>JAKOGI010000488.1:297500-569711 GCA_029747015.1 Carnegiea gigantea
GGAGTAAAAAATTTCCAAAATTATTTTAAAAAAAGATTTTGAGCAAAACAAGTTTTCAACACCTTGATACAACATTTTCTCATTTATTTTCAGTCATCATCACAGTCCTTTACCATAAATACTCAAACCCATCTCAATTTCAAAATTCAATTTGACATCCTTCATCGTCCCCTCAAATATTTTCCTTTGAACTATCAAAATATTTTCATACCAATCTCACCATGGACAACAACGACAAAGGCAAAAACCAAATCAATGACTCCAACGCCATTCAATTACTAAATTTCCCACATGAGCCACTCCTATTCCATCTTTGTGACCATGAACTCTACTATACATCGTTCTATGGGCCACGATACAATGAAAGTGCTATCTTTATTAATTATCAAGACTGGTATAATTCCTCTGAAATATCATTTTACAGTTATCTAACTCATTAAAGCCTATCAAATGCTTGTTCAAGATGTCAATAATCATCCCGTTCTCATCGTTATGCCCACTGGGTATATTAATTATTTCAAATGGTTCCACAAATACCTTGAATATTGGACAGCTTTTGAACCTCATATTTTCAAATTTGTTACGAAAATGTTCCCTGATGTTCGTATCTGTCCAGTTGATCAAAGTCATACTCAAGTCCTCATACCATTATACTATCCATTCCAAATCGATGCTTCCTGTCTTATTCACACTCCATATGGTCTCCGGTGTAAATTTCTACAAGATGATTATTTCCATTTTCGCTACTAAATCAATTCTTGTGTACCAGATCCTTATGACTGCTGAGTAGATTTTCTACTCCTTGTTATTATTCAAAAAAAAAAAAAGACAATTATCAAAACAAAATCAAGAAAAGAGCCTGCAAAGGTCACGACTTTTGCCAAAAGTAAGGGCCATTATTTCTTTACGAAGTTTTTATTTTGCAGGATTCCATACATGCATTCAAGCCATCCACGTTGCCAAGTTCAATGCAGAAAAATCAAAGATCAATTCAATGACGACGTTGCTTTTTCAAGGAAAACACATCAAAAATGATGTCTAGCATTTACTAAGGCAAATCAACATGTCCAATGACTCATTAAGACACGCAATGACTCAACACGGCAACAATGACTCAACATGGCAAGTAATTATGCAAGGACATGACTCATCCTCATGTCACCATCCAAAGCAATGACTCATCCCGACAAAGAATTCAAGACATCAGAACAATTATTCAAGCTTACTGTTCACGATAGTTTATCTAAACACTGTTCGGGACAGCTCATCAGAATAATTATTCAAGAATACTGTTCAAGAAGACAGCTCATCAAGATACTGTTCAAAAAGGACAATAATTGAAGAACAGTCCAAGGTTCATTATTATTCAACACTGTTTCACTTTTGACGTGGTTCCAGTCAAAGTTCAACACGAAGCAGCAACAATTCAAGATTGTCAGCACAAGTTATCAACGCGAGACTCAATCTTTATCGTCCACTTGTATACATTTAATTCCATCTTGTATTCTATAAATAGATACTCAATAGCGTAGGATCTGATCATCACATTATCACAACATCACAAAAAATTCACTACAAGCCCTTCTCAACCTCTTTCTCTCAAAGCCTTGTACTCCAACCTTGTATCAAGTTTATTAATTCAAATAAAAGTAAGTTTTTATTCATCTCCTTCTCTTATTTCAATTCTGTTATTTTTAAATTCGTTTCTATCAGCATTTCAAAATCATTTTCTTGCATTATATTAATTTGCTACTCTGCTCCCCTGCATTAATCCACACTTAGGCCTTACCTATTACCTGGCCTAGGTCGATCCTGCTCCTCCTGGTATCAGAGCCAAGTTAGTGCCCTTAGGTATGTCGCGCCGTTACTAGCGTTAGTCAGCTGTTGGTCAGCCCCAGTAAGTCCGTTGGTCAGCCCAGGTGAGGTGGTCCCGGTGGGGTGGTCCCAGTGGTCGCGGTAGAGTGTGCATGACTCTTAGCTAAGTGTTCCAACGAAACTCAGATGGCCTCTTGGGTTAGAGATCGTCTTAGTTTAGGTAGTAGTAAGAACTCAAATGTGGTTAATAGTAGGGAAGTTAGTAGTCAAATTGATATAGCTAATTGGAAAATTCCTAAACAAAAGATAGAAACGATTTATCAAATAGGTAAATTTGATTTTAATACGGCTTTATCAATAAAAGATCATGAAGAAACCTTTAGTTTAGATGAAGAATTTCAAACCATTAAACTACTGTCAGAAATTACTATTCCACAAGAATTTATAATCCAAAATACCAGGCCACCAAGAAATATTGCTCAAAAGAATATTCAACAAATCATAGAAGAGCCTGATGGTAGAGTACTAATAAGATTTAATTCAACTAAAGAACGCAGTTTATCTTCAAAATCTTTAGACAATTTAGAACCCCCTCGAACTTCATATTCAATGCCTTCTAGGTCAACTAATTATGATTATTCTAAAGATAATCATATAGAAGATACTCAAAAGATTTATTACAAAGCTCCCATAGCTGAGCCAATAGATGAAGTTACTTCATCTGTAGGTTCCCCTACCTACTCAACTATCCAACCTCCATCATTTTCCTTAATCAATACTATTTCAACACCTTTTGCAATCAACAAGGATTACTTACGTCAAGATTTCAATTCAATAAAAAACAAAGTCAAAAGAGAATGATTCCTTTCACACTTTGATTTAAAAGCTCAAGCATTCATTAGGCAAGAATGGTATTCATTCATGGAAAGACATCAAGTTAATATTCTTTTCTTCAATTGGTGGGCCATGTTTGCCTTAGATAATAATCTTCCAGACCCATTTCAAGTTAAAGAAATAAATACCAATATTAATTTTGCAAAAAAATGAACCCTCTTAAATGGTCAAACACTTACTTCTTTTACCCCTCCATTACAAGAAATCATATTAAATACCCCTGAAGGTAATATTCCAGCCGTCCCATTCAAAATTGGTCGAAATGAACCAGAAAATAGTCAAGTAATACTAAGTGATATTAAAAAAATTTATCATCAAAATAATTATACAAATCAAGTATTACATACCGTATCTCAACAAGTTAATATGGTAGCAATTGTTAAAAAACAAGAAGTTGATTCATTAACTGAAAAATTAGAAAACTTAGATATTAATGATACTAAGAAAGACAAACCAAACTTCTTAGATGAGATTGCAAAACCTTTATTCCAAATAAGACGTTCAAATAAATTAGAACTTCCAGATGCTAATACTCCATTAATTTCAAAAATAGAAGAAAAATTAAAGGAAGCAGAAACTTCAACATCTAATTCTGTTCAAAATACAGTTAATAATTTAGAAAACAATTTATCTCAACTAGATGATAATTTCCAAAATATTAATAAAATATATAAAAAGGAAATTCCCTATTACTCCAAACAAACTCCTCCAGATCTTCACCTTGAAAGTGCAAAAGCAATAATTACTGAAAACTTTGCTGGTGATTCAATATATGAATGGAATATAGATGATCGTGGTGACCATGAAATATTCATAACTCTCTAAAGAATGTTAATTGCTTATACAGCCTATTCAACTAAACGTGCAACAGATTTACAAGCTTTTGATTTATTAACATCAGGATTCACTGGTATACTCAAAAATTGTTGGGAAAATTATATTCAAAAAGATGAACGTACTAAAATTAGAACTCATACTAATTCTCAAGGCCAATTAGACAATATAGAAACATTGATTTATACAATAGTGACTAATTTTCTTGGAAGTCCAAAAGATATTACAGCTGCAACAGATATTCTTTTAACAAATCTAAGGTGCCCAACTCTAGAAGACTACAATTGGTATAAAGATACATTTTTAACATATCTATTAAAAAGGGAAGACTGTCGTCAACCCTATTGGAAAGAAAAATTCATTTCAAGATTACCATCCTTATTTTCTCAACGAATATTCAATAAATTAAGCGAACTCATTGGTAAAAGCCCTATTCCATTCGAACAAATTACGTTTGGTCAATTATTAAGTTTTATTAAAAAAGAAGGAATTTCTTTATGCAATGAATTAAAATTACAAGCCAGATATTCAACAGATAATGCAGCCAAGCGAAAAGAGTTAGGTTCTTTTTGTGAGGCCTTTTGTCTTCCAAAGATAGAAGCTCCATCTGTTAAAAAACGAAGAAAAACTCAAATTAATAAGAAGAAACCATATACTACAAGAAATGCAACTTACAAAAAAATAAGTTCTAAAAAGTCTACTCCAAAAGGGAAACCTGATAATACTAATACCTGTTATAAGTGTGGTAAATTAGGCCACTATGCAACAAATTGTAAAGTCAAAAAGAAACTCAACGAAATCTGTGCGGAACATCCAGACATTCAAGAAAAATTAATTACCTTATTTGAACTCAAAGATACTCCTAATCAATCGGAAAATTCATCATCCTCCTTTGATTATGAAAATAATGTTATTAATGAATTAGAAAGTGACTCAAGTGAGTATTCATCAGGTAATGAGTCTTCAAGATTATGCTATAAGTGTATTAATGTCATAACTACTAATAATAGTGAAAAGAAATTTTTATTAGATTTAATTAAACAAATTCAAGATACTGAATTAAGGAAAGAGTATTTACAAAAACTCAAAGGTATATTAATAAAGGAAGATTCTTTAGAACCTCCTCATAAGGTAAGTGTCAATAAAATATTTGAAACACGTGAAATTCCAAATATTCTAAAGGCAGTTAATATTCAAGACTTAAAAAACGAAATTAATATGTTGAAAGAACATATTAAAAATTTACATAAAGATTTATGTTCATTACAAACAAAAGACCTTGAATTAGAAGCAAGGTTAACATTAATAGAAAATAATCCTTCTTCACCAAACATTCAATTCGACGACACTCCTACAGATCCACAATTTGTTTCAACTATTAATCAAATAAATTTCCAAAAATGGTATATTCCTATTACTCTTAAAATTAAAAATAGTTTTGAATGCAATACTATTGCACTATTAGATAGTGGTGCAGATCAAAATTGTATAAAAGAAGGATTAATTCCCTCAATATATTATGAACGGACAAAAGAACGACTCCATATTACTAATGGTATGCCATTACAAGTTAAGTATAAATTATCTAATGCTTGTATATGTAATCAAGGATATTGTTTCAAAAATTCATTCATTTTAGTACGGGATATGAGTCAAGAGGTTATTCTTGGAACTCCTTTCCTTACTCAAATTTATCCATTTAAAGTAGATAATATAGGTGTGCACACGGAAATTATGGAAACTACAATATCATTCAAATTTGTCAATTCTATTTATCAAAACAATTTACCTGTATTACAAAATGCTTCAATAACCACGCAAATTAATGTAATTCAATGTAATAATCCAAAATACTGGTACAAATTAAAACGACGTGACCTCCTACAACGACACAATAATGATCAAAATGAATTACAAGAAATTAATAAACAGCATGTATCATCAATTAGCTTGCCAACGTCATGATTTAGAAAAAACCATAGACTATTGGCAAACCAATCTTAGAGTACTCAATACCTGCATAGGCCAATATCAAATCATCTAGCCTACACTTATTCAATGCGGAGTAAAATATTTCCAAAATTATTTTCAAAAAAGATTTTGAGCAAAACAAGTTTTCAACACCTTGATACAACATTTTCTCATTTATTTTCAGCCATCATCACTTCCAACATCTCAGTCCTTTACCATAAATACTCAAACCCATCTCAATTTCAAAATTCAATTTGACATCTTTCATCGTCCCCTCAAATATTTTCCTTTGACCTATCAAAACATTTTCATACCAATCTCACCATGGACAACAACGACAAAGGCAAAAACCAAATCAATGACTCCAACGCCATTCAATTACTAAATTTCCCACATGAACCATTCCTATTCCATCTTCGTGACCATGAACTCTACTATACATCGTTCTATGGGTCACGATACAATGAAGGTGCTATCTTTATTGATTATCAAGACTGGTATAATTCCTCTGAAATATCATTTTACAATTATCTCAAACTCATTAAAGCCTATCAAACGCCTGTTCAAGATGTCAACAATCATCCCGTTCTCATCGTTATGCCCACTGGGTATATTAATTATTTCAAATGGTTCCACAAACACCTTGAATATTGGACAGCTTTTGAACCTCATATTTTCAAATTTGTTACGAAAATGTTCCCTGATGTTCATATCTGTCCAGTTGATCATACTCAAGTCCTCATACCATTACACTATCCATTCCAAATCGATGCCTCCTGTCTTATTCACACTCCATATGGTCTCCGGTGCAAATATCTACAAGATGATTATTTCCATTTTCGCTACTAAATCAATTTTTGTGCACTAGATCCTTATGACTGTTGAGTAGATTTTCTACTCCTTGTTATTATTCAAAAAAGAAAAAAGAAAAAAGACAATTATCAAAACAAAATCAAGAAAAGAGCCCGCAAAGGTCACGACCTTTGGCAAAAGTAAGGGCCATTATTTTTTTACGAAATTTTTATTTTGCAGGATTCCATACATGCATTCAAGCCATCCACGTTGCCAAGTTCAATGCAGAAAAATCAAAGATCAATTCAATGACCACGTTGCTTTTTCAAGGAAAGCACATCAAAAATGATGTCTAGCATTTACTAAGGCAAATCAACATGTCCCCTCTCAATTGAATCATGCCAATGACTCATCAAGACACGCAATGACTCAACACGGCAACAATGACTCAACATGGCAAGTAATTATGCAAGGACATGACTCATCATCATGTCACCATCCAAAGCAATGACTCATCCCGACAAACAATTCAAGACATCAGAACAATTATTCAAACGCACTGTTCACGACAGCTTATCTAAACACTGTTCGGGACAGCTCATCAGAGTAATTATTCAAGAATACTGTTCAAGAAGGCAACTCATCAAGATACTGTTCAAAAGGACAATAATTCAAGAACAGTCCAAGGTTCATTACTATTCAACACTGTTTCACTTTTGACGTGGTTCCAGTCAACGTTCAACACGAAGCAGCAATAATTCAAGATTGTCAGCACAAGTTATCAATGCAAGACTCAATCTTCATCGTCCACTTGTTTACTTTTAATTCCATCATGTATTCTATAAATAGATACTTCATAGCGTTGTATGAGGCAGAACTAATCATCAGAACCAATTACACGATCAAAATCACTACTCCTCCTTCTCAACCCCCTTTCTCAAAGCCTTGTACTCCAACCTTGTATCAAGTTTATTCATTCAAATAAAAGTAAGTTTTATTCATCTCCTTCTCTTATTTCAATTATGTTATTTTAAAATTCGTTTCAATCATATTTCAAAATCATTTTCCTGCATCTGCATCATTCAATTTGCTACTACTCTGCTCCCCTGCATTAATCCACACTTTAATCCTACACTTAGGCCTTACCTATTACCCGGCCTAGGTCGATCCTCCAGTGGTCCCGGTAGAGTGTGCATGACTCCTAACTAAGTGTTCCGACGTAACTCAGATGGCCTCTTGGGTTAGAGATCGTCTTAGTTTAGGTAGTAGTAAGAATTCAAATGTGGTGAACAGTAGGGAATAGTAGTCAAATTGATATAGCTAAGAAAAATTTAAACAAAAGATAGAAACGATTTATCAAATAAATTGATAAAGCTTTATCAATAAAAGATACCTTTATTGAAGAAAACTGTCAAAAAATGCTATGAAAAGATATCAAGAATATCACAATTTCGGTAGATTAGCACTCAAACCTTTGACAAGATTTGGATTAGATTGTCCTATTTCATCTAAGAGAAATAGGTTAGGAATTATTAGCCATGATTTAATATTTGCAATGGTCCCATATACTTTAATTGTTGCCCAAATTATTCAGTAGATTTAAAATCCTTGGATCATAGATACCTTGTTCTAGAAATCTTCCTAATATTCTTTCAAGAACTTTCCAGAAAGCTATTACTTACAGAGTTTATTTCAAGCTACTTTCATCTCAATTAATCCAAAATGTTTATTAAAACCTATAGATGAAACCATACTACTAAAAGCTCAGATAATATTACTACCTTTACTCCTAAGTTATTAAAGTGGAACGAAATTACTATTCCACAAGAATTTTAATTCAAAATACCAGGCCACCAAAAATATTGCTCAAAAGAATATTCAACAAATCATAGAAGAGCCTGATGGTAGAGTATTAATAAGATTTAATTCAACTAAAGAACGCAATTTATCTTCAAAATCTTTAGACAATTTAGAACTCCCCCGAACTTCATATTCAATGCCTTCTAGGTCAACTAATTATGATTATTCTAAAGATAATCATATAGAAGATACTCAAAAGATTTATTACAAAGCTCCCATAGCTGAGCCAATAGATGAAGTTACTTCATCTGTAGGTTCCCCAACCTACTCAACTATGCAACCTCCATCATTTTCCTCAATAAATGTTATTTCAACACCTTTTGCAATCAACAAAGATTATTTACGCCAAGATTTCAATTCAATAAAAAACAAAGTCAAAAGGGAATGGTTCCTTTCACACTTTGATTTAAAAGCTCAAGCATTCATTAGGGAAAATTGGTATTCATTCATGGAAAGACATCAAGTTAATATTCCTTTCTTTAATTGGTGGGCTATGTTTACCTTAGATAATAATCTTTCCAGACCCATTCAGTTAAAGAAATAAATACCAATATTAATTTTGCTAAAAAATGGACCCTCTTAAATGGTCAAACACTTACTTCTTTTACCCCTCCATTACAAGAAATTGTATTAAATACCCCTGAAGGTAATATTCCAGCCGTCCCATTCAAAATAGGTAGAAATGATCCAGAAAATAGTCAAGTAATACTAAGTGATATTAAAAAGGTTTATCATCAAAATAATTATACAAATCAAGTATTACATACCGTATCTCAACAAGTTAATATGGTCTCTACTCAATTAAGCAATTGTCAAAAAACAAGAAGTTGATTCATTAACTGAAAAATTAGAAAACTTAGATATTAATGATACTAAGAAAGACAAACCAAACTTCTTAGATGAGATTGCAAAACCTTTATTCAAAATAAGACGTTCAAATAAATTAGAACTTCCAGATGCTAATACTCCATTAATTTCAAAAATAGAAGAAAAATTAAAAGAAGCAGAAACTTCAACATCTAATTCTGTTCAAAATACAGTTAATATTTAGAAAACAATTTATCTCAACTAGATGATAATTTCCAAAATATTAATAAAATTTATAAAAAGGAAATTCCCTATTACTCCAAACAAACTCCTCCAGATCTTCACCTTGAAAGTGCAAAAACAATAATTACTGAAAACTTTGCTGGTGATTCAATATATGAATGGAATATAGATGGTCGTAATGACCATGAAATATTCACAACTCTCCAAAGAATGTTAATTGCCTATACAGCCTATTCAACTAAACGTGCAACAGATTTACAAGCTTTTGATTTATTAACATCAGGATTCACTGGTATACTCAAAAATTGGTGGGAAAATTACATTCAAGAAGATGAACGTACTAAAATTAGAACTCATACTAATTCTCAAGGACAACTAGACAATATAGAAACATTGATTTATACAATAGTTACTAATTTTCTTGGAAGTCCAAAAGATATTACAGCTGCAACAGATATTCTTTTAACTAATCTAAGGTGCCCAACTCTAGAAGACTACAATTGGTATAAAGATACATTTTTAACATATCTATTAAAAAAGGAAGACTGTCGTCAACCCTATTGGAAAGAAAAATTCATTTCAGGATTCCCATCCTTATTTTCTCAACGAATATTCAATAAATTAAGCGAACTCATTGGTAAAAGCCCTATTCCATTCGAACAAATTACGTTTGGTCAATTATTAAGCTTTATTAAAAAAGAAGGAATTTCTTTATGCAATAAATTAAAATTACAAGCCAGATATTCAACAGATAATGCAGCGAAGCGAAAAAAGTTAGGTTTTTTTTGTGAGGCCTTTTGTCTTCCAAAGATAGAAGCTCCATCTGTTAAAAAACGAAGAAAAACTCAAATTAATAAGAAAAAACCATATACTACAAGAAATCCAACTTATAAAAAATTAAGTTCTAAAAAGTCTACTCCAAAAGGAAAACCTGATAATACTAATACTTGTTATAAGTGTGGTAAATTAGGTCACTATGCAACAAATTGTAAAGTCAAAAAGAAACTCAATGAAATCTGTGCAGAACATCCAGATATTCAAGAAAAATTAATTACCTTATTTGAACTCAAAGATACACCTAATCAATCGAAAAATTCATCGTCCTCCTCTGATTGTGAAAATAATGTTATTAATGAACTAGAAAGTGACTCAAGTGAGTACTCATTAGGTAATGAGTCTTCAAGATTATGCTATAAGTGTATTAATGTCATAACTACTAATAATAGTGAAAAAAATTTTTTATTAGATCTAATTGAACAAATTCAAGATATCGAATTAAGGAGAGAGTATTTACAAAAGCTCAAAGGTATATTAATAAAAGAAGATTCTTTAGAACCTCCTCATAAGGTAAGTATCAATAAAATATTTGAAACACGTGAAATTCCAAATATTTTAAAGGCAGTTAATATTCAAGACTTAAAAAACGAAATTAATATATTAAAAGAACAGATTAAAAATTTACACAAAGATTTATGTTCATTATAAGCAAAAGACCTTGAATTAGAAGCAAGGTTAACATTAATAGAAAATAATCCTTCTTCACCAAACATTCAATCCGACGACACTCCTACAGATCCACAATTTGTTTCAACTATTAATCAAATAAATTTCCAAAAATGGTATATTCCTATTACTCTTAAAATTAAAGATAGTTTTGAATGCAATACTATCGCACTATTAGATAGTGGTGCAGATCAAAATTGTATTCAAGAAGAATTAATTCCCTCAATATATTATGAATGGACAAAAGAACGACTCCATACTACTAATGGTATGCCATTACAAGTTAAGTATAAATTATCTAATGCTTATATATGTAATCAAGGATATTGTTTCAAAAATTTATTCATTTTAGTACGAGATATGAGTCAAGACGTTATTCTCGGAACTCCTTTCCTTACTCAAATTTATCCATTTAAATTAGATAATATAGGTGTGCATACGGACATTATGGAAACCACAATATCATTCAAATTTGTCAATTCTATTTATCACAACGATTTACCTGTATTACAAAATGCTTCAATAACTAAGCAAATTAATGTAATTCAATGTAATAATCCAAAATATTGGTACCAATTAGAACGACGTGACCTCCTACAACGACTTAATAATGATCAAAATGAATTACAAGAAATTAATGAACAAGAATTAACCATTAGTTTACGCAATCATATAACTTCCATAGATTTCAAAGACTATTACTTAAAATGGTTACGTGAGTATCATCAATTAGCTTGCCAGCGTCATGATTTAGAAAAACCCATAGACTATTGGCAAACCAATCTTAGAATACTCAATACCTGCATAGGCCAATATCAAATCATCTAGCCTACAATTATTCAATGCGGAGTAAAAAATTTCCAAAATTATTTTCAAAAAAGATTTTGTGCAAAACAAGTTTTCAACACCTTGATACAACATTTTCTCATTTATTTTCAGCCATTATCACTTCCAACATCTCAGTCCTTTACCATAAATACTCAAACTCATCTCAATTTCAAAATTCAATTTGACATCCTTCATCGTCCCCTCAAATATTTTCCTCTGAACTATCTAAACATTTTTATACAAATCTCATGATCACAACATCACAAGAATCAAAAATCACTACTCCTCCTTCTCAACCCCCTTCTCAAAACCACCCTGTACTCCATTCTTGTATCAAGTTTATTAATTCAAATCAAAGTAAGTTTTATTCATCTCCTTCTCTTATTTCAATTCTGTTAGTTTTAAATTCGTTTCTATCAGCATTTCAAAATCATTTTCCTGCATCATATCAATTTGCTACTACTCTGCTCCCCTGCATTAATCCACACTTAGGCCTTACCTATTACCCGGCCTAGGTCGATCCTGCTCCTTCTGGTATCAGAGCCAAGTTAGTGCCCTTAGGTAGTGTCGCGCCGTTGCTAGCGTTGGTCAGCTGTTGGTCAGCCCCAGTAAGTCCGTTGGTCAGCCCAGGTGAGGTGGTCCCGGTGGGGGGGTCCCAGTGGTCCCGGTAGAGTGTGCATGACTCCTAACTAAGTGTTCCGATGTAACTCCGATGGCCTCTTGGGTTAGAGATCGTCTTAGTTTAGGTAGTAGTAAGAACTCAAATGTGGTGAACAGTAGGGAAGTTAGTAGTCAAATTGATATGTATACTTGGAAAATTCCTAAACAAAAGACAGAAACAATCTATCAAATAGGAAAATTTGATTTTAATACGGCTTTATCAATAAAAGATCATGAAGAAACTTTTAGTTTAGATGAAGAATTTCAAACTATTAAACTACTTTCAAAAATTACTATTCCTCAAGAATTTATAATTCAAAATACCAGGCCATCAAGAAATATTGCTCAAAAGAATATTCAACAAATCATAGAAGAGCCTGATGGTCGAGTATTAATAAGATTTAATTCCACTAAAGAACGCAGTTTATCTTCAAAATCATTAGATAATCTAGAACTCCCTCGAACTTCATATTCAATGCCTTCTAGGCCAACTAGTTATGATTATTCAAAAGATAATCACATAGAAGATACTCAAAAGATTTATTACAAAGCTTCCATAGCTGAGCCAGGTTCCCCAACCTACTCAACTATGCAACCTTCATCATTTTCCTCAATCAATGTTATTTCAACACCTTTTGCAATCAACAAAGATTACTTACGTCAAAATTTCAATTTAATAGAAAACGAAGTCAAAAGAGAATGGTTCCTTTCACACTTTGATTTAAAAGCTCAAGCATTCATTAGGCAAGAATGGTATTCATTCATGGAAAGACACCAAGTCAATATTCTTTTCTTTAATTGGTGGGCTATGTTTGCCTTAGATAATAATCTTCCAGACCCATTCCAGGTTAAAGAGATAAATACTAATATTAATTTTGCTAAAAAATGGACCCTCTTAAATGGTCAAACACTTACTTCTTTTACCCCTCCATTACAAGAAATTGTATTAAATACCCCTGAAGGTAATATTCCAGCCATCCCATTCAAAATTGGTCGAAATGAACCAGAAAATAGTCAAGTAATACTAAGTGATATTAAAAAGGTTTACCATCAAAATAATTATACAAATCAAGTATTACATACCGTATCTCAACAAGTTAATATGGTAGCAATTGTCAAAAAATAAGAAGTTGATTCATTAACTGAAAAATTAGAAAACTTAGATATTAATGATACTAAGAAAGACAAACCAAACTTCTTAGATGAGATTGCAAAACCTTTATTCAAAATAAGACGTTCAAATAAATTAGAACTCCCAGATACTAATACTTGTTATAAGTGTGGTAAATTAGGCAACTATGAAACAAATTGTAAAGTTAAAAAGAAACTCAATAAAATCTGTGCTGAGCGTCCAGATATTCACGGAAAATTAATTAACATATTTAAACTCAAAGATACACCTAATCCATCGGATTATGAAAATAATGAACGAGAAAGTGACT
Source organism: Carnegiea gigantea (assembly GCA_029747015.1). Taxonomy (NCBI): domain Eukaryota; kingdom Viridiplantae; phylum Streptophyta; class Magnoliopsida; order Caryophyllales; family Cactaceae; genus Carnegiea; species Carnegiea gigantea. The sequence goes on from JAKOGI010000488.1 coordinate 311,150, forward strand.
CAAGTAAGTACTCATCAGGTAATGCGTCTTCAAAATTATGTTATAAGTGTATTAATGTCATAACTACTAATAAGAATGAAAAAGAATTTTTACTAAATTTAATTGAACAACTTCAAGATACCGAATTAAGGAAAGAATATTTACAAAAACTCAAAGGTATATTAATAAAGGAAACCTCTTTAAAACCTCCTCGACAGATAAGTATCAATAAAACATTTGAAAAACGTGAAATTCCAAATAACTTAAAAACAGTTAACATTCAAGACTTAAAAAACGAAGTAAATAGATTAAAAGAACAAATAAAAAAATTACACAAAGATTTATGTTTATTACAATCAAACGATTGGAGTCAGAAACAAGATTAGCATTAATAAAAAATAATCCTTCAGACGCTGCTCCTACGGATCAACAACTTGTTTCAACCATTAATCAAATAAATTTTCAAAAATGGTATATTCATATTACTCTTAAAATTAGAGATAGCTTTGAACTCAATAGTATTGCACTATTAGATAGTGGTGCAGATCAAAATTGTATAAAAGAGGGATTAATTCCCTCAATATATTATGAAAAGACAAAAGAACGACTCCATAGTGCTAACGGTACAGCATTACAAATTAAGTATAAATTATCAAATGCTTATATATGTAATCAGGGATTTTGTTTTAAAAACTCATTCATCTTAGTACGTGATATAGGTCAAGAAATCATTCTTGGAACTCCTTTCATGATTCAAATCTATCCATTCAAAGTAGATCAAATAGGTGTGCATACTGAAATTATGGGAACAATTATATCATTCAAATTTGTCGTTCCTATTTATCAAAAAGAGTTATCTTTATTACAAAATTCCTTTATATTAAAACAAATTAATCTTCCTTACGAAAAGAGAAAACATATTCAATTCTTACAAAATGAAATTATTTATAAAAAAATTGAAGAAAGATTACAACAACCCTCCATCCAAAAGCAAATACACGAACTGTATGACTTATTTCAAACTAAAGTATGCTCTGATCTTCCCAATGCCTTCTGGCAAAGAAAACAACATATCATATCACTTCCTTATGAAAAAGATTTTTCCGAAAAAAATATTCCAACTAATACTAGACCCATTCAAATGAATAAAGAACTCCTTAAATTCTGTAAAAAGGAAATAGAATCCTTATTAAAAAAGGGATTAATTAGACCATCTAAGTCCCCTTGGAGCTGTACAGCATTTTATGTTAATAATCAAGCAGAAAAGGAGCGAGGGGTCCCTCGTTTAGTTATTAATTATAAACCTCTAAATAAAGTATTACAATGGATCCGATATCCCATTCCTAATAAACGTGACTTACTTAAGCGCTTATATGAGGCAACAATATTCTCAAAATTCGATATGAAAAGTGGTTTTTGGCAGATTCAAATTAAAGAGGAAGATAGATATAAGACAGCATTTACAGTTCCATTCGGACATTATGAATGGAATGTAATGCCTTTCGGCTTAAAGAACGCACCTTCAGAATTTCAAAACATTATGAATGATATTTTCAATCCTTACACCAATTTTACAATAGTTTATATAGATGATGTCCTTGTCTATTCAAATAATATTGACCAGCACTTTAAACATCTTCATACCTTTTTATATGTTATCAAGATCGTCTTAGTTTAGGTAGTAGTAAGAACTCAAATGTGGTGAACAGTAGGGAAGTTAGTAGTCAAATTGATATAGCTAATTGGAAAATTCCTAAACAAAAGATAGAAACGATTTATCAAATAGATAAGTTTGATTTTAATACGGCTTGATCAATAAAAGATCATGAAGAAACCTTTAGTTTAGATGAAGAATTTCAAACCATTAAACTACTGTCAGAAATTACTATTCCACAAGAATTTATAATCCAAAATACCAGGCCACCAAGAAATATTGCTCAAAAGAATATTCAACAAATCATAGAAGAGCCTGATGGTAGAGTACTAATAAGATTTAATTCAACTAAAGAACGCAGTTTATCTTCAAAATCTTTAGATAATTTAGAACTTCCTCGAACTTCATATTCAATGCCTTCTAGGTCAACTAATTATGATTATTCAAAAGATAATCATATAGAAGATACTCAAAAGGTTTATTACAAAGCTCCCATAACTGAGCCAATAGATGAAGTTACTTCATCTGTAGGTTCCCCAACCTACTCAACTATGCAACCTCCATCATTTTCCTCAATAAATGCTATTCCAACACCTTTTGCAATCAACAAGGATTACTTACGTCAAGATTTCAATTCAATAAAAAACAAAGTCAAAAGAGAATGGTTCCTTTCATACTTTGATTTAAAAGCTCAAGCATTCATTAGGCAAGAATGGTATTCATTCATGAAAAGACATCAAGCCTACATTCCTTTCTTTAATTGGTGGGCTATGTTTGCCTTACAAAATAAACTTCCAGACCCATTCCAAGTTAAAGAAATAAATACCAATATTAATTTTACAAAAAAAGGACCCTCTTAAATGGCCAAATACTTACTTCTTTTACCCCTCCATTACAACAAATCGTATTAAATACCCCTGAAGGTAATATTCCAGCAGTCCCATTCAAAATAGGTAGAAATGATCCAGAAAATAGTCAAGTAATGCTAAGTGATATTAAAAAGGTATATCATCAAAATAAGTATACAAATCAAGTATTACATACAGCATCTCAATAAGTCAATATGGTCTCTACTCAAGTTGAAGCAATTGTTAAAAAACAAGAAGTTGATTCATTAACTGAAAAATTAGAAAACTTAGATATTAATGATACTAAGAAAGACAAACCAAACTTCTTAGATAAGATTGCAAAACCTTCATTCAAAATAAGACGTTCAAATAAATTAGAACTTCCAGATGCTAATACTTCATTAATTTCAAAAATAGAAGAAAAATTAAAGGAAGCAGAAACTTCAACATCTAATTCTGTTCAAAATACAGTTAATATTCTAGAAAACAATTTATCTCAACTAGATGATAATTTCCAAAATATTAATAAAATTTATAAAAAGGAAATTCCCTATTACTCCAAACAAACTCCTCCAGATCTTCACCTTGAAAGTGCCAAAACAATAATTACTGAAAACTTTGCTGGTGATTCAATATATGAATGGAATATAGATGGTCGTAGTGACCATGAAATATTCATAACTCTCCAAAGAATGTTAATTGCTTATACAGCCTATTCAACTAAACGTGCAACAGATTTACAAGCGTTTGATTTATTAACGTCAGGATTCACTGGTATACTCAAAAATTGGTGGGAAAATTATATTCAAGAAGATGAACGTACTAAAATTAGAACTCATACTAATTCTCAAGGCCAATTAGACAATATAGAAACATTGATTTATACAATAGTCACTAATTTTCTTGGAAGTCCAAAAGATATTACAGCTGCAACAGATATTCTTTTAACAAATCTAAGGTGTCCAACTCTAGAAGACTACAATTGGTACAAAGATACATTTTTAACATATCTATTAAAAAAGGAAGACTGTCGTCAACCCTATTGGAAGGAAAAATTCATTTCAGGATTACCATCCTTATTTTTTCAACGAATATTCAATAAATTGAGCGGACTCATTGGTAAAAGCCCTATTCCATTCGAACAAATTACGTTTGGTCAATTATTAAGCTTTATTAAAAAAGAAGGAATTTTCCAATTAGCTATATCAATTTGACTACTAACTTCCCTACTGTTCACCACATTTGAGTTCTTACTACTACCTAAACTAAGACGATCTCTAACCCAAGAGGCCATCTGAGTTACGTCGGAACACTTAGCTAAGAGTCATGCACACTCTACCGGGACCACTGGGACCACCCCACCGGGACCACCTCATCTGGGCTGACCAACGGACTTACTGGGGCTGACCAACAGTTGACCAACACTAGCAACGGCGCGACACTACCTAAGGGCACTAACTTGGCTCTGATACCAGAACAAGCAGGATCGACCTAGGCCGGGTAATAGGTAAGGTCTAAGTGTGGATTAATGCAGGGGAGCAGAGTAGTAGCAAATTGATATGATGCAGATGCAGGAAAATGATAGAGGTTGCATAGTTGAGTAGGTTGGGGAACCTACAGGTGAAGTAACTTCATCTATTGGCTCAGCTATGGGAGCTTTGTAATAAACCTTTTGAGTATCTTCTATATGATTATCTTTCGAATAATCATAATTAATTGACCTAGAAGGTATTGAATATGAAGTTCGAGGGAGTTCTAAATTGTCTAAAGATTTTGAAGATAAACTGCGTTCTTTAGTTGAATTAAATCTTATTAATACTCTACCATCAGGCTCTTCTATGATTTGTTGAATATTCTTTTGAGCAATATTTCTTGGTGGCCTGATATTTTGAATTATAAATTCTTGTGGAATAGTAATTTCTGACAGCAGTTTAATAGTTTGAAATTCTTCATCTAAACTAAAGGTTTCTTCATGATCTTTTATGGATAAAGCCGTATTAAAATCAAACTTACCTATTTGATAAATCGTTTCTATCTTTTGTTTAGGAATTTTCCAATTAGCTATATCAATTTGACTACTAACTTCCCTACTGTTCACCACATTTGAGTTCTTACTACTACCTAAACTAAGACGATCTCTAACCCAAGAGGCCATCTGAGTTTCGTTGGAACACTTAGCTAAGAGTCATGCACACTCTACCGCGACCACTGGGACCACCCCACCGGGACCACCTCACCTGGGCTGACCAACGGACTTACTGGGGCTGACCAACAGCTGACTAACGCTAGTAACGGCGCGACATACCTAAGGGCACTAACTTGGCTCTGATACCAGGAGGAGCAGGATCGACCTAGGCCAGGTAATAGGTAAGGCCTAAGTGTGGATTAATGCAGGGGAGCAGAGTAGCAAATTAATATAATGCAAGAAAATGATTTTGAAATGCTGATAGAAACGAATTTAAAAATAACAGAATTGAAATAAGAGAAGGAGATGAATAAAAACTTACTTTTATTTGAATTAATAAACTTGATACAAGGTTGGAGTACAAGGCTTTGAGAGAAAGAGGTTGAGAAGGGCTTGTAGTGAATTTTTTGTGATGTTGTGATAATGTGATGATCAGATCCTACGCTATTGAGTATCTATTTATAGAATACAAGATGGAATTAAATGTATACAAGTGGACGATAAAGATTGAGTCTCGCGTTGATAACTTGTGCTGACAATCTTGAATTGTTGCTGCTTCGTGTTGAACTTTGATTGGAACCACATCAAAAGTGAAACAGTGTTGAATAATAATGAACCTTGGACTGTTCTTGAATTATTGTCCTTTTTGAACAGTATCTTGATGAGCTGTCTTCTTAAACAGTATTCTTGAATAATTACTCTGATGAGCTGTCCCGAACAGTGTTTAGATAAGCTGTCGTGAACAGTACGCTTGAATAATTATTCTGATGTCTTGAATTGTTTGTCGGGATGAGTCATTGCTTTGGATGGTGACATGAGGATGAGTCATGTCCTTGCATAATTACTTGCCATGTTGAGTCATTGTTGCCGTGTTGAGTCATTGCGCGTCTTGATGAGTCATTGGCATGATTAAATTGAGAGGGGACATGTTGCTTTGCCTTAGTAAATGCTAGACATCATTTTTGATGTGCTTTCCTTGAAAAAGCAACGTGGTCATTGAATTGATCTTTGATTTTTCTGCATTGAACTTGGCAACGTGGATGGCTTGAATGCATATATGGAATCCTGCAAAATAAAAACTTCGTAAAGAAATAATGGCCCTTACTTTTGCCAAAGGTCGTGACCTTTGCGGGCTCTTTTCTTGATTTTGTTTTGATAATTATCTTTTTTCTTTTTTGAATAATAACAAGGAGTAGAAAATCTACTCAACAGTCATAAGGATCTGGTGCATAAAGGATGAATTGATTTAGTAGCGAAAATGGAAATAATCATGCTGTAGATATTTGCACCGGAGACCATATGGAGTGTAAATAAGACAGGAAGCATCGATTTGGAATGGATAGTGTAATGGTATGAGGACTTGAATATGACTTTGATCAATTGAACAAATATGAACATCAGGGAATATTTTCGTAACAAATTTGAAAATATGAGGTTCAAAAGCTGTCCAATATTCAAGGTGTTTGTGGAACCATTTGAAATAATTAATATACCCAGTAGGCATAACGATGAGAACGGGATGATTGTTGACATCTTGAACAAGCATTTGATAGGCTTTAATGAGTTTGAGATAACTGTAAAATGATATTTCAGAGGAATTATACCAGTCTTGATAATCAATGAAGATAGCACTTTCATTGTATCGTGGCCCATAGAACGATGTATAATAGAGTTCATGGTCACGAAGATGGAATAGGAGTGGTTCATGTGGGAAATTTAGTAATTGAATGTCGTTGGAGTCATTGATTTGGTTTTTGCCTTTGTCGTTGTTGTCCATGGTGAGATTGGTATGAAAATGTTTTGATAGGTCAAAGGAAAATATTTGAGGGGACGATGAAAGAGGTCAAATTGAATTTTGAAATTGAGATGGGTTTGAGTATTTATGGTAAAGGACTGTGATGTTGGAAGTGATGAAAATAAATGAGAAAATGTTGTATCAAGGTGTTGAAAACTTGTTTTGCTCAAAAATCTTTTTTGAAAATAATTTTGGAAATATTTTACTCCGCATTGAATAAGTGTAGGCTAGATGATTTGATATTGGCCTATGCAGGTATTGAGTACTCTAAGATTGGTTTGCCAATAGTCTATGGTTTTTTCTAAATCATGACGCTGGCAAGCTAATTGATGATACATGCTGTTTATTAATTTCTTGTAATTCATTTTGATCATTATTGAGTCGTTGTAGGAGGTCACGTCGTTTTAATTTGTACCAGTATTTTGGATTATTACATTGAATTACATTAATTTGCTTGGTTATTGAAGCATTTTGTAATACAGGTAAATTGTTTTGATAAATAGAATTGACAAATTTGAATGATATTGTAGTTTCCATAATTTCCGTGTGCACACCTATATTATCTACTTTAAATGGATAAATTTGAGTAAGGAAAGGAGTTCCAAGAATAACCTCTTGACTCATATCCCGTACTAAAATGAATGAATTTTTAAAACAATATCCTTGATTACATATATAAACATTAGATAATTTATACTTAACTTGTAATGGCATACCATTAGTAGTATGGAGTCGTTCTTTTGTCCGTTCATAATATATTGAGGGAATTAATCCTTCTTTTATACAATTTTGATCTACACCACTATCTAATAGTGCAATAGTATTGCATTCAAAACTATTTTTAATTTTAAGAGTAATAGGAATATACCATGTTTGAAAATTTATTTGATTAATAGTTGAAACAAATTGTGGATCTGCAGGAGTGTCTTCTGATTGAATGTTCGGTGAAGAAAGATTATTTTTTATTAATGTTAACCTTGCTTCTAATTCAAGATCTTTTGTTTATAATGAACATAAATCTTTGTGTAAATTTTTAATCTGTTCTCTTAATATATTAATTTTGTTTTTTAAGTCTTGAATATTAACTGCCTTTAGAATATTTGGAATTTCACGTGTTTCAAATATTTTATTGATACTTACCTTATGAGGAGGTTCTAAAGAATCTTCTTTTATTAATATACCTTTGAGTTTTTGTAAATACTGTTTCCTTAATTCGGTATCTTGAATTTGATCAATTAAATCTAATAAAAATTCTTTTTCACTATTATTAGTAGTTATGACATTAATATACTTATAGCATAATCTTGAAGACTCATTACCTGATGAATACTCACTTGAGTCACTTTCTAATTCATTAATAACATTATTTTCATAATCAGAGGAGGATGATGAATTTTCTGATTGATTAGGTGTATCTTTGAGTTCAAATAAGGTAATTAATTTTTCTTGAATGTCTGGATGCTCCGCACAGATTTCGTTGAGTTTCTTTTTGACTTTACAATTTGTTGCATAGTGGCCTAATTTACCACACTTATAACAAGTATTAGTATTATCAGGTTTCCCTTTTGGAGTAGACTTTTTAGAACTTAATTTTTTTGTAAGTTGGATTTCTTGTAGTATATGGTTTCTTCTTATTAATTTGAGTTTTTCTTCGTTTTTTAACAGATGGAGCTTCTATCTTTGGAAGATAAAAGGCCTCACAAAAAGAACCTAACTCTTTTCGCTTGGCTGCATTATCTGTTGAATATCTGGCTTGTAATTTTAATTCATTGCATAAAGAAATTCCTTCCTTTTTGATAAAGCTTAATAATTGACCAAACGTAATTTGTTCGAATGGAATAGGGCTTTTACCAATGAGTTCGCTTAATTTATTGAATATTCGTTGAGAAAACAAGGATGGTAATCCTGAAATGAATTTTTCTTTCCAATAGGGTTGACGACAGTCTTCCCTTTTTAATAGATATGTTAAAAATGTATCTTTATACCAATTGTAGTCTTCTAGAGTTGGACACCTTAGATTAGTTAAAAGAATATCTGTTGCAGCTGTAATATCTTTTGAACTTCCGAGAAAATTAGTAACTATTGTATAAATCAATGTTTCTATATTATCTAATTGGCCTTGAGAATTAGTATGAGTTCTAATTTTAGTACGTTCATCTTCTTGAATATAATTTTCCCACCAATTTTTGAGTATACCAGTGAATTCTGACATTAATAAATCAAAAGCTTGTAAATCTGTTGCAGGTTTAGTTGAATAGGCTGTATAAGCAATTAACATTCTTTGGAGGGTTATGAATATTTCATGGTCACTACGACCATCTATATTCCATTCATATATTGAATCACCAGCAAAGTTTTCAGTAATTATTGTTTTTGCACTTTCAAGGTGAAGATCTGGAGGAGTTTGTTTGGAGTAATAGGGTATTTCCTTTTTATATATTTTATTAATATTTTGAAAATTATCATCTAGTTGAGATAAATGTTTTCTAGAATATTAACTGTATTTTGAACAGAATTAGATGTTGAAGTTTCTGCTTCCTTTAATTTTTCTTCTATTTTTGAAATTAATGGAGTATTAGCATCTGGAAGTTCTAATTTATTTGAACGTCTTATTTTGAATAAAGGTTTTGCAATCTCATCTAAGAAGTTTTGGTTTGTCTTTCTTAGTATCATTAATATCTAAGTTTTCTAATAGTTATTCACTGGTGATACTTAATAGATATAACATACTTACTTGTATTTTTGACATATTCCCTGTCATTTCAATTTCTGGATGGTTAGAGACCAGTATTTAAACTTAGTTGACATTACTTGGGTATGAATAATACTAATGAATGCTTGAGCTTTTAAATAAAGGTGATATTTGATTGATAAAATTGCCTTATTGCAAAATGAAGTCACTTGAGTATACTATGACTATTTTTGGTGTAATATCGACCAGAAGGCATTGAATATGAAGTTCGAGGGGGTTCTAAATTGTCTAAAGATTTTGAAGATAAACTGCGTTCTTTAGTTGAATTAAATCTTATTAGTACTCTACCATCAGGCTCTTCTATGATTTGTTGAATATTCTTTTGAGCAATATTTCTTGGTGGCCTGGTATTTTGAATTATAAATTCTTGTGGAATAGTAATTTCTGACAGCAGTTTAATAGTTTGAAATTCTTCATCTAAATGGAGGATAAAGGTTTAAAAATGAGGTCCCAATGAGTGTTTGAGTTACCATTTAAGTTAGCTAAGAGTCATGCACACTCTACCGGGACCACTGGGACCACCCCACCGGGACCACCTCACCTTTTGAACAGTATTTGATGACTGTCTTCTTGAACAGTATTCTTGAATAATTACTCTGATGAGCTGTCCCGAACAGTGTTTAGATAAGCTGTCGTGAACAGTACGCTTGAATAATTGTTCTGATGTCTTAATTATTTGTCGGGATGAGTCATTGCCTTGGATGTGACATGATGAAGAGTCATGTCCTTGCATAATTATTTGCCGTGTTGAGTCATTGTTTGCCGTGTTGAGTCAGTGCGTGTCTTGATGAGTCATTGGCATGATTAAATTAGAGGGGACATGTTGATTTGCCTTAGTAAATGCTTAGACATCATTTTTGATGTGTGCTTTCCTTGAAAAAGCAACGTGGTCATTGAATTGATCTTTGATTTTTCTGCATTGAACTTGGCAACGTGGATGGCTTGAATGCATGTATGGAATCCTGCAAAATAAAAACTTCGTAAAGAAATAATGACCCTTACTTTTGCCAAAGGCCGTGACCTTTGCGGGCTCTTTTCTTGATTTGTTTTGATAATGTGTCTTTTTTTCTTTTTTCTTTTTTGATAAACAACAAGGAGTAGAAAATCAGTCATAAGGATCTGGTGCATAAAGGATGAATTGATTTAGTAGCGAAAATGGAAATAATCATCCTGTAGATATTTGCACCGGAGACCATATGGAGTGTGAATAAGACAGGAAGCATCGATTTGGAATGGATAGTGTAGTATGACTTTGATCAATTGGACAAATATGAACATCAGGAAATATTTTCGTAACAAATTTGAAAATATGAGGTTCAAAAGCTGTCCAATATTCAAGGTGTTTGCGGAACCATTTGAAATAAGTAATATACCCAGTAGGCATAACAATGAGAACGGGATGATTGTTGACATCTTGAACAAGCCTTTGATAGGCTTTAATGAGTTTGAGATAATTGTGAAATGATATTTCAGAGGAATTATACCAGTCTTGATAATCAATAAAGATAGCATCTTCATTGTATCGTGGCCCATAGAACGATGTATAGTAGAGTTCATGGTCACGAAGATGGAATAGGAGTGGTTCATGTGGGAAATTTAGTAATTGAATGGCGTTGGAGTCATTGATTTGGTTTTTGCCTTTGTCGTTGTTGTCCATGGTGAGGTTGGTATGAAAATGTTTTGATAGTTCAAAGGAAAATATTTGAGGGGACGATGAAGGATGTCAAATTGAATTTTGAAATTGAGATGGGTTTGAGTATTTATGGTAAAGGACTGAGATGTTGGAAGTGATGATGGCTGAAAATAAATGAGAAAATGTTGTATCAAGGTGTTGAAAACTTGTTTTGCTCAAAATCTTTTTTGAAAATAATTTTGGAAATTTTTTACTCCGCATTGAATAAGTGTAGGCTAGATGATTTGATATTGGCCTATGCAGGTATTGAGTATTCTAAGATTGGTTTGCCAATAGTCTATGGTTTTTTCTAAATCATGACGCTGGCAAGCTAATTGATGATACATGCTGTTTATTAATTTCTTGTAATTCATTTTGATCATTATTGAGTCGTTGTAGGAGGTCACGTCGTTTTAATTTGTACCAATATTTTGGATTATTACATTGAATTACATTAATTTGCTTGGTTATTGAAGCATTTTGTAATACAGGTAAATTGTTTTGATAAATAGAATTGACAAATTTGAATGATATTGTAGTTTCCATAATTTCCGTGTGCACACCTATATTATCTACTTTAAATTAATAAATTTGAGTAAGGAAAGGAGTTCCAAGAATAACCTCTTGACTCATATCCCGTACTAAAATGAATGAATTTTTGAAACAATATCCTTGATTACATATATAAGCATTAGATAATTTATACTTAACTTGTAATGGCATACCATTAGTAGTATGGAGTCGTTCTTTTGTCCGTTCATAATATATTGAGGGAATTAATCCTTCTTTTATACAATTTTGATCTACACCACTATCTAATAGTGCAATAGTATTGCATTCAAAACTATTTTTAATTTTAAGAGTAATAGGAATATACCATGTTTGAAAATTTATTTGATTAATAGTTGAAACAAATTGTGGATCTGCAGGAGTGTCTTCTGATTGAATGTTCGGTGAAGAAAGATTATTTTTTATTAATGTTAACCTTGCTTCTAATTCAAGATCTTTTGTTTATAATGAACATAAATCTTTGTGTAAATTTTTAATCTGTTCTCTTAATATATTAATTTTGTTTTTTAAGTCTTGAATATTAACTGCCTTTAGAATATTTGGAATTTCACGTGTTTCAAATATTTTATTGATACTTACCTTATGAGGAGGTTCTAAAGAATCTTCTTTTATTAATATACCTTTGAGTTTTTGTAAATACTGTTTCCTTAATTCGGTATCTTGAATTTGATCAATTAAATCTAATAAAAATTCTTTTTCACTATTATTAGTAGTTATGACATTAATACACTTATAGCATAATCTTGAAGACTCATTACCTGATGAATACTTACTTGAGCCACTTTCTAATTCATTAATAACATTATTTTCATAATCAGAGGAGGATGATGAATTTTCCGATTGATTTGGTGTATCTTTGAATTGAAATAAGGTAATTAATTTTTCTTGAATGTCTGGATGCTCCGCACAGATTTCGTTGAGTTTCTTTTTAACTTTACAATTTGTTGCATAGTGGCCTAATTTACCACACTTATAACAAGTATTAGTATTATCAGGTTTCTCTTTTGGAGTAGACTTTTTAGAACTTAATTTTTTGTAAGTTGGATTTCTTGTAGTATATGGTTTCTTCTTATTAATTTGAGTTTTTCTTCGTTTTTTAACAGATGGAGCTTCTATCTTTGGAAGACAAAAGGCCTCACAAAAAAAACCTAACTCTTTTCGCTTGGCTGCATTATCTGTTGAATATCTGGCTTGTAATTTTAATTCATTGCATAAAGAAATTCCTTCTTTTTTAATAAAGCTTAATAATTTACCAAACGTAATTTGTTCGAATGGAATAGGGCTTTTACCAATGAGTTCGCTTAATTTATTGAATATTCGTTGAGAAAATAAGGATGGTAATCCTGAAATAAATTTTTCTTTCCAATAGGGTTGACGACAGTCTTCCCTTTTTAATAGATATGTTAAAAATGTATCTTTATACCAATTATAGTCTTCTAGAGTTGGACACCTTAGATTAGTTAAAAGAATATCTGTTGCAGCTGTAATATCTTTTGAACTTCCGAGAAAATTAGTAACTATTGTATAAATCAGTGTTTCTATATTATCTAATTGGCCTTGAGAATTAGTATGAGTTCTAATTTTAGTACGTTCATCTTCTTGAATATAATTTTCCCACCAATTTTTGAGTATACCAGTGAATTCTGACATTAATAAATCAAAAGCTTGTAAATCTGTTGCAGGTTTAGTTGAATAGGCTGTATAAGCAATTAACATTCTTTGGAGGGTTATGAATATTTCATGGTCACTACGACCATCTATATTCCATTCATATATTGAATCACCAGCAAAATTTTCAGTAATTATTGTTTTTGCACTTTCAAGGTGAAGATCTGGAGGAGTTTGTTTGGAGTAATAGGAAATTTCCTTTTTATAAATTTTATGAATAGTTTGGAAATTATCATCTAGTTGAGATAAATTGTTTTCTAGAATATTAACTGTATTTTGAACAGAATTAGATGTTGAAGTTTCTGCTTCCTTTAATTTCTCTCCTATTTTTGAAATTAATGGAGTATTAGCATCTGGAAGTTCTAATTTATTTGAACGTCTTATTTTGAATAAAGGTTTTGCAATCTCATCTAAGAAGTTTGGTTTGTCTTTCTTAGTATCATTAATATCTAAGTTTTCTAATTTTTCAGTCAATGAATCAACTTCTTATTTTTTGACAATTGCTTCAACTTGAGTAGAGACCATATTAACTTGTTGAGATGTGGTATGTAATACTTGATTTGTATGATTATTTTGATGATAAACCTTTTTAATATCACTTAGTATTACTTGACTATTTTCTGGATCATTTCTACCTATTTTGAATGGGATGGTTGGAATATTCCCTTCAGGGGTATTTAATACAATTTCTTGTAATGGAGGGGTAAAAGAAGTAAGGGTTTGACCATTTAAGAGGGTCCATTTTTTAGCAAAATTAATGTTAGTATTTATCTATTTAACCTGGAATGGGCCTGGAGGATTATTATCTAAGGTAAACATAGCCCACCAATTAAAGAAAGGAATATTAACTTGGTGTTTTTCCATGAATGAATACCATTTTTCCCTAATGAATGCTTGAGCTTTTAAATCAAAGTGTGAAAGGAACCATTCCCTTTTGACTTTGTTTTTTATTGAATTGAAATCTTATCGTAAATAATCTTTGTTGATTGCAAAAGGTGTTGAAATAACATTTATTGAGGAAAATGATGGAGGTTGCATAGTTGAGTAGGTTGGGGAACCTAAAGATGAAGTAACTTCATCTATTGGCTCAGCTATGGGAGCTTTGTAATAAACCTTTTGAGTATCTTCTATATGATTATCTTTTGAATAATCATAATTAGTTGACCTAGAAGGCATTGAATATGAAATTCGAGGGAGTTCTAAATTGTCTAAAGATTTTGAAGATAAACTGCGTTCTTTAGTTGAATTAAATCTTATTAGTACTCTACCATCAGGCTCTTCTATGATTTGTTGAATATTCTTTTGAGCAATATTTCTTGGTGGCCTGGTATTTTGAATTATAAATTCTTATGGAATAGTAATTTCTGACAGCAGTTTAATAGTTTGAAATTCTTCATCTAAACTAAAGGTTTCTTCATGATCTTTTATTGATAAAGCCGTATTAAAATCAAACTTACCTATTTGATAAATCGTTTCTATCTTTTGTTTAGGAATTTTCCAATTAGCTATATCAATTTGACTACTAACTTCCCTACTATTAACCACATTTGAGTTCTTACTACTACCTAAACTAAGACGATCTCTAACCCAAGAGGCCATCTGAGTTACGTCGGAACACTTAGCTAAGAGTCATGCACACTCTACCGGGACCACTGGGACCACCCCACCGGGACCACCTCACCTTTTTGAACAGTATCTTGATGAGCTGTCTTCTTGAACAGTATTCTTGAATAATTACTCTGATGAGCTGTCCCGAACAGTGTTTAGATAAGTTGTCGTGAACAGTACGCTTGAATAATTGTTCTGATGTCTTAAATTGTTTGTCGGGATGAGTCATTGCTTTAGATGGTGACATGAGGATGAGTCATGTCCTTGCATAATTACTTGCCATGTTGAGTCATTGTTGCCGTGTTGAGTCATTGCGTGTCTTGATGAGTCATTGGCATGATTCAATTGAGAGGGGACATGTTGATTTGCCTTAGTAAATGCTAGACATCATTTTTGATGTGCTTTCCTTGAAAAAGCAACGTGGTCATTGAATTGATCTTTGATTTTTCTGCATTGAACTTGGCAACGTGGATGGCTTGAATGCATGTATGGAATCCTGCAAAATAAAAACTTCGTAAAGAAATAATGACCCTTACTTTTGCCAAAGGTCGTGACCTTTGCGGGCTCTTTTCTTGATTTTGTTTTGATAATTGTCTTTTTTCTTTTTTCTTTTTTGAATAATAACAAGGAGTAGAAAATCTACTCAACAGTCATAAGGATCTGGTGCACAAGAATTGATTTAGTAGCGAAAATGGAAATAATCATCTTGTAGATATTTGCACCGGAGACCATATGGAGTGTGAATAAGACAGGAAGCATCGATTTGGAATGGATAGTGTAATGGTATGAGGACTTGAGTATGACTTTGATCAACTGGACAGATATGAACATCAGGGAACATTTTCGTAACAAATTTGAAAATATGAGGTTCAAAAGCTTTCCAATATTCAAGGTGTTTGTGGAACCATTTGAAATAATTAATATACCCAGTGGGCATAACGATGAGAACAGGATGATTGTTGACATCTTGAACAAGCGTTTGATAGGCTTTAATGAGTTTGAGATAACTGTAAAATGATATTTCAGAGGAATTATACCAGTCTTGATAATCAATGAAGATAGCACCTTCATTGTATCGTGGCCCATAGAACGATGTATAGTAGAGTTCATGGTCACGAAGATGGAATAGGAGTGGTTCATGTGGGAAATTTAGTAATTGAATGGTGTTGGAGTCATTGATTTGGTTTTTGCCTTTGTCGTTGTTGTCCATGGTGAGATTGGTATGAAAATGTTTTGATAGTTCGAAGGAAAATATTTGAGGGGACGATGAAGGATGTCAAATTGAATTTTGAAATTGAGATGGGTTTGAGTATTTATGGTAAAGGACTGTGATGTTGGAAGCGATGAAAATAAATGAGAAAATGTTGTATCAAGGTGTTGAAAACTTGTTTTGCTCAAAATCTTTTTTGAAAATAATTTTGGAAATTTTTTACTCCGCATTGAATAAGTGTAGGCTAGATGATTTGATATTGGCCTATGCAGGTATTGAGTACTCTAAGATTGGTTTGCCAATAGTCTATGGTTTTTTCTAAATCATGACGCTGGCAAGCTAATTGATGATACATGCTATTTATTAATTTCTTGTAATTCATTTTGATCATTATTGAGTCGTTGTAGGAGGTCACGTCGTTTTAATTTGTACCAGTATTTTCGATTATTACATTGAATTACATTAATTTGCTTGGTTATTGAAGCATTTTGTAATACAGGTAAATTGTTTTGATAAATAGAATTGACAAATTTGAATGATATTGTAGTTTCCATAATTTCCGTGTGCACACCTATATTATCTACTTTAAATTAATAAATTTGAGTAAGGAAAGGAGTTCCAAGAATAACCTCTTGACTCATATCCCGTACTAAAATGAATGAATTTTTGAAACAATATCCTTGATTACATATACAAGCATTAGATAATTTATACTTAACTTGTAATGGCATACCATTAGTAGTATGGAGTCGTTCTTTTGTCCGTTCATAATATATTGAGGGAATTAATCCTTCTTGAATACAATTTTGATCTACACCACTATCTAATAGTGCAATAGTATTGCATTCAAAACTATCTTTAATTTTAAGAGTAATAGGAATATACCATTTTTGAAAATTTATTTGATTAATAGTTGAAACAAATTGTGGATCTGTAGGAGTGTCTTCTGATTGAATGTTCGGTGAAGAAGGATTATTTTTTATTAATGTTAACCTTGCTTCTAATTCAAGATCTTTTGTTTGTAATGAACATAAATCTTTGTGTAAATTTTTAATCTGTTCTTTTAATATATTAATTTCGTTTTTTAAATCTTGAATATTAACTGCCTTTAGAATATTTGGAATTTCACGTGTTTCAAATATTTTATTGATACTTACCTTATGAGGAGGTTCTAAAGAATCTTCTTTTATTAATATACCTTTGAGTTTTTGTAAATACTGTTTCCTTAATTCGGTATCTTGAATTTGATCAATTAAATCTAATAAAAATTCTTTTTCACTATTATTAGTA
This sequence comes from Carnegiea gigantea, assembly GCA_029747015.1. Taxonomy (NCBI): domain Eukaryota; kingdom Viridiplantae; phylum Streptophyta; class Magnoliopsida; order Caryophyllales; family Cactaceae; genus Carnegiea; species Carnegiea gigantea. Next base: position 328,381 of record JAKOGI010000488.1, read on the forward strand.
GTTATGACATTAATACACTTATAGCATAATCTTGAAGACTCATTACCTGATAAGTATTCACTTGAGTCACTTTCTAGTTCATTAATAACATTATTTTCACAATCAGAGGAGGATGATGAATTTCCCGATTGATTAGGTGTATCTTTGAGTTCAAATACAGTAATTAATTTTTCTTGAATGTCTGGATGTTCTGCACCGATTTCATTGAGTTTCTTTTTAACTTTACAATTTGTTGCATAGTGGCCTAATTTACCACACTTATAACAAGTATTAGTATTATCAGGTTTTCTTTTTGGAGTAGACGTTTTAGAACTTAATTTTTTGTAAGTTGGATTTCTTGTAGTATATGGTTTCTTCTTATTAATTTGAGTTTTTCTTCGTTTTTTAATAGATGGAGCTTCTATCTTTGGAAGACAAAAGGCCTCACAAAAAGAACCTAACTCTTTTCGCTTGGCGGCATTATCTGTTGAATATCTAGCTTGTAATTTTAATTCGTTGCATAAAGAAATTCCTTCCTTTTTAATAAAGCTTAATAATTGACCAAACGTAATTTGTTCGAATGGAATAGGGCTGTTACCAATCAGTTCGCTCAATTTATTGAATATTCGTTCAGAAAATAAAGATGGTAATCCTAAAATGAATTTTTCCTTCCAATAGGGCTGACGACAGTCTTCCCTTTTTAATAGATATGTTAAAAATGTATCTTTGTACCAATTATAGTCTTCCAGAGTTGGGCACCTGAGATTTGTTAAAAGAATATCTGTTGCAGCTGTAATATCTTTTGGACTTCCAAGAAAATTAGTAACTATTGTATAAATCAATGTTTCTATATTATCTAATTGGCCTTGAGAATTAGTATGAGTTCTAATTTTAGTACGTTCATCTTCTTGAATATAATTTTTCCACCAATTTTTGAGTATACCAGTGAATCCTGATGTTAATAAATCAAAAACTTGTAAATCTGTTGCATGTTTAGTTGAATAGGCTGTATAAGCAATTAACATTCTTTGGAGAGTTATAATATTTCATGGTCACTACGACCATCTATATTCCATTCATATATTGAATCACCAGCAAAGTTTTCAGTAATTATTGTTTTTGCACTCTCAAGGTGAAGATCTGGAGGAGTTTGTTTGGAGTAATAGGGAATTTCCTTTTTATATATTTTATTAATATTTTGAAAATTATCATCTAGTTGAGATAAATCTTTTTCTAAAATATTAACCGTATTTTTGACTGAATGAGATGTTGAAGTTTCTGCCTCCTTTAATTTTTCTTCTATTTTTGAAATTAATGGAGTATTAGCATCTGGGAGTTCTAATTTATTTGAAAGTCTTATTTTGAATAAAGGTTTTGCAATCTCATCTAAAAAGTTTGGTTTGTCCTTCTTGGTATCATTAATATCTAAGTTTTCTAATTTTTCAGTTAATGAATCAACTTCTTGTTTTTTAACAATTGCTTCAACTTGAGTAGAGACCATATTGACTTGTTGAGACACGGTATGTAATACTTGATTGGTATAATTATTTTGATGATATACCTTTTTAATATCACTTAGCATTACTTGACTATTTTCTGGATCATTTCTACCTATTTTGAATGGGATGGCTGGAATATTACCTTTAGGGGTATTTAATACAATTTCTTGTAATGGAGGGGTAAACGAAGTAAGTGTTTGACCATTTAAGAGGGTCCATTTTTTAGCAAAATTAATGTTAGTATTTATCTCTTTAACCTGGAATGGGTCTGGAAGATTATTATCTAAGGCAAACATAGCCCACCAATTAAAGAAATGAATATTAACTTGGTGTTTTTCCATGAATGAATACCATTTTTCCCTAATGAATGCTTGAGCTTTTAAATCAAAGTGTGAAAGGAATCATTCCCTTTTGACTTTGTTTTTTATTGAATTGAAATCTTGGCGTAAATAATCTTTGTTGATTGCAAAAGGTGTTGAAATAACATTTATTGAGGAAAATGATGGAGGTTGCATAGTTGAGTAGGTTGGGGAACCTACAGATGAAGTAACTTCATCTATTGGCTCAACTATGGGAGCTTTGTAATAAATCTTTTGAGTATCTTCTATGTGATTATCTTTTGAATAATCATAACTAGTTGGCCTAGAAGGCATTGAATATGAAGTTCGAGGGAGTTCTAGATTATCTAATGATTTTGAAGATAAACTGCGTTCTTTAGTGGAATTAAATCTTATTAGTACTCTACCATCAGGCTCTTCTATGATTTGTTGAATATTCTTTTGAGCAATATTTCTTGGTGGCCTGGTATTTTGAATTATAAATTCTTATGGAATAGTAATTTCTGACAGCAGTTTAATAGTTTGAAATTCTTCATCTAAACTAAAGGTTTCTTCATGATCTTTTATTGATAAAGCCGTATTAAAATCAAACTTACCTATTTGATAAATCGTTTCTATCTTTTGTTTAGGAATTTCCCAATGAGCTATATCAATTTGACTACTAACTTCCCTACTATTAACCACATTTGAGTTCTTACTACTACCTAAACTAAGACGATCTCTAACCCAAGAGGCCATCTGAGTTACGTCGGAACACTTAGCTAAGAGTCATGCACACTCTACCGGGACCACTGGGACCACCCCACCGGGACCACCTCACCTTTTTGAACAGTATCTTGATGAGCTGTCTTCTTGAACAGTATTCTTGAATAATTACTCTGATGAGCTGTCCCGAACAGTGTTTAGATAAGTTGTCGTGAACAGTACGCTTGAATAATTGTTCTGATGTCTTGAATTGTTTGTCGGGATGAGTCATTGCTTTAGATGGTGACATGAGGATGAGTCATGTCCTTGCATAATTACTTGCCATGTTGAGTCATTGTTGCCGTGTTGAGTCATTGCGTGTCTTGATGAGTCATTGGCATGATTCAATTGAGAGGGGACATGTTGATTTGCCTTAGTAAATGCTAGACATCATTTTTGATGTGCTTTCCTTGAAAAAGCAACGTGGTCATTGAATTGATCTTTGATTTTTCTGCATTGAACTTGGCAACGTGGATGGCTTGAATGCATGTATGGAATCCTGCAAAATAAAAACTTCGTAAAGAAATAATGGCCCTTACTTTTGCCAAAGGTCGTGACCTTTGCGGGCTCTTTTCTTGATTTTGTTTTGATAATTGTCTTTTTTCTTTTTTCTTTTTTGAATAACAACAAGGAGTAGAAAATCTACTTAACAGTCATAAGGATCTGGTGCACAAAAATTGATTTAGTAGCGAAAATGGAAATAATCATCTTGTAGATATTTGCACCGGAGACCATATGGAGTGTGAATAAGACAGGAGGCATCGATTTGGAATGGATAGTGTAATGGTATGAGGACTTGAGTATGACTTTGATCAACTGGACAGATATGAACATCAGGGAACATTTTCGTAACAAATTTGAAAATATGAGGTTCAAAAACTGTCCAATATTCAAGGTGTTTGTGGAACCATTTGAAATAATTAATATACCCAGTGGGCATAACGATGAGAACGGGATGATTGTTGACATCTTGAACAAGCGTTTGATAGGCTTTAATGAGTTTGAGATAACTGTAAAATGATATTTCAGAGGAATTATACCAGTCTTGATAATCAATAAAGATAGCACCTTCATTGTATCGTGGCCCATAGAACGATGTATAGTAGAGTTCATGGTCACGAAGATGGAATAGGAGTGGTTCATGTGGGAAATTTAGTAATTGAATGGTGTTGGAGTCATTGATTTGGTTTTTGCCTTTGTCGTTGTTGTCCATGGTGAGATTGGTATGAAAATGTTTTGATAGTTCGAAGGAAAATATTTGAGGGGACGATGAAGGATGTCAAATTGAATTTTGAAATTGAGATGGGTTTGAGTATTTATGGTAAAGGATTGTGATGTTGGAAGTGATGAAAATAAATGAGAAAATGTTGTATCAAGGTGTTGAAAACTTGTTTTGCTCAAAAATCTTTTTTGAAAATAATTTTGGATTTTTTACTCCGCATTGAATAAGTGTAGGCTAGATAATTTGATATTGGCCTATGCAGGTATTGAGTACTCTAAGATTGGTTTGCCAATAGTCTATGGTTTTTTCTAAATCATGACGCTGACAAGCTAATTGATGATACATGCTGTTTATCAATTTCTTGTAATTCATTTTGATCATTATTGAGTCGTTGTAGGAGGTCACGTCGTTTTAATTTGTACCAGTATTTTGGATTATTACATTGAATTACATTAATTTGCTTGGTTATTGAAGCATTTTGTAATACAGGTAAATTGTTTTGATAAATAGAATTGACAAATTTGAATGATATTGTAGTTTCCATAATTTCCGTGTGCACACCTATATTATCTACTTTAAATGGATAAATTTGAGTAAGGAAAGGAGTTCCAAGAATAACCTCTTGACTCATATCCCGGACTAAAATGAATGAATTTTTGAAACAATGTCCTTGATTACATATATAAGCATTAGATAATTTATACTTAACTTGTAATGGCATACCATTAGTAGTATGGAGTCGTTCTTTTGTCCGTTCATAATATATTGAGGGAATTAATCCTTCTTTTATACAATTTTGATCTGCACCACTATCTAATAGTGCGATAGTATTGCATTCAAAACTATCTTTAATTTTAAGAGTAATAGGAATATACCATTTTTGGAAATTTATTTGACTGATAGTTGAAACAAATTGTGGATCCGTAGGAGTGTCTTCTGATTCAATGTTCGGTAAAGAAGGACTATTTTCTATTAATGTTAACCTTGCTTCTAATTCAAGGTCTTTTGTTTGTAATGAACATAAATCTTTGTGTAAATTTTTAATATGTTCTTTCAACATATTAATTTCGTTTTTTAAGTCTTGAATATCAACTGCCTTTAGAATATTTGGAATTTCACGTGTTTCAAATATTTTATTGATACTTACCTTAAGAGGAGGTTCTAAAGAATCTTCCTTTATTAATATACCTTTGAGTTTTTGTAAATACTCTTTCCTTAATTCGGTATCTTGAATTTGTTCAATTAAATCTAATAAAAATTCTTTTTCACTATTATTAGTAGTTATGACATTAATAAACTTATAGCATAATCTTGAAGACTCATTACCTGATGAATACTCATTTGAGTCACTTTCTAGTTCATTAATAACATTATTTTCATAATCAAAAGAGGATGATGAATTTTCCGATTGATTAGGAGTATCTTTGAGTTCAAATAAGGTAATTAATTTTTCTTGAATGTCTGAATGCTCCGCACAGATTTCGTTAAGTTTCTTTTTGACTTTACAATTTGTTGCATAGTAGCCTAATTTGTCACACTTATAACAGGTATTAGTATTATCAGGTTTCCCTTTTGGAGTAGACTTTTTAGAACTTAATTTTTTGTAAGTTGGATTTCTTGTAGTATATGGTTTCTTCTAATTAATTTGAGTTCTTCTTCGTTTTTTAACAGATGGAGCTTCTATCTTTGGAAGACAAAAGGCCTCACAAAAAGAACCTAACTCTTTTCGCTTGACTGCATTATCTGTTGAATATCTGGCTTGTAATTTTAATTCATTGCATAAAGAAATTCCTTCTTTTTTAATAAAGCTTAATAATTGACCAAACGTAATTTGTTCGAATGGAATAGGGCTTTAACCAATGAGTTCGCTTAATTTATTGAATATTCGTTGAAAAAATAAGGATGGTAATCCTGAAATGAATTTTTCTTTCCAATAGGGTTGACGACAGTCTTCCCTTTTTAATAGATATGTTAAAAATGTATCTTTATACCAATTGTAGTCTTCTAGAGTTGGGCACCTTAGATTAGTTAGAAGAATATCTGTTGCAGCTGTAATATCTTTTGGACTTCCAAGAAAATTAGTAACTATTGTATAAATTAATGTTTCTATATTGTCTAGTTGTCCTTAAGAATTTGTGTGAGTTCTGATTTTATTTCGTTCCTCTTCTTGAATATAATTCTCCCACCAATTTTCGAGTATACCAGTGAATCCAGAGGTTAATAAATCAAAAGCTTGTAAATCTGTTGCACGTTTAGTTGAATAGGCTGTATAAGCAATTAACATTCTTTGGAGGGTTATGAATATTTCATGGTCACTACGACCATCTATATTCCATTCATATATTGAATCACCAGTAAAGTTTTCAGTAATTATTGTTTTTGCACTTTCAAGGTGAAGATCTGGAGGAGTTTGTTTGGAGTAATAAGGTATTTCCTTTATATATATTTTATTAATATTTTGAAAATTATCATCTAGTTGAGATAAATTGTTTTCTAGAATATTAACTGTATTTTGAACAGAATTAGATGTTGAAGTTTCTGCTTCCTTTAATTTTTCTTCTATTTTTGAAATTAATGGAGTATTAGCATCTGGAAATTCTAATTTATTTGAACGTCTTATTTTGAATAAAGGTTTTGCAATCTCATCTAAGAAGTTTGGTTTGTCTTTCTTAGTATCATTAATATCTAAGTTAGTGCCCTTAGGTAGTGTCGCGCCGTTGCTAGCGTTGGTCAGCTGTTGGTCAGCCCCAGTAAGTCCGTTGGTCAGCCCAGGTGAGGTGGTCCCGGTGGTGTGGTCCCAGTGATCCCGGTAGGGTGTGCATGACTCTTAGTTAAGTGTTCCGACGTAACTCAGATGGCCTCTTGGGTTAGAGATCGTCTTAGTTTAGGTAGTAGTAAGAACTCAAATGTGGTTAATAGTAGGGAAGTTAGTAGTCAAATTGATATAGCTAGTTGGAAAATTCCTAAACAAAAGATAGAAACGATTTATCAAATAGGTAAGTTTGATTTTAATACGGCTTTATCAATAAAAGATCATGAAGAAACCTTTAGTTTAGATGAAGAATTTCAAACTATTAAACTGCTGTCAGAAATTACTATTCCATAAGAATTTATAATTCAAAATACCAGGCCACCAAGAAATATTGCTCAAAAGAATATTCAACAAATCATAGAAGAGCCTGATGGTAGAGTACTAATAAGATTTAATTCAACTAAAGAACGAAGTTTATCTTCAAAATCTTTAGACAATTTAGAACTCCCTCGAACTTCATATTCAATGCCTTGTAGGCCAACTGGTTATGATTATTCAAAAGATAATCACATAAAAGATACTCAAAAGATTTATTACAAAGCTCCCATAGCTGAGCCAGTAGACGAAGTTACTTCATCTGTAGGTTCCCCAACCTACTCAACTATGCAACCTCCATCATTTTCCTCAATAAATGTTATTTCAACACCTTTTGCAATCAACAAAGATTATTTACGCCAAGATTTCAATTCAATAAAAAACAAAGTCAAAAGGGAATGGTTCCTTTCACACTTTGATTTAAAAGCTCAAGCATTTATTAGGGAAAAATGGTATTCATTCATGGAAAAACACCAAGTTAATATTCCTTTCTTCAATTGGTGGGCTATGTTTGCCTTAGATAATAATCTTCCAGACCCATTCCAGGTTAAAGAGATAAATACTAACATTAATTTTGCTAAAAAATGGACCCTCTTAAATGGTCAAACACTTACTTCTTTTACCCCTCCATTTCAAGAAATCATATTAAATAACCCTGAAGGTAATATTCCAGCCGTCCCATTCAAAATTGGTCGAAATGAACCAGAAAATAGTCAAGTAATACTAAGTGATATTAAAAAGGTTTATCATCAAAATAATTATACAAATCAAGTATTACATACCGTATCTCAACAAGTTAATATGGTCTCTACTCAAGTTGAAGTAATTGTCAAAAAACAAGAAGTTGATTCATTAACTGAAAATTAGAAAACTTAGATATTAATGATACTAAGAAAGACAAACCAAACTTCTTAGATGAGATTGCAAAACCTTTATTCAAAATAAGACGTTCAAATAAATTAGAACTTCCAGATGCTAATACTCCATTAATTTCAAAAATAGAAGAAAAATTAAAGGAAGCAGAAACTTCAACATCTAATTCTGTCAAAAGTACAGTTAATATTTTAGAAAAAGATTTATCTCAACTAGATGATGATTTCCAAAATATTAATAAAATATATAAAAAGGAAATTCCCTATTCTCCAAACAAACTCCTCCAGATCTTCACCTTGAAAGTGCAAAAACAATAATTACTGAAAACTTTGCTGGTAATTCAATATATGAATGGAATATAGATGGTCGTAGTGACCATAAAATATTCATAACCCTCCAAAGAATGTTAATTGCTTATATAGCCTATTCAACCAAACATGCAACATATTTACAAGCTTTTGATTTATTAACATCAGGATTCACTGGTATACTCAAAAATTGGTGGGAAAATTATATTCAAGAAGACGAACGTACCAAAATTAGAACTCATACTAATTCTCAAGGACAACTAGACAATATAGAAACATTGATTTATACAATAGTTACTAATTTTCTTGGAAGTCCAAAAGATATTACAGCTGCAACAGATATTGTTTTAACAAATCTCAGGTGCCCAACTCTAGAAGACTACAATTGGTACAAAGATACATTTTTAACATATCTATTAAAAAGGGAAGACTGTCGTCAACCCTATTGGAAGGATAAATTCATTTCAGGATTACCATCCTTATTTTCGCAACGAATATTCAATAAATTGAGCAAACTCATTGGTGAAAGCCCTATTCCATTCGAACAAATTACGTTTGGTCAATTATTAAGTTTTATTAAAGAGGAAGGAATTTCTTTATGCAACGAATTAAAGATACAAGCCAGATATTCAACAGATAATACCGCCAAGCGAAAAGAGTTAGGTTCTTTTTGTGAGGCCTTTTGTCTTCCAAAGTTAGAAGCTCCATCTGTTAAAAAACGAAGAAAAACTCAAATTAATAAGAAGAAACCATATACTACAAGAAATCCAACTTACAAAAAATTAAGTTCTAAAAAGTCTACTCCAAAAGGAAAACCTGATAATACTAATACCTGTTATAAGTGTGGTAAATTAGGCCACTATGCAACAAATTGTAAAGTCAAAAAGAAACTCAACGAAATCTGTGCGGAGCATCCAGACATTCAAGAAAAATTAATTACCTTATTTGAACTCAAAGATACACCTAATCAATCGAAAAATTCATCATCCTCCTCTGATTATGAAAATAATGTTATTAATGAACTAGAAAGTGACTCAAGTGAGTACTCATCAGGTAATGAGTCTTCAAGATTATGCTATAAGTGTATTAATGTCATAACTACTAATAATAGTGAAAAAGAATTTTTATTAGATCTAATTGAACAAATTCAAGATACCGAATTAAGGAAAGAGTATTTACAAAAACTCAAAGGTACATTAATAAAGGAAGATTCTTTAGAACCTCCTTATAAGGTAAGTATCAATAAAATATTTGAAACACGTGAAATTCCAAATATTCTAAAAGTAGTTAATATTCAAGACTTAAAAAACGAAATTAATATGTTGAAAGAACATATTAAAAATTTACATAAAGATTTATGTTCATTACAAACAATATCATTCAAATTTGTCAATTCTATTTATCAAAACAATTTACCTGTATTACAAAATGCTTCAATAACCAAGCAAATTTATGTAATTCAATGTATTAATCCAAAATACTGGTACAAATTAAAACGACGTGACCTCCTACAAGGACTCAATAATGATCAAAATGAATTACAAGAAATTAATAAACAGCTAAAAGAATTAACCATTAGCTTACGCAATCATATAACTTCCATAGATTTCAAAGACTGTTATTCAAAATGGTTACATGAGTATCATCAATTAGCTTGCCAGCGTCATGATTTAGAAAAAACCATAGACTATTGGCAAACCAATCTTAGAGTACTCAATACCTGCATAGGCCAATATCAAATCATCTAGCCTACACTTATTCAATGCGGAGTAAAATATTTCCAAAATTATTTTCAAAAAGGATTTTTGAGCAAAACAAGTTTTCAACACCTGGATACAACATTTTCTCATTTATTTTCAGCCATCATCACTTCCAACATCTCAGTCCTTTGCCATAAACACTCAAACCCATTTCAATTTCAAAATTCAATTTGACATCCTTCATCGTCCCCTCAAATATTTTCCTTTGAACTATCAAAACATTTTCATACCAATCTCACCATGGACAACAACGACAAAGGCAAAAACCAAATCAATGACTCCAACGCCATTCAATTACTAAATTTTCCACATGAACCACTCCTATTCCATCTTCGTGACCATGAACTCTACTATACATCGTTCTATGGGCCACGATACAATGAAAGTGCTATCTTCATTGATTATCAAGACTGGTTTAATTCCTCTGAAATATCATTTTACAGTTATCTCAAACTCATTAAAGCCTATCAAACGCTTGTTCAAGATGTCAACAATCATCCCGTTCTCATTGTTATGCCTACTGGGTATATTACTTATTTCAAATGGTTCCGCAAACACCTTGAATATTGGACAGCTTTTGAACCTCATATTTTCAAATTTGTTACGAAAATATTCCCTGATGTTCATATTTGTCCAGTTGATCAAAGTCATACTCAAGTCCTTATACCATTACACTATCCATTCCAAATCGATGCTTCCTGTCTTATTCACACTCCATATGGTCTCCGGTGCAAATATCTACAAGATGATTATTTCTATTTTCGCTACTAAATCAATTCAATTCGTCCTTTGTGCACCAGATCCTTATGACTGTTGAGTAGATTTTCTACTCCTTGTTATTATTCAAAAGAAGAAAAAGAAAAAAGATAATTATCAAAACAAAATCAAGAAAAGAGCCCGCAAAGGTCACGGCCTTTGGCAAAAGTAAGGGCCATTATTTCTTTACGTAGTTTTTGTTTTGCAGGATTCCATATTCCATACAAGCATTCAAGCCATCCACGTTGCCAAGTTCAATGCAGAAAAATCAAAAAGTCTACACATTATCAAAGGACAATCAATTCACTATCCACTTTGCACGATGTCTAGCATTTACTAAGGTGGGCATTAATCAACATGTCAACCAATCATGCCAATGAGTCATTCAATGACTCAACAGCAATGACTCAACATGGCAAGTAATTATGCAAGGACATGACTCATCATCATGTCACCATCCAAAGCAATGACTCATCCCGACAAACAATTCAAGACATCAGAACAATTATTCAAGCGTACTGTTCACGACAGCTGTTCTCATCAGAATAATTATTCAAGAATACTGTTCAAGAAGACAGCTCATCAGAATACTGTTCAAAAAGGACAATAATTCAAGAATAGTCCAAGGTCCATTATTACTCAGCACTGTTCCACTTTTGACGTGGCTCCAGTCCCAGTTCAACACCAAGCATCAATAATTCAAGATTGTCAGCAGCAATTATCAACATCAGATTCAATCTTCATCGTCCATTTGTATACATTTAATTCCATCTTGTATTCTATAAATAGATACTCAATAGCGTAGGATCATCATCTCATTATCACAACATCACAAAAAATTCACTACAAGCCCTTCTCAACCTCCTTCTCTCAAAGCCTTGTACTCCAACCTTGTATCAAGTTTATTAATTCAAATAAAAGTAAGTTTTTATTCATCTCCTTCTCTTATTTCAATTCTGTTATTTTTAAATTCGTTTCTATCAGCGTTTCAAAATCATTTTCCTGCATTATATTAATTTGCTACTCTGCTCCCCTGCATTAATCCACACTTAGGCCTTACCTATTACCCGGCCTAGGTCAAAATCAAGAAAAGAGCCCGCAAAGGTCATGGCCTTTGGCAAAAGTAAGGGCCATTATTTCTTTACGAAGTTTTTATTTTACAGGATTCCATACATGCATTCAAGCCATCCACGTTGCCAAGTTCAATGCAGAAAAATCAAAGATCAATTCAATGACCACGTTGCTTTTTCAAGGAAAACACCTCAAAAATGATGTCTAGCATTTACTAGGGCAAATCAACATGTCCAATGACTCATCAAGACACGCAATGACTCAACACGGCAACAATGACTCAACATGGCAAGTAATTATGCAAGGACATGACTCATCCTCATGTCACCATCCAAAGCAATGACTCATCCCGACAAACAATTCAAGACATCAGAACTATCAAAACATTTTCATACCAATCTCACCATGGACAACAATGACAAAGGAAAAAACCAAATCAATGACTCCAACGCCATTCAATTACCAAATTTTCCTCAATAAATGTTATTTCAACACCTTTTGCAATCAACAAAGATTATTATCTAAGGCAAACATAGCCCACCAATTAAAGAAAGGAATATTAACTTGGTGTTTTTCTATGAATGAATACCATTTTTCCCTAATGAATGCTTGAGCTTTTAAATCAAAGTGTGAAAGGAACCATTCTCTTTTGACTTTATTTTCTATTGAGTTGAAATTTTGACGTAAGTATTTTTTATTAATTGTAAAGGGTTTTGAGATAACATCTATTGAAGAAAATGATGGGGGTTGCATAGTTGAGTAAGTTAGGGAAGGAGCTTTAGCTTCTAAGGTTTGTTGAGGAATTTCCCAAGTATACATATCAATTTGACTACTAACTTCTCTACTGTTCACCACATTTGAGTTCTTACTACTACCTAAACTAAGACGATCTCTAACCCAAGAGGCCATCTGAGTTACGTCGGAACCCTTAGTTAGGAGTCATGCACACTCTACCGGGACCACTGGGACCACCCCACCGGGACCACCTCACCTGGGCTGACCAACGGACTTACTGGGGCTGACCAACAGCTGACCAACGCTAGCAACGGCGCGACACTACCTAAGGGCACCTACTTGGCTTTGATACCAGAAGGAGCAGGATCGACCTAGGCCGGGTAATAGGTAAGGCCTAAGTGTGGATTAATACAGGGGAGCGGAGTAGTAGCAAATTGATATGATGCAGGAAAATAATTTTGAAACACCGATAGAAACGAATTTAAAATAACAGTATTGAAATAAGAGAAGGAGATGAATAAAAACTTACTTTTATTTGAATGAATAATCTTGATACAAGGTTGGAGTACAAGGCTTTGAGAAAGGGGGTTGAGAAGGAGGAGTAGTGATTTTTGATTCTTGTGATGTTGTGATAATGAGATGATCAGATCCTAAGCTATTGAGTATCTATTTATAGAATACAAGATGGAATTAAATGTATACAAGTGGATGATAAAGATTGAGTCTTGCGTTGACAACTTGTGCTGACAATCTTGAATTGTTGCTGCTTCGTGTTGAACTTTGACTGGAACCACGTCAAAAGTGAAACAGTGTTGAATAATAATGAACCTTGGACTGTTCTTGAATTATTGTCCCTTTTGAACAGTATCTTGATGAGCTGTCTTCTTGAACAGTATTCTTGAATAATTATTCTGATGAGCTGTCCCGAACAGTGTTTAAATAAGCTGTCGTGAACAGTACGCTTGAATAATTGTTCTGATGTCTTGAATTGTTTGTCGGGGTGAGTCATTGCTTTGGATGGTGACATGAGGATGAGTCATGTCCTTGCATAATTACTTGCCATGTTGAGTCATTGTTGCCGTGTTGAGTCATTGCGTGTCTTGATGAGTCATTGGACATGTTGATTTGCCTTAGTAAATGCTAGACATCATTTTTGATGTGTTTTCCTTGAAAAAGCAACGTGGTCATTGAATTGATCTTTGATTTTTCTGCATTGAACTTGGCAACGTGGATGGCTTGAATGCATGTATGGAATCCTGCAAAATAAAAACTTCGTAAAGAAATAATGGCCCTTACTTTTGCCAAAGGTCGTGACCTTTGCGGGCTCTTTTCTTGATTTTGTTTTGATAATTATCTTTTTTCTTTTTTGAATAATAACAAGGAGTAGAAAATCTACTCAACAGTCATAAGGATCTGGTGCATAAAGGATGAATTGATTTAGTAGCGAAAATGGAAATAATCATCCTGTAGATATTTGCACCGGAGACCATATGGAGTGTGAATAAGACAGGAAGCATCGATTTGGAATGGATAGTGTAATGGTATGAGGACTTGAGTATGACTTTGATCAATTGGACACATATGAACATCAGGGAATATTTTCGTAACAAATTTGAAAATATGAGGTTCAAAAGCTGTCCAATATTCAAGGTATTTGCGGAACCATTTGAAATAAGTAATATACCCAGTAGGCATAACAATGAGAACGGGATGATTGTTGACATCTTGAACAAGCGTTTAATAGGCTTTAATGAGTTTGAGATAACTGTAAAATGATATTTCAGAGGAATTAAACCAGTCTTGATAATCAATGAAGATAGCACTTTCATTGTATCGTGGCCCGTAGAACGATGTATAGTAGAGTTCATGGTCACGAAGATGGAATAGGAGTGGCTCATGTGAAAAATATTTGAGGGGACGATGAAGAATGTCAAATTGAATTTTGAAATTGAGATGAGTTTGAGTATTTATGGTAAAGGACTGAGATATTGGAAGTGATAATGGCTGAAAATAAATGAGAAAATGTTGTATCAAGGTGTTGAAAACTTGTTTTGCTCAAAATCTTTTTTGAAAATAATTTTGGAAATTTTTTACTCCGCATTGAATAAGTGTAGGCTAGATGATTTGATATTGGCCTATGCAGGTATTGAGTACTCTAAGATTGGTTTGCCAATAGTCTATGGTTTTTTCTAAATCATGACACTGGCAAGCTAATTGATGATACTCATGTAACCATTTTGAATAATAGTCTTTGAAATCTATGGAAGTTATATGATTGCGTAAGCTAATGGTTAATTCTTCTAGCCGTTTATTAATTTCTTGTAATTCATTTTGATCATTATTGAGTCGTTGAATGAGGTCACGTCGTTCTAATTTGTACCAGTATTTTGGATTATTACATTGAATTACATTAATTTGCTTGGTTATTGAAGCATTTTGTAATAAAGGTAAATCGTTTTGATAAATAGAATTGAATGATATTGTAGTTTCCATAATTTTCGTATGCACACCTAGATTATCAACTTTAAATGGATAAATTTGAGTAAGGAAAGGAGTTCCAAGAATAACCTCTTGACTCATATCCCGTACTAAAATGAATGAATTTTTGAAACAATATCCTTGATTACATATATAAGCATTAGATAATTTATACTTAACTTGTAATGGCATACCATTAGTAGTATGGAGTCATTCTTTTGTCCGTTCATAATATATTGAGGGAATTAATTCTTCTTGAATACAATTTTGATCGGCACTACTATCTAATAGTGCAATAGTATTGCATTCAAAACTATCTTTAATTACAAAAACTCAAAGGTATATTAATAAAGGAAGATTCTTTAGAACCTCCTCATAAGGTAAGTATCAATAAAATATTTGAAACACGTGAAATTCCAAATATTCTAAAGGTAGTTAATATTCAAGACTTAAAAAACGAAATTAATATGTTGAAAGAACATATTAAAAATTTACATAAAGATTTATGTTCATTACAAACAAAAGACCTTGAATTAGAAGCAAGGTTAACATTAATAGAAAATAATCCTTCTTCATCAAACATTCAATCCGACGACACTCCTACAGTTCCACAATTTGTTTCAACTATTAATCAAATAAATTTCCAAAAATGGTATATTCCTGTTACTCTTAAAATTAAAAATAGTTTTGAATGCAATACTATTGCACTATTAGATAGTGGTGCAGATCAAAATTGTATAAAAGAATAATTAATTCTCTCAATATATTATGAACGGACAAAAGAACGACTCCATACTACTAATGGTATGCCATTACAAGTTAAGTATAAATTATCTAATGCTTATATATGTAATCAAGGATATTGTTTCAAAAATTTATTCATTTTAGTACGGGATATGAGTCAAGAGGTTATTCTTGAAACTCCTTTCCTTACTCAAATTTATCCATTTAAAGTAGATAATATAGGTGTGCACACGGAAATTATGGAAACTACAATATCATTCAATTCTATTTATCAAAACGATTTACCTTTATTACAAAATGCTTCAATAACCAAGCAAATTAATGTAATTCAATGTAATAATCCAAAATACTGGTACAAATTAGAACGACGTGATCTCATTATCACAACATCAGAATCAAAAATTACTACTCCTCCTTCTCAACCCCCTTCTCAAAACCACCCTGTACTCCATTCTTGTATCAAGTTTATTAATTCAAATCAAAGTAAGTTTTATTCATCTCCTTCTCTTATTTCAATTCTGTTATTTTTAAATTCATTTCTATCAGCGTTTCAAAATCATTTTCCTGCATTATATTATCAGTAGATGTTATCTCAAAACCTTTTGCAATTAATAAAGAATACTTACGTCAAAATTTCAACTCAATAGAAAATAAAGTCAAAAGAGAATGGTTCCTTTCACACTTTGATTTAAAAGCTCAAGCATTTATTACGGAAAAATGGTATTCATTCATGGAAAGACATCAAGTTAATATTCCATTCTTTAATTGGTGGGCTATGTTTGCCTTAGATAATAATCTTCTAGACCCATTCCAGATTAGTGAAATAAATACCAATATTAATTTTGCTAAAACATGGACCCTCTTAAATGGTCAAACACTTACTTCTTTTACCCCTCCATTACAAGAAATCATATTAAATACTCCTGAAGGTAATATTCCAGCAGTCCCATTCAAAATAGGTAGAAATGATCCAGAAAATAGTCAAGTAATACTAAGTGATATTAAAAAGGTTTATCATCAAAATAATTATACAAATCAAGCATTACATACCGTATCTCAACAAATTAATATGGTCTCTACTCAAGTTGAAGCAATTGTCAAAAAACAAGAAGTTGATTCATTAACTGAAAAATTAGAAAACTTAGATATTAATGATACTAAGAAAGACAAACCAAACTTCTTAGATGAGATTGCAAAACCTTTACTCAAAATAAGACGTTCAAATAAATTAGAACTCCCAGATACTAATACTTGTTATAAGTGTGGTAAATTAGGCAACTATAAAACAAATTGTAAAGTTAAAAAGAAACTCAATAAGATCTGTGCTGAGCGTCCAGATATTCACGAAAAATTAATTAACATATTTAAACTCAAAGATACACCTAATCCATCGGATTATGAAAATAATGAACGAGAAAGTGACTCAAGTAAGTACTCATCAGGTAATGCGTCTTCAAAATTATGTTATAAGTGTATTAATGTCATAACTACTAATAAGAATGAAAAAGAAATTTTACTAAATTTAATTGAACAACTTCAAGATACCGAATTAAGAAAAGAATATTTACAAAAACTCAAAGGTATATTAATAAAGGAAGCTTCTTTAGAACCTCCTCGACAGATAAGTATCAATAAAACATTTGAAAAACGTGAAATTCCAAATAACTTAAAAACAGTTAACATTCAAGACCTAAAAAACGAAGTAAATAGATTAAAAGAACAAATAGAAAAATTACACAAAGATTTATGTTTATTACAATCAAAAGACTTGGAGTCAGAAACAAGATTAGCATTAATAAAAAATAATCCTTCAGACGCTACTCTTACGGATCAACAACTTGTTTCAACCATTAATCAAATAAATTTTCAAAAATGGTATATTCATATTACTCTTAAAATTAGAGATACCTTTGAACTCAATACTATTGCACTATTAGATAGTGGTGCAGATCAAAATTGTATAAAAGAGGGATTAATTCCCTCAATATATTATGAAAAGACAAAAGAACGACTCCATAGTGCTAATTACAAGTTAAAGGAACCATCCTTATTTTATTGATACTTACCAAGTTAATTGCACTCAAACCCTTGACAAGATTAGGATTAGATTGTCCTATATTCATGGCCCTAAGAGACAATAGATTAATACGTTACAAGGATTCATTATTAGCCATGATTCAAACTAATATTTGCAATGGTCCCATATACTTTAATTGTTGCCCAAATTATTCAGTAGATTTAAATGATCCGTGGATCATGGATACCTTAGTTCTAGATATCCATCTTCCTAATATTCAAAATGATTTAAAGGTTCAATTTCGTGAACTTTCCAGAAATTTTGCTATTACTTACAGAGTATATTTTAAGCTACTTTCATCTCAACTTAATCCAAAATGTTTATTAAAACCTACTCTAGATGAAACCATACTACTAAAAGCTGAATCAGATAATATTACTACCTTTACTCCTAAGTTATTAAAATGGAACGAAATTACTATTCCACAAGAATTTATAATTCAAAATACCAGGCCACCAAGAAATATTGCTCAAAAGAATATTCAACAAATCATAGAAGAGCCTGATGGTAGAGTATTAATAAGATTTAATTCAACTAAAAAACGCAGTTTATCTTCAAATTCTTTAGATAATTTAGAACCCCCTCGAACTTCATATTCAATGCCTTCTAGGTCAACTAATTATGATTATTCTAAAGATAATCATATAGAAGATACTCAAAAGATTTATTACAAAGCTCCCATAGCTGAGCCAATAGATGAAGTTACTTCATCTGTAGGTTCCCCAACCTACTCAACTATGCAACCTCCATCATTTTCCTCAATAAATGTTATTTCAACACTTTTTGCAATCAACAAAGATTATTTACGCCAAGATTTCAATTCAATAAAAAACAAAGTCAAAAGGGAATGGTTCCTTTCACACTTTGATTTAAAAGCTCAAGCATTCATTAGGGAAAATTGGTATTCATTTATGGAAAGACATCAAGTTAATATTCCTTTCTTTAATTGGTGGGCTATGTTTACCTTAGATAATAATCTTCCAGACCCATTCCAAGTTAAAGAGATAAATACTAACATTAATTTTGCTAAAAAATGGACCCTCTTAAATGGTCAAACCCTTACTTCTTTTACCCCTCCATTACAAGAAATTGTATTAAATACCCCTGAAGGTAATATTCCAGCCATCCCATTCAAAATAGGTGGAAATGATCCAGAAAATAGTCAAGTAATACTAAGTGATATTAAAAAGGTTTATCATCAAAATAATTATACAAATCAAGTATTACATACCGTATCTCAACAAGTTAATATGGTCTCTACTCAAATTGAAGCAATTGTCAAAAAACAAGAAGTTGATTCATTAACTGAAAAATTAGAAAACTTAGATATTAATGATACTAAGAAAGACAAACCAAACTTCTTAGATGAGGTTGCAAAACCTTTATTCAAAATAAGACGTTCAAATAAATTAGAACTTCCAGATGCTAATACTCCATTAATTTCAAAAATAGAAGAAAAATTAAAGGAAGCAGAAACTTCAACATCTAATTCTGTTCAAAATATAGTTAATATTCTAGAAAACAATTTATCTCAACTAGATGATAATTTCCAAAATATTAATAAAATTTATAAAAAGAAAATTCCCTATTACTCCAAACAAACTCCTCCAGATCTTCACCTTGAAAGTGCAAAACAATAATTACTGAAAACTTTGCTGGTGATTCAATATATGAATGGAATATAGATGGTCGTAGTGACCATGAAATATTCATAACTCTCCAAAGAATGTTAATTGCTTATACAGCCTATTCAACTAAACGTGCAACAGATTTACAAGCTTTTGATTTATTAACATCAGGATTCACTGGTATACTCAAAAATTGGTGGGAAAATTATATACAAGAAGATGAACGTACTAAAATTAGAACTCATACTAATTCTCAAGGCCAATTAGACAATATAGAAACATTGATTTATACAATAGTTACTAATTTTCTTGGAAGTCCAAAAGATATTACAGCTGCAACCGATATTCTTTTAACTAATCTAAGGTGTGCAACTCTAGAAGACTACAATTGGTATAAAGATACATTTTTAACATATCTATTAAAAAGGGAATACTGTCGTCAACCCTATTGGAAAGAAAAATTCATTTCAGGATTACCATCCTTATTTTCTCAACGAATATTCAATAAATTAAGCGAACTCATTGGTAAAAGCCCTATTTCATTCGAACAAATTACGTTTGGTCAATTATTAAGATTTATTAAAAAAGAAGGAATTTCTTTATGCAATGAATTAAAATTACAAGCCAGATATTCAACAGATAATGCAGCCAAGCGAAAAGAGTTAGGTTCTTTTTGTGAGGCCTTTTGCCTTCCAAAGATAGAAGCTCCATCTGTTAAAAAAACGAAGAAAAACTCAAATTAATAAGAAGAAACCATATACTACAAGAAATCCAACCTACAAAAAATTAAGTTCTAAAAAGTCTACTCCAAAAGGAAAACCTAATAATACTAATACTTGTTATAAGTGTGGGAAATCAGGCCACTATGCAACAAATTGCAAAGTCAAAAAGAAACTCAATGAAATCTGTGCAGAACATCCAGACATTCAAGAAAAATTAATTACCTTATTTGAACTCAAAGATACATCTAATCAATCAGGAAATTCATCATCCTCCTCTGATTATGAAAATAATATTATTAATGAACTAGAAAGTGACTCAAGTGAATACTCATCAGGTAATGAGTCTTCAAGATTATGCTATAAGTGTATTAATGTCATAACTACTAATAATAGTGAAAAAGAATTTTTATTAGATTTAATTGAACAAATTCAAGATACCGAATTAAGGAAAGAGTATTTAGAAAGACTCAAAGGTATATTAATAAAGGAAGATTCTTTAGAACCTCCTCATAAGGTAAGTATCAATGAAATATTTGAAACACGTGAAATTCCAAATATTCTAAAGGCAGTTAATATTCAAGACTTAAAAAACGAAATTAATATGTTGAAAGAACATATTAAAAATTTACACAAAGATTTATGTTCATTACAAACAAAAGATCTTGAATTAGAAGCAAGGTTAACATTAATAGAAAATAATCCTTCTTTACCAAAAATTCAATCCGACAACCCTCCTACAGATCCACAATTTGTTTCAACTATTAATCAAATAAATTTTCGAAAATGGTATATTCCTATTACTCTTAAAATTAAAGATAGTTTTGAATGCAATACTATCGCACTATTAGATAGTGGTGCAGATCAAAATTGTATTCAAGAAGAATTAATTCCCTCAATATATTATGAACAGACAAAAGAACGACTCCATACTACTAATGGTATGCCATTACAAATTAAGTATAAATTATCTAATGCTTATATATGTAATCAAGGATATTGTTTCAAAAATTCATTCATTTTAGTACGGGATATAAGTCAAGACGTTATTCTCGGAACTCCTTTCCTTACTCAAATTTATCCCTTTAAAGTAGATAATATAGGTGTGCATACGGACATTATGGAAACCACAATATCATTCAAATTTATCAATTCTATTTATCACAATGATTTACCTGTATTACAAAATGCTTCAATAACTAAGCAAATTAATGTAATTCAATGTAATAATCCAAAATATTGGTACCAATTAGAAGAACGTTACCTCCTACAACGACTCAATAATGATCAAAATGAATTACAAGAAATTAATAAAAAGCTAGAAGAATTAACCATTAGCTTACGCAATCATATAACTTCCATAAATTTCAAAGACTATTATTCGAAATGGTTACATGAGTATCATCAATTAGCTTGCCAGCGTCATGATTTAGAAAAAACCATAGACTATTGGCAAACCAATCTTAGAGTACTCAATACCTGCATAGGCCAATATCAAATCATCTAGCCTACACTTATTCAATACGGAGTAAAATATTTCCAAAATTATTTTCAAAAAAGATTTTTGAGCAAAACAAATTTTCAACACCTTGATACAACATTTTCTCATTTATTTTCATCACTTCCAGCATCACAGTCCTTTACCATAAATACTCAAACCCATCTCAATTTCAAAATTCAATTTGACATCCTTCATCGTCCCCTCAAATATTTTTCTTTGAACTATCAAAACATTTTCATACCAATCTCATCATGGACAGCAACGACAAAGGAAAACACCAAATCAATGATTCCAACGCCATTCAATTACTAAATTTCCCCCATGAACCACTCCTATTCCATCTTCGTGACCATGAACTCTACTATACATCGTTCTATGGGCCACGATACAATGAAAGTGCTCTCTTCATTGATTATCAAGACTGGTATAATTCCTCTGAAATATCATTTTACAGTTATCTCAAACTCATTAAAGCCTATCAAACGCTTGTTCAAGATGTCAACAATCATCCCGTTCTCATCGTTATGCCCACTGGGTATATTAATTATTTCAAATGGTTCCACAAACACCTTGAATATTGGACAGCTTTTGAACCTCATATTTTCAAATTTGTTACGAAAATATTCCCTGATGTTCATATTTGTTCAATTGATCAAAGTCATATTCAAGTCCTCATACCATTACACTATCCATTCCAAATCGATGCTTCCTGTCTTATTTACACTCCATATGGTCTCCGGTGCAAATATCTACAGCATGATTATTTCCATTTTCGCTACTAAATCAATTCATCCTTTATGCACCAGATCCTTATGACTGTTGAGTAGATTTTCTACTCCTTGTTATTATTCAAAAAAGAAAAAAGACAATTATCAAAACAAAATCAAGAAAAGAGCCCGCAAAAGTCACGGCCTTTGGCAAAAGTAAGGGCCATTATTTCTTTACGAAGTTTTTATTTTGCAGGATTCCATACATGCATTCAAGCCATCCACGTTGCCAAGTTCAATGCAGAAAAATCAAAGATCAATTCAATGACGACGTTGCTTTTTCAAGGAAAACACATCAAAAATGATGTCTAGCATTTACTAAGGCAAATCAACATGTCCAATGACTCATTAAGACACGCAATGACTCAACACGGCAACAATGACTCAACATGGCAAGTAATTATGCAAGGACATGACTCATCCTCATGTCACCATCCAAAGCAATGACTCATCCCGACAAAGAATTCAAGACATCAGAACAATTATTCAAGCTTACTGTTCACGATAGTTTATCTAAACACTGTTCGGGACAGCTCATCAGAATAATTATTCAAGAATACTGTTCAAGAAGACAGCTCATCAAGATACTGTTCAAAAAGGACAATAATTGAAGAACAGTCCAAGGTTCATTATTATTCAACACTGTTTCACTTTTGACGTGGTTCCAGTCAAAGTTCAACATGAAGCAGCAACAATTCAAGATTGTCAGCACAAGTTGTCAACGCAAGACTCAATCTTTATCGTCCACTTGTATACATTTAATTCCATCTTGTATTCTATAAATAGATACTCAATAGCGTAGGACCTTATCATCTCATTATCACAACATCACAAAAAATTCACTACAAGCCCTTCTCAACCTCCTTCTCTCAAAGCCTTGTACTCCAACCTTGTGTCAAGTTTATTAATTCAAATAAAAGTAAGTTTTTATTCATTTCCTTCTCTTATTTCAATTCTGTTATTTTGAAATTCGTTTCTATCAGCGTTTCAAAATCATTTTCCTGCATTATATTAATTTGCTACTCTGCTCCCCTGCATTAATCCACACTTAGGCCTTACCTATTACCCGGCCTAGGTTGATCCTGCTCCTTCTGGTATCAGAGCCAAGTTAGTGCCCTTAGGTAGTGTCGCGCCGTTGCTAGCGTTGGTCAGTTGTTGGTCAGCCCCAGTAAGTCCGTTGGTCAGCCCAGGTGAGGTGGTCCCGGTGGGGTGGTCCTAGTGGTCCCGGTAGAGTGTGCATGACTCCTAACTAAGTGTTCCGACGTAACTCAGATGGCCTCTTGGGTTAGAGATCGTCTTAGCTTAGGTAGTAGTAAGAACTCAAATGTGGTGAACAGTAGGGAAGTTAGTAGTCAAATTGATATAGCTAATTGGAAAATTCCTAAACAAAAGATAGAAACGATTTATCAAATAGGTAAATTTGATTTTAATACGGCTTTATCAATAAAAGATCATGAAGAAACCTTTAGTTTAGATGAAGAATTTCAAACTATTAAACTACTGTCAAAAATTACTATTCCACAAGAATTTATAATTCAAAATACCAGGCCGCCAAGAAATATTGCTCAAAAAAATATTCAACAAATCATAGAAGAGCCTGATGGCAGAGTATTAATAAGATTTAATTCAACTAAAGAACGCAGTTTATCTTCAAAATCTTTAGACAATTTAGAACTCCCTCGAACTTCATATTCAATGCCTTCTAGGTCAACTAATTATCATTATTCAAAAGATAATCATATAGAAGATACTCAAAAGATTTATTACAAAGCTCCCATAGCTGAGCCAATAGATGAAGTTACTTCATCTGTAGGTTCCCCACCCTACTCAACTATGCAACCTCCATCATTTTCCTCAATAAATGTTATTTCAACACCTTTTGCAATCAATAAAGATTATTTATGACAAGATTTCAATTCAATAAAAAACAAAGTCAAAAGGGAATGGTTCCTTTCACACTTTGATTTAAACGCTCAAGCATTCATTAGGGAAAAATGGTATTCATTCATGGAAAGACATCAAGTTAATATTCCTTTCTTTAATTGGTGGGCTATGTTTGCCTTAGATAATAATCTTCCAGACCCATTCCAGGTTAAAGAGATAAATACTAATATTAATTTTGCTAAAAAATGGACCCTCTTAAATGGTCAAACACTTACTTCTTTTACCCCTTCATTACAAGAAATTGTATTAAATACCCCTGAAGGTAATATTCCAGCTATCCCATTCAAAATAGGTAGAAATGATCCAGAAAATAGTCAAGTAATACTAAGTGATATTAAAAAGGTTTATCATCAAAATAATTATACAAATCAAGTATTACAGACCGTATCTCAACAAGTTAATATGGTCTCTACTCAAGTTGAAGCAATTGTCAAAAAACAAGAAGTTGATTCATTAACTGAAAAATTAGAAAAATTAGATATTAATGATACTAAGAAAGACAAACCAAACTTCTTAGATGAGATTGCAAAACCTTTATTCAAAATAAGACGTTCAAATAAATTAGAACTTCCAGATGCTAATACTCCATTAATTTCAAAAATAGAAGAAAAGTTAAAGGAAGCAGAAACTTCAACATCTAATTCTGTTCGAAATACAGTTAATATTTTAGAAAATAATTTATCTCAACTAGATGATAATTTCCAAAATATAAATAAAATATATAAAAAGGAAATTCCCTATTACTCCAAACAAACTCCTCCAGATCTTCACCTTGAAAGTGCAAAAATAATAATTACTGAAAACTTTGCTGGTGATTCAATATATGAATGGAATATAGATGGTCGTAGTGACCATGAAATATTCATAACCCTCTAAAGAATGTTAATTGCTTATACAGCCTATTAAACTAAACATGCAACAGATTTACAAGTTTTTGATTTATTAACATCAGGATTCACTGGTATACTCAAAAATTGGTGGGAAAATTATATTCAAGAAGATGAACGTACTAAAATTAGAACTCATACTAATTCTCAAGGCCAATTAGATAATATAGAAACATTGATTTATACAATAGTTACTAATTTTCTCGAAAGTCCAAAAGATATTACAGCTGCAACAGATATTCCTTTAACTAATCTAAGGTGTCCAACTCTAGAAGACTACAATTGGTATAAAGATACATTTTTAACATATCTATTAAAAAGGGAAGACTGTCGTCAACCCTATTGGAAGAAAAAATTCATTTCAGGATTACCATCCTTATTTTCTCAACGAATATTCAATAAATTAAGCGAACTCATTGGTAAAAGCCCTATTCCATTCGAACAAATTACGTTTGGTCAATTATCAAGCTTTATTAAAAAAGAAGGAATTTCTTTATGCAATGAATTAAAATTACAAGCCAGATATTCACAGATAATGCAGCCAAGAGAAAAGAGTTAGGTTCTTTTTGTGAGGCCTTTTGTCTTCCAAAGATAGAAGCTCCATCTGTTAAAAAACGAAGAAGAACTCAAATTAATAAGAAGAAACCATATACTACAAGACATCCACCTTACAAAAAATTAAGTTCTAAAACGTCTAATCCAAAAAGAAAACCTGATAATACTAATACTTGTTATAAGTGTGGTAAATTAGGCCACTATGCAACAAATTGTAAAGTTAAAAAGAAACTCAACGAAATCTGTGCGGAGCATCCAGACATTCAAGAAAAATTAATTACCTTATTTCAATTCAAAGATACACCAAATCAATCGGAAAATTCATCATCCTCCTCTGATTATGAAAATAATGTTATTAATGAATTAGAAAGTGGCTCAAGTAAGTATTCATCAGGTAATGAGTCTTCAAGATTATGCTATAAGTGTATTAATGTCATAACTACTAATAATAGTGAAAAAGAATTTTTATTAGATTTAATTGAACAAATTCAAGATACCGAATTAAGGAAAAAGTATTCACAAAAACTCAAAGGTATATTAATAAAGGAAGATTCTTTAGAACCTCCTCATAAGGTAAGTATCAATAAAATATTTGAAACACGTGAAATTCTAAATATTCTAAAGACAGTTAATATTCAATATTTAAAAAACGAAATTAATATGTTGAAAGAACATATTAAAAATTTACATAAAGATTTATGTTCATTACAAACAAAAGACCTTGAATTAGAAACAAGGTTAACATTAATAGAAAATAATCCTTCTTCATCAAACATTCAATCCGACGACACTTCTACAGATCCACAATTTGTTTCAACTATTAATCAAATAAATTTCTAAAAATAGTATATTCCTATTACTCTTAAAATTAAAGATAGTTTTGAATGCAATACTATCGCACTATTAGATAGTGGTGCAGATCAAAATTGTATTCAAGAAGAATTAATTCCCTCAATATATTATGAACGGACAAAAGAACGACTCGATACTACTAATGGTATGCCATTACAGGTTAAGTATAAATTATCTAATGCTTATATATGTAATCAAGGATATCGTTTCACAAATTCATTCATTTTAGTACGGGATATGAGTCAAGAGGTTATTCTTGGAACTCCTTTCCTTACTCAAATTTATCCATTTAAAGTAGATAATATAGGTGTGCATACGGACATTATGAAAACCACAATATCATTAAAATTTGTCAATTCTATTTATCACAATGATTTACCTGTATTACAAAATGCTTCAATAACCAAGCAAATTAATGTAATTCAATGTAATAATCGAAAATACTGGTACAAATTAAAACGACGTGACCTCCTACAACGACTCAATAATGATCAAAATGAATTACAAGAAATTAATAAATAGCATGTATCATCAATTAGCTTGCCAGCGTCATGATTTAGAAAAAACCATAGACTATTGGCAAACCAATCTTAGAGTACTCAATACCTGCATAGGCCAACATCAAATCATCTAGCCTACACTTATTCAATGCGGAGTAAAGTATTTCCAAAATTATTTTCAAAAAGGATTTTTGAGCAAAACAAGTTTTCAACACCTGGATACAACATTTTCTCATTTATTTTCAGCCATCATCACTTCCAACATCTCAGTCCTTTACCAAAAATACTCAAACCCATCTCAATTTCAAAATTCAATTTGACATCCTTCATCGTCCCCTCAAATATTTTCCTTTGAACTATCAAAACATTTTCATACCAACCTCACCATGGACAACAACGACAAAGGCAAAAACCAAATCAATGACTCCAACGCCATTCAATTACTAAATTTCCCACATGAACCACTCCTATTCCATCTTCGTGACCATGAACTCTATTATACATCGTTCTATGGGCCACGATACAATGAAAGTGCTATCTTCATTGATTATCAAGACTGGTATAATTCCTCTGAAATATTATTTTACTGTTATCTAACTCATTAAAGCCTATCAAATGCTTGTTCAAGATGTCAACAATCATCCCGTTCTCATCGTTATGCCCACTGGGTATATTAATTATTTCAAATGGTTCCACAAACACCTTGAATATTGGACAGCTTTTGAACCTCATATTTTCAAATTTGTTACGAAAATGTTCCCTGATGTTCATATCTGTCCAGTTGATCAAAGTCATACTCAAGTCCTCATACCATTACACTATCCATTCCAAATCGATGCCTCCTGTCTTATTCACACTCCATATGGTCTCCGGTGCAAACATCTACAAGATGATTATTTCCATTTTCGCTACTAAATCAATTTTTGTGCACCAGATCCTTATGACTGTTGAGTAGATTTTCTACTCCTTGTTATTATTCAAAAAAGAAAAAAGAAAAAGGACAATTATCAAAACAAAATCAAGAAAAGAGCCCGCAAAGGTCACGACCTTTGGCAAAAGCAAGGGCCATTATTTCTTTACGAAGTTTTTATTTTGCACGATTCCATACATGCATTCAAGCCATCCACGTTGCCATGTTCAATGCAGAAAAATCAAAGATCAATTCAATGACCACGTTGCTTTTTCAAGGAAAGCACATCAAAAATGATGTCTAGCATTTACTAAGGCAAATCAACATGTCCCCTCTCAATTTAATCATGCCAATGACTCATCAAGACACGCAATGACTCAACACGGCAACAATGACTCAACATGGCAAGTAATTATGCAAGGACATGACTCATCCTCATGTCACCATCCGAAGCAATGACTCATCCCGACAAACAATTCAAGACATCAGAACAATTATTCAAGCGTACTGTTCACGACAGCTTATCTAAACACTGTTCGGGACAGCTCATCAGAGTAATTATTCAAGAATACTGTTCAAGAAGACAGCTCATCAAGATGCTGTTCAAAAAGGACAATAATTCAAGAACAGTCTAAGGTTCATTATTATTCAACACTGTTTCACTTTTGACGTGGTTCCAGTCAAAGTTCAACACGAAGCAGCAACAATTCAAGATTGTCAGCACAAGTTGTCAACGCAAGACTCAATCTTTATCGTCCACTTGTATACATTTAATTCCATCTTGTATTCTATAAATAGATACTCAATAGCGTAGGATCATCATCTCATTATCACAACATCACAAAAAATTCACTACAAGCCCTTCTCAACCTCCTTCTCTCGAAGCCTCGTACTCTAACCTTGTATCAAGTTTATTAATTCAAATAAAAGTAAGTTTTTATTCATCTCCTTCTCTTATTTCAATTCTGTTATTTTAAATTCGTTTCTATCAGCGTTTCAAAATTAATTTTCCTGCATCATATCAATTTGCTACTCTGCTCCCCTGCATTAATCCACACTTAGGCCTTACCTATTACCCGGCCTAGGTCGATCCTGCTCCTCCTGGTATCAGAGCCAAGTAGGTGCCCTTAGGCAGTGTCGCACCGTTGCTAGCGTTGGTCAGCTGTTGGTCAGCTCCAGTAAGTCCGTTGGTCAGCTCAGGTGAGGTGGTCCCGGTGGAGTGGTCCCAGTGGTCCCGGTAGGATGTGCATGACTCTTAGCTAAGTGTTCCAACGTAACTCAGATGGCCTCTTGAGTTAGAGATCGTCTTAGTTTAGGTAGTAGTAAGAACTCAAATGTGGTGAACAGTAGGGAAGTTAGTAGTCAAATTGATATAGCTAATTGGAAAATTCCTAAATAAAAGATAGAAACGATTTATCAAATAGATAAGTTTGATTTTAATACGGCTTTATCAATAAAAGATCATGAAGAAACCTTTAGTTTAGATGATACCATACTACTAAAAGATGAATCAGATAATATTACTACCTTTACTCCTGAGTTATTAAAGTGGAAAGAAATTACTATTCCACAAGAATTTATAATTCAAAATACCAGGCCACCAAGAAATATTGCTCAAAAAAATATTCAACAAATCATAGAAGAGCCTGATGGTAGAGTACTAATAAGATTTAATTCAACTAAAGAACGCAGTTTATCTTCAAAATCTTTAGACAATTCAGAACCCCCTCGAACTTCATATTCAATGCCTTCTAGGTCAACTAATTATGATTATTCTAAAGATAATCATATAGAAGATACTCAAAAGATTTATTACAAAGCTCCCATAGCTGAGCCAATAGATGAAGTTACTTCATCTGTAGGTTCCCCAACCTACTCAACTATGCAACCTCCATCATTTTCCTCAATAAATGTTATTTCAACACCTTTTTGCAATCAACAAAGATTATTTACGACAAGATTTCAATTCAATAAAAAACAAAGTCAAAAGGGAATGGTTCCTTTCACACTTTGATTTAAAAGCTCAAGCATTCATTAGGGAAAAATGGTATTCATTCATGGAAAGACATCAAGTTAATATTCCTTTCTTTAATTGGTGGGCTATGTTTGCCTTAGATAATAATCTTCCAGACCCATTCCAGGTTAAAGAGATAAATACTAATATTAATTTTGCTAAAAAATGGACCCTCTTAAATGGTCAAACACTTACTTCTTTTACCCCTCCATTACAAGAAATTGTATTAAATACCCCTGAAGGTAATATTCCAGCCATCCCATTCAAAATAGGTAGAAATGATCCAAAAAATAGTCAAGTAACACTAAGTGATATTAAAAAGGTTTATCATCAAATAATTATACAAATTAAGTATTACATACCGTATCTCAACAAGTTAATATGGTCTCTACTCAAGTTGAAGCAATTGTCAAAAAACAAGAAGTTGATTCATTAACTGAAAAATTAGAAAACTTAGATATTAATGATACTAAAAAAGACAAACCAAACTTCTTAGATGAGATTGCAAAACCTTTATTCAAAATAAGACGTTCAAATAAATTAGAACTTCCAGATGCTAATACTCCATTAATTTCAAAAATAGAAGAAAAGTTAAAGGAAGCAGAAACTTCAACATCTAATTCTGTTCGAAATACAGTTAATATTTTAGAAAACAATTTATCTCAACTAGATGATAATTTCTAAAATATTAATAAAATATATAAAAAGGAAATTCCCTATTACTCCAAACAAACTCCTCCAGATCTTCACCTTGAAAGTGCAAAAACAATAATTACTGAAAACTTTGCTGGCGATTCAATATATGAATGGAATATAGATGGTTGTAGTGACCATGAAACATTCACAACTCTCCAAAGAATGTTAATTGCCTATACAGCCTATTCAACTAAACATGCAACAGATTTACAAGCTTTTGATTTATTGACATCAGGATTCACTGGTATACTCAAAAATTGGTGGGAAAATTATATTCAAGAAGATGAAAGTACTAAAATTAGAACTCATACTAATTCTCAAGGCCAATTGGACAATATAGAAACATTGATTTATACAATAGTTACTAATTTTCTTGGAAGTCCAAAAGATATTACAGCTGCAACAGATATTCTTTTAACTAATCTAAAGTGTCCAACTCTAGAAGACTACAATTGGTATAAAGATACATTTTTAACATATCTATTAAAAAGGGAAGACTGTCGTCAACCCTATTGGAAAGAAAAATTCATTTCAGGATTACCATCCTTATTTGCTCAACGAATATTCAATAAATTAAGCGAACTCATTGGTAAAAGCCCTATTCCATTCGAACAAATTACGTTTGGTCAATTATTAAGCTTTATTAAAAAAGAAGGAATTTCTTTATGCAATGAATTAAAATTACAAGCCAGATATTCAACAGATAATGCAGCCAAGCGAAAAGAGTTAGGTTCCTTTTGTGAGGCCTTTTGTCTTCCAAAGATAGAAGCTCCATCTGTTAAAAAACGAAGAAAAACTCAAATTAATAAGAAGAAACCATATACTACAAGAAATCCAACTTACAAAAAATTAAGTTCTAAAAAGTCTACTCCAAAAGGGAAACCTGATAATACTAATACTTGTTATAAGTGTGGGAAATCAGGCCACTATGCAACAAATTGCAAAGTCAAAAAGAAACTCAATGAAATCTGTGCAGAACATCCAGATATTCAAGAAAAATTAATTACCTTATTTGAACTCAAAGATACGCCTAATCAATCGGAAAATTCATCATCCTCCTCTGATTATGAAAATAATGTTATTAATGAACTAGAAAGTGACTCAAGTGAGTACTCATCAGGTAATGAGTCTTCAAGATTATGCTATAGGTGTATTAATGTCATAACTACTAATAATAGTGAAAAAGAATTTTTATTAGATTTAATTGAACAAATTCAAGTTACCGAATTAAGGAAAGAGTATTTACAAAAACTCAAAGGTATATTAATAAAGGAAGATTCTTTAGAACCTCCTCATAAGGTAAGTATCAATAAAATATTTGAAATACGTGAAATTCCAAATATTCTAAAGGTAGTTAATATTCAAGACTTAAAAAACAAAATTAATATGTTGAAAGAACATATTAAAAATTTACACAAAGATTTATGTTCATTACAAACAAAAGATCTTGAATTAGAAGCAAGATTAACATTAATAGAAAATAATCCTTCTTCACCAAACATTCAATCCGACGACACTCCTACAGATCCACGATTTGTTTCAACTATTAATCAAATAAATTTCCAAAAATGGTATATTCCTATTACTCTTAAAATTAAAGATAGTTTTGAATGCAATACTATTGCACTATTAGATAGTGGTGCAGATCAAAATTGTATTCAAGAAGAATTAATTCCCTCAATATATTATGAACGGACAAAAGAACGGCTCCATACTACTAATGGTATGCCATTACAAGTTAAGTATAAATTATCTAATGCTTATATATGTAATCAAGGATATTGTTTCAAAAATTCATTCCTTTTAGTACGGGATATAAGTCAAGAGGTTATTCTTGGAACTCCTTTCCTTACTCAAATTTATCCATTTAAAGTAGATAATATAGGTGTGCACACGGAAATTATGGAAACTACAATATCATTCAAATTTGTCAATTCTATTTATCAAAACAATTTACCTGTATTACAAAATGCTTCAATAACCAAGCAAATTAATGTAATTCAATGTAATAATCCAAAATATTGGTACAAATTAAAACGACGTGACCTCCTACAACGACTCAATAATGATCAAAATGAATTACAAGAAATTAATAAACAGCATGTATCATCAATTAGCTTGCCAGCGTCATGATTTAGAAAAAACCATAGACTATTGGCAAACCAATCTTAGAGTTCTCAATACCTGCATAGGCCAATATCAAATCATCTAGCCTACACTTATTCAATGCGGAGTAAAAAATTTTCAAAATTATTTTTAAAAAAGATTTTGAGCAAAACAAGTTTTCAACACCTTGATACAACATTTTCTCATTTATTTTCAGCCATTATCACTTCCAACATCTCAGTCCTTTACCATAAATGCTCAAACTCATCTCAATTTCAAAATTCAATTTGACATCCTTCATCGTCCCCTCAAATATTTTCCTCTGAACTATCTAAACATTTTTATACAAATCTCACCATGGACAAAAACAACAAAGGCAAAAACCAAATCAATGACTTCAACGCCATTCAATTACCAAATTTTCCACATGAACCACTCCTATTCCATCTTCGTGACCATGAACTCTACTATACATCGTTCTATGGGCCACGATACAATGAAAGTGCTATCTTCATTGATTATCAAGACTGGTTTAATTCCTCTGAAATATCATTTTACAGTTATCTCAAACTCATTAAAGCCTATCAAACGCTTGTTCAAGATGTCAACAATCATCCCGTTCTCATTGTTATGCCTACTGGGTATATTACTTATTTCAAATGGTTCCGCAAACACCTTGAATATTGGACAGCTTTTGAACCTCATATTTTCAAATTTGTTACGAAAATATTCCCTGATGTTCATATTTGTCCAATTGATCAAAGTTATACTCAAGTCCTCATACCATTACACTATCCATTCCAAATCGATGCTTCCTGTCTTATTCACACTCCATATGGTCTCCGGTGCAAATATCTACAAGATGATTATTTTCATTTTCGCTACTATATCAATTCATCCTTTGTGCACCAGATCCTTATGACTGTTGAGTAGATTTTCTACTCCTTGTTATTATTCAAAAAAAAAAAGAAGAAAAAAAAAGAAAAAAAGACAATTATCAAAACAAAATCAAGAAAAGAGCCCGCAAAGGTCACGGCCTTTGGCAAAAGTAAGGACCATTATTTCTTTACAAAGTTTTTATTTTGCAGGATTCCATACATGCATTCAAGCCATCCACGTTGCCAAGTTCAATGCAGAAAAATCAAAGATCAATTCAATGACCACGTTGCTTTTTCAAGGAAAACACCTCAAAAATGATGTCTAGCATTTACTAAGGCAAATCAACATGTCCAATGACTCATCAAGACACGCAATGACTCAACATGGCAAGTAATTTTGCAAGGACATGACTCATCCTCATGTCACCATCCAAAGCAATGATTCATCCCGACAAACAATTCAAGACATCAGAACAATTATTCAAGCGAACTGTTCACGACAGCTTATCTAAACACTGTTCGGGACAGCTCATCAGAATAATTATTCAAGAATACTGTTCAAGAAGACAGCTCATCAAAATACTGTTCAAAAAGGACAATAATTCAAGAACAGTCCAAGGTTCATTATTATTCAACACTGTTTCACTTTTGACGAGGTTCCAGTCAAAGTTCAACACGAAACAGCAACAATTCAAGATTGTCAGCACAAGTTGTCAACGCAAGACTCAATCTTTCTCGTCCACTTGTATACATTTAATTCCATCTTGTATTCTATAAATAGATACTCAATAGCGTAGGATCTGATCATCTCATTATCACAACATCACAAAAAATTCACTACAAGCCCTTCTCAACCTCCTTCTCTCAAAGCCTTGTACTCCAACCTTGTATCAAGTTTATTAATTCAAATAAAAGTAAGTTTTTATTCATCTCCTTCTCTTATTTCAATTCTGTTATTTTTAAATTCGTTTCTATCAGCGTTTCAAAATCATTTTCCTGCATTATATTAATTTGCTACTCTGCTCCCCTGCATTAATCCACACTTAGGCCTTACCTATTACCCGGCCTAGGTCGATCCTGCTCGTCCTGGTAATGAGTCTTCAAGATTATGCTATAAGTGTATTAATGTCATAACTACTAATAATAGTGAAAAAGAATTTTTATTAGATCTAATTGAACAAATTCAAGATACCGAATTAAGAAGAGAGTATTTACAAAAGCTCAAAGGTATATTAATAAAAGAAGATTCTTTAGAACCTCCTCATAAGGTAAGTATCAATAAAATATTTGGAATTTCACGTGTTTCAAATATTTTATTGATACTTACCTTATGAGGAGGTTCTAAAGAATCTTCTTTTATTAATATACCTTTGAGCTTTTGTAAATACTCTCTTCTTAATTCGGTATCTTGAATTTGTTCAATTAGATCTAATAAAAATTCTTTTTCACTATTATTAGTAGTTATGACATTAATACACTTATAGCATAATCTTGAAGACTCATTACCTGATGAATACTCACTTGAGTCACTTTCTAATTCATTAATAACATTATTTTCATAATCAAAGGAGGATGATGAATTTTTCGATTAATTAGGAGTATCTTTGAGTTCAAATAAGATAATTAATTTTTTTTGAATGTCTGGATGTTCTGCACAGATTTCATTGAGTTTCTTTTTGACTTTGCAATTTGTTGCATAGTGGCCTAATTTACCACACTTATAACAAGTATTAGTATTATCAGGTTTTCCTTTTGGAGTAGACTTTTTAGAACTTAATTTTTTGTAAGTTGGATTTCTTGTAGTATATGGTTTCTTCTTATTAATTTGAGTTTTTCTTCATTTTTTGACAGATGAAGCTTCTAACTTTGGAAGACAAAAGACTTCACAAAAAGAACCTAACTCTTTTCGCTTAGCGGCATTATCTGTTGAATATCTGGCTTGTAACTTTAATTCGTTGCATAAAGAAATTCCTTCCTTTTTAGTAAAGCTTAATAATTGACCAAACATAATTTGTTCGAATGGAATAGGGCTTTTACCAATGAGTTCGCTCAATTTGTTGAATATTCGTTGAGAAAATAAGGATGGTAATCCTGAAATGAATTTTTCCTTCCAATAGGGTTGACGACAGTCTTCCCTTTTTAATACATATGTTAAAAATGTATCTTTGTACCAATTGTAGTCTTCTAGAGTTGGGCACCTTAGATTTGTTAAAAGAATATCTATTGCAGCTGTAATATCTTTTGGACTTCCAAGAAAATTAGTAACTACTGTATAAATCAATGTTTCTATATTGTCTAGTTGTCCTTGAGAATTAGTATGAGTTCTAATTTTAGCACGTTCATCTTCTTGAATATAATTTTCCCACCAATTTTTGAGTATACCAGTGAATCCTGATGTTAATAAGTCAAAAGCTTGTAAATCTGTTGCATGTTTAGTTGAATAGGTTGTATAAGCAATTAACATTCTTTGGAGGTTATGAATATTTCATGGTCACTACGACCATCTATATTCCATTCATATATTGAATCACCAGCAAAATTTTCAGTAATTATTATTTTTGCGCTTTCAAGGTGAAGATCTGGAGGAGTTTGTTTGGAGTAATAGGGAATTTCCTTTTTATATATTTTATTAATATTTTGAAAATTATCATCTAGTTGAGATAAATTGTTTTCTAGAATATTAACTGTATTTTGAACAGAATTAGATGTTGAAGTTTCTGCTTCCTTTAATTTTTCTTCTATTTTTGAAATTAATGGAGTATTAGCATCTAGAAGTTCTAATTTATTTGAACGTCTTATTTTGAATAAAGGTTTTGTAATCTCATCTAAGAAGTTTGGTTTGTCTTTCTTAGTATCATTAATATCTAAGTTTTCTAATTTTTCAGTTAATGAATCAACTTCTTGTTTTTTGACAATTGCTTCAACTTGAGTAGAGACCATATTAACTTGTTGAGATACGGTATGTAATACTTGATTTGTATAATTATTTTGATGATAAACCTTTTTAATATCACTTAGTATTACTTGACTATTTTCTAGATCATTTCTACCTATTTTGAATGGGATGACTGGAATATTACCTTCAGGGGTATTTAATACAATTTCTTGTAATGGAGGGGTAAAAGAAGTAAGTGTTTGACCATTTAAGAGGGTCCATTTTTTTGCAAAATTAATGTTAGTATTTATCTCTTTAACCTGGAATGGGTCTGGAAGATTATTATCTAAGGCAAACATAGCCCACCAATTAAAGAAATGAATATTAACTTGGTGTTTTTCCATGAATGAATACCATTTTTCCCTAATGAATGCTTGAGTTTTTAAATCAAAGTGTGAAAGGAACCATTCCCTTTTGACTTTGTTTTTTATTGAATTGAAATCTTGTCGTAAATAATCTTTGTTGATTGCAAAAGGTGTTGAAATAATATTTATTGAGGAAAATGGTGGAGGTTGCATAGTTAAGTAGGTTGGGGAACCTACAGATGAAGTAACTTCATCTATTGGCTCAGCTATGGGAGATTTGTAATAAATCTTTTGAGTATCTTCTATATGATTATCTTTTGAATAATCATAATTAATTGACCTAGAAGGCATTGAATATGAAGTTCGAGGGAGTTCTAAGTTGTTTAAAGATTTTGAAGATAAACTGCGTTCTTTAGTTGAATTAAATCTTATTAGTACTCTACCGTCAGGCTCTTCTATGATTTGTTGAATATTCTTTTGAGCAATATTTCTTGGTGGCCTGGTATTTTGAATTATAAATTCTTGAGGAATAGTAATTTTTGACAGTAGTTTAATAGTTTGAAATTCTTCATCTAAACTAAAAGTTTCTTCATGATCTTTTATTGATAAAGCCGTATTAAAATCAAATTTACCTATTTGATAAATCGTTTCTATCTTTTGTTTAGGAATTTTTCAATTAGTTATATCAATTTGACTACTAACTTCCCTACTGTTCACCACATTTGAGTTCTTACTACTACCTAAACTAAGACGATCTCTAACCCAAGAGGCCATCTGAGTTACGTCGGAACACTTAGTTAGGAGTCATGCACACTCTACCGGGACCACTGGGACCACCCCACCGGGACCACCTCACCTGGGCCGACCAACGGACTTACTGGGGCTGACCAACAGCTGACCAACGCTAGCAACGGCGCGACACTACCTAAGGGCACTAACTTGGCTCTGATACCAGGAGGAGCAGGATCGACCTAGGCCGGGTAATAGGTAAGGCCTAAGTGTGGATTAATGCAGGGGAGCGGAGTAGTAGCAAATTGATATGATGCAGGAAAATGATTTTGAAACACCGATAGAAACGAATTTAAAATAACAGTATTGAAATAAGATAAGGAGATGAATAAAAACTTACTTTTATTTGAATGAATACACTTGATACAAGGTTGGAGTACAAGGCTTTGAGAAAGGGGGTTGAGAAGGAGGAGTAGTGATTTTTGATTCTTGTGATGTTGTGATAATTGTCTTTTTTCTTTTTTGAATAATAACAAGGAGTAGAAAATCTACTCAACAGTCATAAGGATCTGGTGCATAAAGGATGGATTGATTTAGTAGCGAAAATGGAAATAATCATCCTGTAGATATTTGCACCGGAGACCATAGGGAGTGTGAATAAGACAGGAAGCATCGATTTGGAATGGATAGTGTAATGGTATGAGGACTTGAGTATGATTTTGATCAACTGGACAGATATGAACATCAGGGAACATTTTCGTAACAAATTTGAAAATATGAGGTTCAAAAGCTGTCTAATATTCAAGGTGTTTGTGGAACCATTTGAAATAATTAATATACCCAGTAGGCATAACGATGAGAACTGGGTGATTGTTGACATCTTGAACAAGCGTTTGATAGGCTTTAATGAGTTTGAGATAACTGTAAAATAATATTTCAGAGGAATTATACCAGTCTTGATAATCAATAAAGATAGCACTTTCATTGTATCGTGGTCCATAGAACGATGTATAGTAGAGTTCATGGTCACGAAGATAGAATAGGAGTGGTTCATGTGGAAAGTTTGGTAATTGTATGGAATTGGAGTCATTGATTAGGTTTTTGCCTTTGTCGTTGTTGTCCATGGTGAGATTTGTATGAAAATGTTCTGATAGTTCAGAAGGAAATATTTGAGTGGACGATGAAGGATGTCAAATTGAATTTTGAAATTGAGATGGGTTTGAGTATTTATGGTAAAGGACTGTGATGTTGGAAGTGATGAAAATAAATGAGAAAATGTTGTATCCAGGTGTTGAAAACTTGCTCAAAAATTCTTTTTGAAAAATAATTTTGGAAATATTTTACTCCGCATTGAATGGGTGTAGGCTAGATGATTTGATATTGGCCTATGCAGGTATTGAGTACTCTAAGATTGGTTTGCCAATAGTCTATGATTTTTTCTAAATCATGATGCTGGCAAGCTAATTGATGATACTCATGTAACCATTTTGAATAATAGTCTTTGAAATCTATGGAAGTTATATGATTGCGTAAGCTAATGGTTAATTCTTCTAGCTGTTTATTAATTTCTTGTAATTCATTTTGATCATTATTGAGTCGTTGAATGAGGTCACGTTGTTCTACCTTGTACCAGTATTTTGGATTATTACATTGAATTACATTAACTTGCTTTGTTATTGAAGCATTTTGTAATACAGGTAAATCATTGTGATAAATAGAATTGACAAATTTGAATGATATTGTGGTTTCCATAATGTCCGTATGCACACCTATATTATCTACTTTAAATGGATAAATTTGAGTAAGGAAAGGAGTTCCGAGAATAACGTCTTGACTCATATCTCGTACTAAAATGAATGAATTTTTGAAACAATATCCTTGATTACATATATAGGCATTAGATAATTTATACTTAACTTGTAATGGCATACCATTAGTAGTATGGAGTCGTTCTTTTGTCCGTTCATAATATATTGAGGGAATTAATTCTTCTTAAATACAATTTTGATCTGCACCACTATCTAATAGTGCGATAGTATTGCATTTAAAACTATCTTTAATTTTAAGAGTAATAGGAATATACCATTTTTGGAAATTTATTTGATTAATAGTTGAAACAAATTGTGGATCTGTAGGAGTATCTTCTGATTGAATGTTCGGTAAGGAAGGATTATTTTCTATTAATGTTAACCTTGCTTCTAATTCAAGGACTTTTGTTTGTAATGAACATAAATCTTTGTGTAAATTTTTAATATGTTCTTTCAACATATTAATTTCGTTTTTTAAGTCTTGAATATTAACTGCCTTTAGAATATTTGGAATTTCACGTGTTTCAAATATTTTATTGATACTTACCTTATGAGGAGGTTCTAAAGAATAGGTAAGGCCTAAGTGTGGATTAATGCAAGGGAGCGGAGTAGTAGCAAATTGATATGATGCAGGAAAATGATTTTGAAACACCGATAGAAACGAATTTAAAATAACAGTATTGAAATAAGATAAGGAGATGAATAAAAACTTACTTTTATTTGAATGAATACACTTGATACAAGGTTGGAGTACAAGGCTTTGAGAGAAGGAGGTTGAGAAGGGCTTGTAGTGAATTTCTTGTGATGTTGTGATAATGAGATCATTAGTTCTGATGAATACAACGCGATTGAGTATCTATTTATAGAATACACGATGGAATTAAATGTGTACAAGTGGATGATGAAAATTGAGTCTTGTGTTGATAACTTGTGCTGACAATCTTGAATTATTGCTGCTTTGTGTTGAACGCTGACTGGAACCACGTCAAAAGTGAAACAGTGTTGAATAATAATGAACTTTGGACTGTTCTTGAATTATTGTCCTTGTTGCACAGTATCTTGATGAGCTGTCTCCTTGAACAGTATTTTTGAATAATTTTATTGATGTCTTGAATTGTTTGTCAGGATGAGTCATTGCTTTACATGGTGACATGATGATGAGTCATGTCCTTGCATAATTACGTGCCGTGTTGAGTCATTGCTTTGGATGGTGACATGATGATGAGTCATGTCCTTGCATAATTACTTGCCGTGTTGAGTCATTACTTGTCTTGATGAGTCATTGGCATGATTGAATTGAGAGGGGACATGTTGATTTGCCGTAGTAAATGCTTGAATTGAGAGGGGACATGTTGATTTGCCGTAGTAAATGCTAGAGAGCCTTTTTGATGTGCTTTCTTTGAAAAGCAACGTGGATATTGAATTGATCTTTGATTTCTCTGTATTGAACTTGGCAACGTGGATGGCTTGAATGCATGTATGAAATCCTGCAAAATAAAATTTCGTAAAGAAATAATGGCCCTTACTTTTGCCAAAGGCCGTGACCTTTGCGGGCTCTTTTCTTGATTTTGTTTTGATAATTGTCTTTTTTTCTTTTTTCTTTTTTTGAATAATAACAAGGAGTAGAAAATCTACTCAACAGTCATAAGGATCTGGTGCACAAGAATTGATTAAGTAGTGAAAATGGAAATAATCATCTTGTAGATATTTGCACCGGAGACCATATGGAGTGTGAATAAGACAGGAAGCATCGATTTAGAATGGATAGTGTAATGGTATGAGGACTTGAGTATGACTTTGATCAACTGGACAGATATGAACATCAGGGAACATTTTCGTAACAAATTTGAAAACATGAGGTTCAACAGCTGTCCAATATTCAAGATGTTTGTGGAACCATTTGAAATAATTAATATACCCAGTGGGCATAACGATGAGAACGGGATGATTGTTGACATCTTGAACAAGCGTTTGATAGGCTTTAATGAGCTTGAGATAACTGTAAAATGATATTTCAGAGGAATTATACTAGTCTTGATAATCAATGAAGATAGCACTTTCATTGTATCGTGGCCCATAGAACGATGTATAGTAGAGTTCATGGTCACGAAGATGGAATAGGTGTGGTTCATGTGGGAAATTTAGTAATTGAATGGCGTTGGAGTCATTGATTTGGTTTTTGCCTTTGTCGTTGTTGTCCATTGTGAGATTGGTATGAAAATGTTTTGATAGTTCAAAGGAAAATATTTGAGGGGACGATGAAGGATGTCAAATTGAATTTTGAAATTGAGATGGGTTTGAGTATTTTTGGTAAAGGACTGAGATGTTGGAAGTGATGATGGCTGAAAATAAATGAGAAAATGTTGTATCCAGGTGTTGAAAACTTGTTTTGCTCAAAAATCCTTTTTGAAAATAATTTTGGAAATACTTTACTCCGCATTGAATAAGTGTAGGCTAGATGATTTGATGTTGGCCTATGCAGGTATTGAGTACTCTAAGATTGGTTTGCCAATAGTCTATGGTTTTTTCTAAATCATGACGCTGGCAAGCTAATTGATGATACTCATGTAACCATTTTGAATAATAGCCTTTGAAATCTATGGAAGTTATATGATTGCGTAAGCTAATGGTTAATTCTTCTAGCTGTTTATTAATTTCTTGTAATTCATTTTGATCATTATTGAGTCGTTGAATGAGGTCACGTCATTCTAATTTGTACCAGTATTTTGGATTATTACATTGAATTACATTAATTTGCTTCGTTATTGAAGCATTTTGTAACAAAGGTAAATCGTTTTGATAAATAGAATTGAATGATATTGTAGTTTCCATAATTTCCGTATGCACACCTAGATGATCTACTTTAAATGGATAAATTTGAGTAAGGAAAGGAGTTCCAAGAAAAACCTCTTGACTCATATCCCGTACTAAAATGAATGAATTTTTGAAACAATATCCTTGATTACATATATAAGCAGTAGATAATTTATACTTAACTTGTAATGCCATACCATTAGTAGTATGGAGTCGTTCTTTTATCCGTTCATAATATATTGAGGGAATTAATCCTTCTTGAATACAATTTTGATCTGCACCACTATCTAATAGTGCAATAGTATTGCATTCAAAACTATTTTTAATTTTAAGAGTAATAGGAATATACCATGTTTGAAAATTTATTTGATTAATAGTTGAAACAAATTGTGGATCTGCAGGAGTGTCTTCTGATTGAATGTTCGGTGAAGAAAGATTATTTTTTATTAATGTTAACCTTGCTTCTAATTCAAGATCTTTTGTTTATAATGAACATAAATCTTTGTGTAAATTTTTAATCTGTTCTCTTAATATATTAATTTCGTTTTTTAAGACTTGAATATTAACTGCCTTTAGAATATTTGAAATTTCACGTGTTTCAAATATTTTATTGACACTTACCTTATGAGGAGGTTCTAAAGAATCTTCCTTTATTAATATACCTTTGAGTTTTTGTAAATACTCTTTCCTTAATTCGGTATCTTGAATTTGTTCAATTAAATCTAATAAAAATTCTTTTTCACTATTATTAGTAGTTATGACATTAGTACACTCATAGCATAATCTTGAAGACTCATTACCTGATGAATACTCACTTGAGTCACTTTCTAGTTTATTAATAACATTATTTTCATAATCAGAGGCGGATGATGAATTTTCCGATTGATTAGGAGTATCTTTGAGTTCAAATAAGGTAATTAATTTTTCTTGAATGTCTGGATGCTCCGCACAGATTTCGTTGAGTTTCTTTTTGACTTTACAATTTGTTGCATAGTGGCCTAATTTACCACACTTATAACAGGTATTAGTATTATCAGGTTTCCCTTTTGGAGTAGACTTTTTAGAACTTAATTTTTTGTAAGTTGGATTTCTTGTAGTATATGGTTTCTTCTTATTAATTTGAGTTTTTCTTCGTTTTTTAACAGATGGAGCTTCTATCTTTGGAAGACAAAAGGCCTCACAAAAAGAACCTAACTCTTTTCGCTCGGCTGCATTATCTGTTGAATATCTGGCTTGTAATTTTAATTCATTGCATAAAGAAATTCCTTCTTTTTTAATAAAGCTTAATAATTGACCAAACGTAATTTGTTCGAATGGAATAGGGCTTTAACCAATGAGTTCGCTTAATTTATTGAATATTCGTTGAAAAAATAAGGATGGTAATCCTGAAATGAATTTTTCTTTCCAATAGGGTTGACGACAGTCTTCCCTTTTTAATAGATATGTTAAAAATGTATCTTTATACCAATTGTAATCTTCTAGAGTTGGACACCTTAGATTAGTTAAAAGAATATCTGTTGCAGCTGTAATATCTTTTGGACTTCCAAGAAAATTAGTAAATATTGTATAAATCAATGTTTCTATATTGTCGAGTTGGCCTTGAGAATTAGTATGAGTTCTAATTTTAGTACGTTCATCTTCTTGAATATAATTTTCCCATCAATTTTGAGTATACCAGTGAATCCTGATGTTAATAAATCAAAAGCTTGTAAATCTGTTGCACGTTTAGTTGAATAAGCTGTATAAGCAATTAACATTCTTTGGAGAGTTATGAATATTTCATGGTCACTACGACCATCTATATTCCATTCATATATTGAATCACCAGCAAAGTTTTCAGTAATTATTATTTTGGCACTTTCAAGGTGAAGATCTGGAGGAGTTTGTTTGGAGTAATAAGGAATTTCTTTTTATATATTTTATTAATATTTTGGAAATCATCATCTAGTTGAGATAAATCGTTTTCTAAAATATTAACTGTATTTTGAATGAATGAGATGTTGAAGTTTCTGCCTCCTTTAATTTTTCTTCTATTTTTGAAATTAATGGAGTATTAGCATCTGGAAGTTCTAATTTATTTGAACGTCTTATTTTGAATAAAGGTTTTGCAATCTCATCTAAGAAGTTTGGTTTGTCTTTCTTAGTATCATTAATATCTAAGTTTTCTAATTTTCAGTTAATGAATCAACTTCTTGTTTTTTGACAATTACTTCAACTTGAGTAGAGACCATATTAACTTGTTGAGATACGGTATGTAATAATTGATTTGTATAATTATTTTGATGATAAACCTTTTTAATATCACTTAGTATTACTTGACTATTTTCTAGATCATTTCTACCTATTTTGAATGGGATGGCTGGAATATTACCTTCAGGGGTATTTAATACAATTTCTTGTAATGGAGGGGTAAAAGAAGTAAGGGTTTGACCATTTAAGAGGGTCCATTTTTTAGCAAAATTAA
Source organism: Carnegiea gigantea (assembly GCA_029747015.1). Lineage (NCBI taxonomy): Eukaryota > Viridiplantae > Streptophyta > Magnoliopsida > Caryophyllales > Cactaceae > Carnegiea > Carnegiea gigantea. Next base: position 373,104 of record JAKOGI010000488.1, read on the forward strand.
TGTTAGTATTTATCTCTTTAACCTGGAATGGGTCTGGAAGATTAATATCTAAGGCAAACATAGCCCACCAATTAAAGAAAGGAATATTAACTTGATGTCTTTCCATGAATGAATACAATTTTTCCCTAATGAATGCTTGAGCTTTTAAATCAAAGTGTGAAAGGAACCATTCCCTTTTGACTTTGTTTTTTATTGAATTGAAATCTTGGCGTAAATAATCTTTGTTGATTACAAAAGGTGTTGAAATAACATTTATTAAAAATGATGGAGGTTGCATAGTTGAGTAGGTTGGGGAACCTACAGATGAAGTAACTTCATCTATTGGCTCAGCTATGGGAGCTTTATAATAAATCTTTTGAGTATCTTCTATATGATTATCTTTTGAATAATCATAATTAGTTGACCTAGAAGGCATTGAATATGAAGTTCGAGGGGGTTCTAAATTGTCTAAAGATTTTGAAGATAAACTGCGTTCTTTAGTTGAATTAAATCTTATTAATACTATACCATCAGGCTCTTCTATGATTTGTTGAATATTCTTTTGAGCAATATTTTTTGGTGGCCTGGTATTTTGAATTATAAATTCTTGTGGAATAGTAATTTTTGACAGTAGTTTAATAGTTTGAAATTCTTCATCTAAACTAAAGGTTTCTTCATGATCTTTTATTGATAAAGTCGTATTGAAATCAAACTTACCTATTTGATAAATCGTTTCTATCTTTTGTTTAGGAATTTTCCAATTAGCTATATCAATTTAACTACTAACTTCCCTACTGTTCACCACATTTGAGTTCTTACTACTACCTAAACTAAGACGATCTCTAACCCAAGAGGCCATCTGAGTTACGTTGGAACACTTAGCTAAGAGTCAGGCACACCCTACCGCGACCACTGGGACCACCCACCGGGACCACCTCACCTGGGCTGACCAACGGACTTACTGGGGCTGACCAACAGCTGACCAACGCTAGCAACGGCGCGACATACCTAAGGGCACTAACTTGGCTCTGATACCAGGAGGAGCAGGATCGACCTAGGCCAGGTAATAGGTAAGGCCTAAGTGTGGATTAATGCAGGGGAGCAGAGTAGCAAATTAATATAATGCAAGAAAATGATTTTGAAATGCTGATAGAAACGAATTTAAAAATAACAGAATTGAAATAAGAGAAGGAGATGAATAAAACTTACTTTGATTTGAATTAATAAACTTGATACAAGAATGGAGTACAGGCTTTGAGAGAAAGAGGTTGAGAAGGACGAGTAGTGAATTTTTTGTGATGTTGTGATAATGAGATGATCAGATCCTACGCTATTGAGTATCTATTTATAGAATACAAGATGGAATTAAATGTATACAAGTGGACGATAAAGATTGAGTCTCGCGTTGATAACTTGTGCTGACAATCTTGAATTGTTGCTGCTTCGTGTTGAACTTTGACTGGAACCACGTCAAAAGTGAAACAGTGTTGAATAATAATGAACCTTGGACTGTTTTTGAATTATTGTCCTTTTTGAACAGTATCTTGATGAGCTGTCTTCTTGAACAGTATTCTTGAATAATTACTCTGATGAGCTGTCCCGAACAGTGTTTAGATAAGCTGTCATGAACAGTACGCTTGAATAATTGTTCTGATGTCTTGAATTGTTTGTCGGGATGAATCATTGCTTTGGATGGTGACATGAGGATGAGTCATGTCCTTGCATAATTACTTGCCATGTTGAGTCATTGTTGCCGTGTTGAGTCATTGCGTGTCTTGATGAGTCATTGGCATGATTAAATTGAGAGGGGACATGTTGATTTGCCTTAGTAAATGCTAGACATCATTGTTGATGTGCTTTCCTTGAAAAAGCAACGTGGTCATTGAATTGATCTTTGATTTTTCTGCATTGAACTTGGCAACGTGGATGGCTTGAATGCATGTATGGAATCCTGCAAAATAAAAACTTCGCAAAGAAACAATGGCCCTTACTTTTGCCAAAGGTCGTGACCTTTGCGGGCTCTTTTCTTGATTTTGTTTTGATAATTGTCTTTTTTCTTTTTTCTTTTTTGAATAACAACAAGGAGTAGAAAATCTACTCAACAGTCATAAGGATCTGGTGCACAAAAATTGATTTAGTAGCGAAAATGGAAATAATCATCTTGTAGATATTTGCACCGGAGACCATATGGAGTGTGAATAAGACAGGAGGCATCGATTTGGAATGGATAGTGTAATGGTATGAGGACTTGAGTATGACTTTGATCAACTGGACAGATATGAACATCAGGGAACATTTTCGTAACAAATTTGAAAATATGAGGTTCAAAAGTTGTCCAATATTCAAGGTGTTTGTGGAACCATTTGAAATAATTAATATACCCAGTGGGCATAACGATGAGAACAAGATGATTGTTGACATCTTGAACAGGCATTTGATAGGCTTTAATGAGTTTGAGATAATTGTAAAATGATATTTCAGAGGAATTATACCAGTCTTGATAATCAATAAAGATAGCACCTTCATTGTATCGTGGCCCATAGAACGATGTATAGTAGAGTTCATGGTCACGAAGATGAAATAGGAGTGGTTCATGTGGGAAATTTAGTAATTGAATGGCGTTGGAGTCATTGATTTGGTTTTTGCCTTTGTCGTTGTTGTCCATGGTGAGATTAGTATGAAAATGTTTTGATAGGTCAAAGGAAAATATTTGAGGGGACGATGAAAGAGGTCAAATTGAATTTTGAAATTGAGATGGGTTTGAGTATTTATGGTAAAGGACTGAGATGTTGGAAGTGATGATGGCTGAAAATAAATGAGAAAATATTGTATCAAGGTGTTGAAAACTTGTTTTGCTCAAAATCTTTTTTGAAAATAATTTTGGAATTTTTTTACTCCGCATTGAATAAGTGTAGGCTAGATGATTTGATATTGGCCTATGCAGGTATTGAGTACTCTAAGATTGGTTTGCCAATAGTCTATGATTTTTTCTAAATCATGACGCTGGCAAGCTAATTGATGATACATGCTGTTTATTAATTTCTTGTAATTCATTTTGATCACTATTAAGTCGTTGTAGGAGGTCACGTCGTTTTAATTTGTACCAGTATTTTGGATTATTACATTGAATTACATTAATTTGCTTGGTTATTAAAGCATTTTGTAACACAGGTAAATTGTTTTGATAAATAGAATTGACAAATTTGAATGATATTGTAGTTTCCATAATTTCCGTGTGCACACCTATATTATCTACTTTAAATGAATAAATTTGAGTAAGGAAAGGAGTTCCAAGAATAACCTCTTGACTCATATCCCGTACTAAAATGAATGAATTTTTAAAACAATATCCTTGATTACATATATAAGCATTAGATAATTTATACTTAACTTGTAATGGCATACCATTAGTAGTATGGAGTCGTTCTTTTGTCCGTTCATAATATATTGAGAGAATTAATCATTCTTGAATACAATTTTAATCTGCACCACTATCTAATAGTGCAATAGTATTACATTCAAAACTATCTTTAATTTTAAGAGTAACAGGAATATACCATTTTTGGAAATTTATTTGATTAATAGTTGAAACAAATTGTGGATCTGTAGGAGTGTCGTCGGATTGAACGTTCGGTGAAGAAGGATTATTTTCTATTAATGTTAACCTTGCTTCTAATTCAAGATCTTTTGTTTGTAATGAACATAAATCTTTGTGTAAATTTTTAATATGTTCTCTCAACATATTAATTTCGTTTTTTAAGTCTTGAATATTAACTGCCTTTAGAATATTTGGAATTTCACGTGTTTCAAATATTTTATTGATACTTACCTTATGAGGAGGTTCTAAAGAATATTCTTTTATTAATATACCTTTGAGTTTTTGTAAATACTCTTTCCTTAATTCGATATCTTGAATTTGTTCAATTAAATCTAATAAAAATTCTTTTTCACTATTATTAGTAGTTATGACATTGACCTAGGTCGGGTAATAGGTAAGGCCTAAGTGTGGATTAATGCAGGGGAGCGGAGTAGCAAATTAATATAATGCAGGACAATGATTTTGAAATGCTGATAGATAGAAACGAATTTAAAAATAACATAATTGAAATGAGATGAATAAAAACTTACTTTTATTTGAATGAATAAAGTTGATACAAGGTTGGAGTACAAGGCTTTGAGAAAGGGGTTGAGAAGGAGGAGTAGTGATTTTTGATTCTGATGTTGTGATAATGAGATGATAAGGTCCTACGCTATTGAGTATCTATTTATAGAATACAAGATGGAATTAAATGTGTACAAGTGGATGATGAAGATTGAGTCTTGTGTTGATAACTTGTGCTGACAATCTTGAATTATTGCTGCTTTGTGTTGAACGCTGACTGGAACCACGTCAAAAGTGAAACAGTGTTGAATAATAATGAACTTTGGACTGTTCTTGAATTATTGTCCTTGTTGCACAGTATCTTGATGAGCTGTCTTCTTGAACAGTATTTTTGAATAATTTTATTGATGTCTTGAATTATTTGTCGGGATGAGTCATTGCTTTGGATGGTGACATGATGATGAGTCATGTCCTTGCATAATTACGTGCCGTGTTGAGTCATTGCTTTGGATGGTGACATGATGATGAGTCATGTCCTTGCATAATTACTTGCCATGTTGAGTCATTACTTGTCTTGATGAGTCATTGGCATGATTGAATTGAGAGGGGACATGTTAATTTGCCGTAGTACATGCTAGACATGGATATGGAATTGAGCTTTGATTTTTCTGCAGTGAACGTGGCAACGTGGATGGCTTGAACGCGTATATGGAATCCTGCAAAACAAAAGCGACGTAAAGAAATAATGGCCCTTACTTTTGCCAAAGGCCGTGACCTTTGCGGGCTCTTTTCTTGATTTTGTTTTGATAATCGTCTTTTTTCTTTTTTCTCTCTCTTTTTTTTTTTTTTTTTGAATAATAGCAAGGAGTAGAAAATCTACTCAACAGTCATAAGGATCTGGTGTATAAAGGATGAATTGATTTAGTAGCGAAAATGGAAATAATCATCCTGTAGATATTTGCACCGGAGACCATATGGAGTGTGAATAAGACAGGAAGCATCGATTTGGAATGGATAGTGTAATGGTATGAGGACTTGAGTATGACTTTGATCAACTGGACAAATATGAACATCAGAGAACATTTTCGTAACAAATTTGAAAATATGAGGTTCAAGAGTTATCCAATATTCAAGGTGTTTGTGGAACCATTCGAAATAATTAATATATCCAGTAGGCATAACGATGAGAACTGGATGATTGTTGACATCTTGAACAAGCGTTTGATAAGCTTTAATGTGTTTGAGATAACTGTAAAATGATATTTTAGAGGAATTATACTAGTCTTGATAATCAATGAAGATAGCACTTTCATTGTAGCGTGGTCCATAGAATGATGTATAGTAGAGTTCATGGTCACGCAGATAGAATAGAAGTGGTTCATGTGGAAAATTTGGTAATTGAATGGAATTGGAGTCATTGATTTGGTCTTTGCCTTTGTCGTTATTGTCCATGGTGAGATAGGTATGAAAAGGTTTTGATAGTTCAGAAGAAAATAATTGAGTGTTCAGGGTAAAGGATTGAGATGTTTGAAGTGTTGCTGGCTGAAAATAAATGATAGTTGTTAGAATAGAGGAAATGCTTTGTCAAGGTGTTGAAAACTTGTTTTGTTCAATAATCTTTTTAAAAATAGTTTTGGAAATATTTTACGCCGCATTGAATGGGCGTAGGCTAGATGATTTGATATTGGCCTATGCAGGTATTGAGTATTCTAAGATTGGTTTGCCAATAGTCTATGATTTTTTCTAAATCATGACGCTGGCAAGCTAATTGATGATACTCATGTAACCATTTCGAATAATAGTCTTTGAAATTTATGGAGGTTATATGATTGCGTAAGCTAATGGTTAATTCTTCTAGCTGTTTATTAATTTCGTGTAATTCATTTTGATCATTATTGAGTCGTTGAATGAGGCCACGTCGTTCTAATTTGTACCAGTATTTTGGATTATTACATTGAATTACATTAATTTGCTTGGTTATTGAAGCATTTTGTAATAAATGTAAATCGTTTTGATAAATAGAATTGAATGATATCGTAGTTTCCATAATTTCCGTATGCACACCTAGATTATCTACTGTAAATGGATAAATTTGAGTAAGGAAAGGAGTTCCAAGAATAACCTCTTGACTCATATCCCGTACTAAAATGAATGAATTTTTGAAACAATATCCTTGATTGCATATATAAGCATTAGATAATTTATACTTAACTTGTAATGGCATACCATTAGTAGTATGGAGTCGTTCTTTTGTCCGTTCATAATATATTGAGGGAATTAATTCTTCTTTTATACAATTTTGATCTGCACCACTATCTAATAGTGCAATAGTATTACATTCAAAACTATTTTTAATTTTAAGAGTAACAGGAATATACCATTTTTGAAAATTTATTTGATTAATAGTTGAAACAAATTGTGGATCTGTAGGAGTGTCGTCGGATTGAATGTTTGGTCAAGAAGGATTATTTTCTATTAACGTTAACCTTGCTTCTAATTCAAGGTCTTTTGTTTGTAATGAACATAAATCTTCGTGTAAATTTTTAATATGTTCTTTCAACATATTAATTTCGTTTTTTAAGTCTTGAATATTAACTGCCTTTAGAATATTTGGAATTTCACGTGTTTCAAATATTTTATTGATACTTACCTTATGAGGAGGTTCTAAAGAATCTTCCTTTATTAAAATACCTTTGAGTTTTTGTAAATACTCTTTCCTTAATTCGGTATCTTGAATTTGTTCAATTAAATCTAATAAAAATTTTTTTTCACTATTATTAGTAGTTATGACATTAATACACTTATAGCATAATCTTGAAGACTCATTACCTGATGAGTATTCACTTGAGTCACTTTCTAATTCATTAATAACATTATTTTCATAATCAGAGGAGGATGATGAATTTTTCGATTGATTAGGAGTATCTTTGAGTTCAAATAAGGTAATTAATTTTTCTTGAATGTCTAGATGCTCCGCACAGATTTCGTTGAGTTTCTTTTTGACTTTACAATTTGTTGCATAGTGGCCTAATTTACCACACTTATAACAGGTATTAGTATTATCAAGTTTCCCTTTTGGAGTAGACTTTTTAGAACTTAATTTTTTGTTAGTTGGATTTCTTGTAGTATATGGTTTCTTCTTATTAATTTGAGTTTTTCTTCGTTTTTTAACAGATGGAGCTTCTATCTCTGGAAGACAAAAGGCCTCACAAAAAGATCCTAACTCTTTTCGCTTGGCGGCATTATCTGTTGAATATCTAGCTTGTAATTTTAATTCGTTGCATAAAGAAATTCCTTCCTTTTTAATAAAGCTTAATAATTGACCAAACGTAATTTGTTTGAATGGAATAGGGCTTTTACCAATGAGTTCGCTTAATTTATTGAATATTCGTTGAGAAAATAAGGATGGTAATCCTGAAATGAATTTTTCTTTCCAATAGGGTTGACGGCAGTCTTCCCTTTTTAATAGATATGTTAAAAATGTATCTTTATACCAATTGTAGTCTTCTAGAGTTGGACACCTTAGATTAGTTAAAAGAATATCTGTTGCAGCTGTACTATCTTTTGGACTTCCAAGAAAATTAGTAACTATTGTATAAATCAATGTTTCTATATTGTCTAATTGGCCTTGAGAATTAGTATGAGTTCTAATTTTAGTACGTTCATATTCTTGAATATAATTTTCCCACCAATTTTTGAGTATACCAGTGAATCCTGATGTTAATAAATCAAAAGCTTGTAAATCTGCTGCACGTTTAGTTGAATAGGCTTTATAAGCAATTAACATTCTTTGGAGAGTTATGAATATTTCATGGTCACTACGACCATCTATATTCCATTCATATATTGAATCACCAGCAAAGTTTTCTGTACTTATTGTTTTTGCACTTTCAAGGTGAAGATCTGGAGGAGTTTGTTTGGAGTAATAGGGAATTTCCTTTTTATATATTTTATTAATATTTTGAAAATTATCATCTAGTTGAGATAAATTGTTTTCTAAAATATTAACTGTATTTTGAACAGAATTAGATGTTGAAGTTTCTGCTTCCTTTAATTTTTCTTCTATTTTTGAAATTAATGGAGTATTAGCATCTGGAAGTTCTAATTTATTTGAACGTTTTATTTTGAATAAAGGTTTTGTAATCTCATCTAAGAAGTTTGGTTTGTCTTTCTTAGTATCATTAATATCTAAGTTTTCTAATTTTTCAGTTAATGAATCAACTTCTTGTTTTTTGACAATTGCTTCAACTTGAGTAGAGACCATATTAACTTTTTAATATCACTTAGTATTACTTGACTATTGTATCTACTCAAGTTGAAGCAATTGTCAAAAAAACAAGAAGTTGATTCATTAACTGAAAAATTAGAAAACTTAGATATTAATGATACTAAGAAAGATAAACCAAACTTCTTAGATGAGATTGTAAAACCTTTATTCAAAATAAGACGTTCAAATAAATTAGAACTTCCAGATGCTAATACTCCATTAATTTCAAAAATAGAAGAAAAATTAAAGGAAGCAAAAATTTCAACATCTAATTCTATTCAAAATACAGTTAATATTCTAGAAAACAATTTATCTCGACTAGATGATGATTTCCAAAATATTAATAAAATTTATAAAAAGGAAATTCCCTATTACTCCAAACAAACTCCTCCAGATCTTCACCTTGAAAGTGCAAAAACAATAATTACTGAAAACTTTGCTAATGATTCAATATATGAATGGAATATAGATGGTCGTAGTGACCATGAAATATTCATAACTCTCCAAAGAATGTTAATTGCTTATACAGCCTATTCAACTAAACGTGCAACAGATTTACAAGCTTAATGGTTAATATCTTTTGGACTTCCGAGAAAATTAGTAACTATTGTATAAATCAATGTTTCTATATTGTCTAATTGGCCTTGAGAATTAGTATGAGTTCTAATTTTAGTACGTTCATCTTCTTGAATATAATTTTTCCACCAATTTTTGAGTATACCAGTGAATCCTGATGTTAATAAATCAAAAGCTTGTAAATCTGTTGCACGTTTAGTTGAATAAGCTGTATAAGCAATTAACATTCTTTGGAGAGTTATGAATATTTCATGGTCACTACGACCATCTATATTCCATTCATATATTGAATCACCAGCAAAGTTTTCAGTAATTATTGTTTTTGCACTTTCAAGGGGAAGATCTGGAGGAGTTTGTTTGGAGTAATAGGGAATTTCCTTTTTATATATTTTATTAATATTTTGGAAATCATAATCTAGTTGAGATAAATCTTTTTCTAAAATATTAACTGTACTTTTGACTGAATGAGATGTTGAAGTTTCTGTCTCCTTTAATTTTTCTTCTATTTTTGAAATTAATGGAGTATTAGCATCTGGGAGTTCTAATTTATTAGAACGTCTTATTTTGAATAAAGGTTTTGCAATCTCATCTAAAAAGTTTGGTTTGTCTCCCTTAGTATCGTTAATATCTAAGCTTTCTAGTTTTTCAGTTAATGAATCAACTTCTTATTTTTTAACAATTGCTTCAACTTGAGTAGAAACCATATTGACCTGTTGAGACACGGTATGTAATACTTGATTTGTATAATTATTTTGATGATATACTTTTTTAATATCATTTAGCATTACTTGACTATTTTCTGGATCATTTCTTCCTATTTTGAATGGGACTGCTGGAATATTACCTTCAGGGGTATTTAATACGATTTCTTATAATGGAGGGGTAAAAGAAGTAAGTATTTGACCATTTAAGAGGGTCCATTTTTTTTGCAAAATTAATATTGGTATTTATTTCTTTAACTTGAAATGGGTCTGGAAGTTTATTTTCTAAGGCAAACATAGCCCACCAATTAAAGAAAGGAATATTGACTTGGTGTCTTTCCATGAATGAATACCAATTTTGCCTAATGAATGCTTGAACTTTTAAATCAAAGTGTGAAAGGAACCATTCTCTTTTGACTTTGTTTTTTATTGAGTTGAAATCTTGACGTAAGTAATCCTTGTTGATTGCAAAAGGTGTTGAAATAGTATTGATTGAGGAAAATGATGGAGGTTGCATAGTTGAGTAGGTTGGGGAACCTACAGATGAAGTGACTTCATCTATTGGCTCAGCTATGGGAGCTTTGTAATAAATCTTTTGAGTATCTTCTATATGATTATCTTTAGAATAATCATAATTAATTGACCTAAAAGGCATTGAATATGAAGTTCGAGGGGGTTCTAAATTGTCTAAAGATTTTGAAGATAAACTGCGTTCTTTAGTTGAATTAAATCTTATTAATACTCTACTATCAGGCTCTTCTATGATTTGTTGAATATTCTTTTGAGCAATATTTCTTGGTGGCCTGGTATTTTGAATTATAAATTCTTGTGGAATAGTAATTTCTTTCCATTTTAATAACTTAGGAGTAAAGGTAGTAATATTATCTGATTCATTTTGAAATAAATTTATCTCAACTTTTTAATAGATATGTTAAAAATGTATCTTTATACCAATTACTAATCACAGAAATAAGTGTATTAATGGTTCCTTTCACACTTTGATTTAAAAGTTCAAGCATTCATTAGGGAAAAATGGTATTCATTCATGGAAAAACACCAAGTTAATATTCTTTTCTTTAATTGGTGGGCTATGTTAGCCTTAGATAATAATCTTCCAGACCCATTCCAGGTTAAAGAGATAAATACTAACATTAATTTTGTTAAAAAATGGACCCTCTTAAATGGTCAAACCCTTACTTCTTTTACCCCTCCATTACAAGAAATTGTATTAAATACCCCTGAAGGTAATATTCCAGCCATGCCATTCAAAATAGGTAGAAATGATCCAGAAAATAGTCAAGTCATACTAAGCGATATTAAAAAGGTTTATCATCAAAATAATTATATAAATCAAGTATTACATACCGTATCTCAACAAGTTAATATGGTCTCTACTCAAGTTGAAGCAATTGTCAAAAAACAAAAAGTTGATTCATTAACTGAAAAATTAGAAAACTTAGATATTAATGATACTAAGAAAGACAAACCAAACTTCTTAGATGAGATTGCAAAACCTTTATTCAAAATAAGACGTTCCAATAAATTAGAACTTCCAGATGCTAATCCTCCATTAATTTCAAAAATAGAAGAAAAATTAAAGGAAGCAGAAACTTCAACATCTAATTCTGTTCAAAATACAGTTAATATTCTAGAAAACAATTTATCTCAACTAGATGATAATTTCCAAAATATTAATAAAATTTATAAAAAGGAAATTCCCTATTACTCCAAACAAACTTCTCCTGATCTTCACCTTGAAAGTGCAAAAACAATAATTACTGAAAACTTTGCTGGTGATTCAATATATGAATGGAATATAGATGGTCGTAATGACCATGAAATATTCATAACTCTCCAAAGAATGCTAATTGCTTATACAGCCTATTCAACTAAGTGACATTACAAAGGGAAGACTGTCGTCAACCCTATTGGAAAGAAAAATTCATTTCATAATTACCATCCTTATTTTCTCAACGGATATTCAATAAATTAAGCGAACTCATTGGTAAAAGCCCTATTCCATTCGAACAAATTACGTTTGGTCCATTATTAAGCTTTATTAAAAAAGAAGGAATTTCTTTATGCAATGAATTAAAATTACAAGCCAGATATTCAACAGATAATGCAGCCAAGCGAAAAGAGTTAGGTTCTTTTTGTGAGGCCTTTTGTCTTCCAAAGATAGAAGCTCCATCTATTAAAAAACGAAGAAAAACTCAAATTAATAAGAACAAACCATATACTACAAGAAATCTAACTTACAAAAAATTTAAGTTCTAAAAAGTCTACTCCAAAAGGGAAACCTGATAATACTAATACCTGTTTTAAGTGTGGTAAATTAGGCCACTATGCAACAAATTGTAAAGTCAAAAAGAAACTCAACGAAATCTGTGCGGAGCATCCAGACATTCAAGAAAAATTAATTACCTTATTTGAACTCAAAGATACTCCTAATCAATCGGAAAATTCATCCTCCTCCTCTAATTATGAAAATAATGTTATTAATGAACTAGAAAGTGACTCAAGTGAGTATTCATCAGGTAATGAGTCTTCAAGATTATGCTATAAGTATATTAATGTCATAACTACTAATAATAGTGAAAAAGAATTTTTATTAGATTTAATTGAACAAATTCAAGATACCGAATTAAGGAAAAAGTATTTACAAAAACTCAAAGGTATATTAATAAAGGAAGATTCTTTAGAACCTCCTCATAAGGTAAGTATCAATAAAATATTTGAAACACGTGAAATTTCAAATATTCTAAAGGCAGTTAATATTCAAGACTTAAAAAACGAAATTAATTTGTTGAAAGAACATATTAAAAATTTACACAAAGATTTATGTTCATTACAAACAAAAGACCTTGAATTAGAAGCAAGGTTAACATTAATAAAAAATAATCCTTCTTCACCGAACATTCAATCAGAAGACACTCCTACAGATCCACAATTTGTTTCAACTATTAATCAAATAAATTTTCAAAAATGGTATATTCCTATTACTCTTAAAATTAAAGAAAGTTTTGAATGCAATACTATTGCACTATTAGATAGTGGTGCAGATCAAAATTGTATTCAAGAAGGATTAATTTCCTCAATATCTTATGAACGGACAAAAGAACGACTCCATACTACTAATGGTATGCCATTACAAGTTAAGTATAAATTATCTAATGCTTATATATGTAATCAAGGATATTGTTTCAAAAATTCATTCATTTTAGTACGGGATATGAGTCAAGAGGTTATTCTTGGAACTCCTTTCCTTACTCAAATTTATCCATTTAAAGTAGATAATCTAGGTGTGCATACGGAAATTATGGAAACTACAATATCATTCAAATTTGTCAATTCTATTTATCAAAACAATTTACCTGTATTACAAAATGCTTCAATAACCAAGCAAATTAATGTAATTCAATGTAATAATCCAAAATACTGGTACAAATTAAAACGACGTGACCTCCTACAACGACTCAATAATGATCAAAATGAATCACAAGAAATTAATAAACAGCATGTAGCATCAATTAGCTTGCCAGCGTCATGATTTAGAAAAAACCATAGACTATTGGCAAACCAATCTTAGAGCACTCAATACCTGCATAGGCCAATATCAAATCATTTAGCCTACACTTATTCAATGCGGAGTAAAAAATTTCCAAAATTATTTTCAAAAAAGATTTTGAGCAAAACAAGTTTTCAACACCTTGATACAACATTTTCTCATTTATTTTCAGCCATCATCACTTCCAACATCTTAGTCCTTTACCATAAATACTCAAACCCATCTCAATTTCAAAATTCAATTTGGCCTCTTTCATCGTCCCCTCAAATATTTTCCTTTGACCTATCAAAACATTTTCATACCAAACTCACCATGGACAACAACGACAAAGGCAAAAACCAAATCAATGACTCCAACGCCATTCAATTACTAAATTTCCCACATGAACCACTCCTATTCCATCTTCGTGACCATGAACTCTACTATACATCGTTCTATGGGTCACGATACAATGAAGGTGCTATCTTTATTGATTATCAAGACTGGTATAATTCCTCTGAAATATCATTTTACAATTATCTCAAACTCATTAAAGCCTATCAAACGCCTGTTCAAGATGTCAACAATCATCCCGTTCTCATCGTTATGCCCACTGGGTATATTAATTATTTCAAATGGTTCCACAAACACCTTGAATATTGGACAGTTTTTGAACCTCATATTTTCAAATTTGTTACAAAAATGTTCCCTGATGTTCATATCTGTCCAGTTGATCAAAGTCATACTCAAGTCCTCATACCATTACACTATCCATTCCAAATCGATGCCTCCTGTCTTATTCACACTCCATATGGTCTCCGGTGCAAATATCTACAAGATGATTATTTTCATTTTCGCTACTAAATCAATTCTTGTGCACCAGATCCTTATGACTATTGAGTAGATTTTCTACTCCTTGTTATTATTCAAAAAAGTAGATTTTCTACTCCTTGTTATTATTCAAAAAAGAAAAAAGAAAAAAGATAATTATCAAAACAAAATCAAGAAAAGAGCCCGCAAAGGTCACGACCTTTGGCAAAAGTAAGGGCCATTATTTCTTTACGAAGTTTTTATTTTGCAGGATTCCATACATGCATTGAAGCCATCCACGTTGCCAAGTTCAATGCAGAAAAATCAAAGATCAATTCAATGACCACGTTGCTTTTTCAAGGAAAGCACATCAAAAATGATGTCTAGCATTTACTAAGGCAAATCAACATGTCCCCTCTCAATTTAATCATGCCAATGACTCATCAAGACACGCAATGACTCAACACGGCAACAATGACTCAACATGGCAAGTAATTATGCAAGGACATGACTCATCCTCATGTCACCATCCAAAGCAATAACTCATCCCGACAAACAATTCAAGACATCAGAACAATTATTCAAGCGTACTATTCATGACAGCTTATCTAAACACTGTTCGGGACAGCTTATCAGAATAATTATTCAAGAATACTGTTCAAGAAGACAGCTCATCAAGATACTGTTCAAAAAGGACAATAATTCAATAACAGTCCAAGGTTCATTATTATTCAACACTGTTTCACTTTTGACGTGGTTCCAGTCAAAGTTCAACACGAAGCAGTAACAATTCAAGATTGTCGGCACAAGTTATCAACGCGAGACTCAATCTTTATCGTCCACCTGTATACATTTAATTTCATCTTGTATTCTATAAATAGATACTCAATAGCGTAGGATCGGATCATCTCATTATCACAACATCACAAAAAATTCACTACAAGCCCTTCTCAACCTCCTTCTCTCAAAGCCTTGTACTCCAACCTTGTATCAAGTTTATTAATTCAAATAAAAGTAAGTTTTTATTCATCTCCTTCTCTTATTTCAATTCTGTTATTTTTAAATTCGTTTCTATCAGCGTTTCAAAATCATTTTCCTGCATTATATTAATTTGCTACTCTACTCCCCTGCATTAATCCTCACTTAGGCCTTACCTATTACCCGGCCTAGGTCGATCCTGCTCCTCCTGGTATCAGAGCCAAGTAGGTGCCCTTAGGTAGTGTCGCGCTGTTGCTAGCGTTGGTCAGCTGTTGGTCAGCCCCAGTAAGTCCGTTGGTCAGCCCAGGTGAGGTGGTCCCGGTGGGGTGGTCCCAGTGGTCCCGGTAGAGTGTGCATGACTTCTAACTAAGTGTTCCGACGTAACTCAGATGGCCTCTTGGGTTAGAGATCGTCTTAGTTTAAGTAGTAGTAAGAACTCAAATGTGGTTAATAGTAGGGAAGTTAGTAGTCAAATTGATATAGCTAATTGGAAAATTCCTAAACAAAAGATAGAAACGATTTATCAAATAGGTAAATTTGATTTTAATACGGCTTTATCAATAAAAGATCATGAAGAAACCTTTAGTTTAGATGAAGAATTTCAAACTATTAAACTACTGTCAGAAATTACTATTCCACAAGAATTTATAATTCAAAATACCAGGCCACCAAGAAATATTGCTCAAAAGAATATTCAACAAATCATAGAAGA
Organism: Carnegiea gigantea; assembly: GCA_029747015.1. Lineage (NCBI taxonomy): Eukaryota > Viridiplantae > Streptophyta > Magnoliopsida > Caryophyllales > Cactaceae > Carnegiea > Carnegiea gigantea. The sequence continues at coordinate 388,776 of JAKOGI010000488.1, forward strand.
GCCTGATAGTAGAGTATTAATAAGATTTAATTCAACTAAAGAACGCAGTTTATCTTCAAAATCTTTAGACAATTTAGAACCCCCTCGAACTTCATATTCAATGCCTTCTAGGTCAACTAATTATGATTATTCAAAAGATAATCATATAGAAGATACTCAAAAGATTTATTACAAAGCTCCCATAGCTGAGCCAATAGATAAAGTTACTTCATCTGTAGGTTCCCCAACCTACTCAACTATGCAACCTCCATCATTTTCCTCAATCAATGCTATTTCAACACCTTTTGCAATCAACAAAGATTACTTACGTCAAAATTTCAATTCAATAGCAAACAAAGTCAAAAGAGAATGGTTCCTTTCACACTTTGATTTAAAAACTCAAGCATTCATTAGGCAAGAATGGTATTCATTCATGGAAAGACACCAAGTCAATATTCCTTTCTTTAATGGGTGGGCTATGTTTGCCTTAGATAATAATCTTCCAGACCCGTTCCACGTTAGTGAAATAAACACTAATATTAATTTTGCGAAAAAATGGACCCTCTTAAATGGTCAAATACTTATTTCTTTTACCCCTCCATTACACGAAATCGTAGTAAATACCCCTGAAGGTAATATTCCAGCAATCCCATTCAAAATAGGTAGAAATGATCCAGAAAATAGTCAAGTAATGCTAAGTGATATTAAAAAGGTATATCATCAAAATAATTATACAAATCAAGTATTACATACAGTGTCTCAACAAGTCAATATGGTCTCTACTCAAGTTGAAGCAATTGTCAAAAAACAAGAAGTTGATTCATTAACTGAAAAATTAGAAAACTTAGATATTAATGATACTAAAAAAGACAAACCAAACTTCTTAGATGAGATTGCAAAACCTTTATTCAAAATAAGACGTTCAAATAAATTAGAACTTCCAGATGCTAATACTCCATTTAATTTCAAAAATAGAAGAAAAATTAAAGGAAGCAAAACACTTCAACATCTAATTCTGTTCAAAATTACAGTTAATATTTTAGAAAAACAATTTATCTCAACTAGATGATAATTTTCAAAATATTAATAAAAATATATAAAAAGGAAATTCCCTATTACTCCCAACAAAACTCCTCCAGATCTTCACCTTGAGAGTGCAAAAACAAAATTACTGAAAACTTTGCTGGTGATTCAATATATGAATGGAAATAGATGGTCGTAGTGACCATGAAATATTCATAACTCTCCAAAGAATGGTTAATTGCTTTTATACAGCTTATTCAACTAAACGTGCAACAGATTACAAGCTTTTGATTTATTAACATCAGGAGTTTCACTGAAAGTGGGTATACTCAAAAAATTGGTGGAAAAAATTATATTCAAGAAGAATGAACGTACTAAAAATTAGAACTCATACTAATTCTCAAGGCCAATTAGACAATAGAAACATGATTTATACAATAGTTACTAATTTTCTCGGAAGTCCAAAAGATATTAACCTTTAAGCTTGTAAATCTGTGCACGTTTAGTTGAATAGGCTGTATAAGCAATAACATTCTTTGGAGAGTTATGAAGTTTCATGGTCACTACGACCATCTATATTCCATTCATATATTGAATCACCAGCAAAGTTTTCAGTAATTATTGTTTTGCACTTCAAGGTGAAGATCTGGAGGAGTTTGTTGGAGTAATAGGGAATTTCCTTTTTATAAATTTTATTAATATTTTGGAAATCATCATCTAGTCGAGATAATTGTTTTCTAGAATATTAACTGTATTTTGAATAGAATTAGATGTGAAATTTTTGCTTCCTTTAAGTTTTCTTCTTTTTGAAATTAATGGAGTATTAGCATCTGGAAGTTCTAATTTATTTGAACGTCTTAATTTTGAATAAAGGTTTTTACAATCTCATCTAAAGAAGTTTGTTTATCTTTCTTAGTATCATTAATATCTAAGTTTTCTAATTTTCAGTTAATGAATCAACTTCTTGTTTTTTTGAAAATTGCTTCAACTTGAGTAGGATACAATAGTCAAGTAATACTAAGTGATATTAAAAGTATATGGTCTCTACTCAAGTTGAAGCAATTGTCAAAAAACAAGAAGTTGATTCATTAAACTGAAAAATTAGAAAACTTAGATATTAATGATACTAAGAAAGACAAACCAAACTTCTTAGATGAGCTCTTACAAAACCTTTATTCAAAATAAACGTTCAAATAAATTAGAACTTCCAGATGCTAATACTCCATTAATTTCAAAATAGAAGAAAAATTAAAAGGAAGCAAAAAATTTCAACATCTAATTCTATTCAAAATACAGTTAATATTCTAGGAAAACAATTTATCGACTAGATGATGATTTCCAAAATATTAATAAAATATATAAAAAGAAATTCCCTATTACTCCAAACAAACTCCTCCAGATCTTCACCTTGAAAGTGCAAAACAATAATTACAGAAAACTTTGCTGGTGATTCAATATATGAATGGAATATAGATGGTCGTAGTGACCATGAAATATTCATAACCTCCAAAGAATGTTAATTGCTTATAAAGCCTATTCACTAAACATGCAAGATTTACAAGCTTTTGATTTATTAACATCAGGATTCACTGGTATACTCAAAAATTTGGTGGGAAAATTATATTCAAGAAGATGAACGTACTAAAATTAGAACTCATACTAATTCTCAAGGCCAATTACAATATAGAAACATTGATTTATACAATAGTTACTAATTTTCTTGGAAGTCCAAAAGATATTACAGCTGCACAGATATTCTTTACAATCTAAGGTGCCCAACTCTAGAAGACTACAATGGTACAAAGATACATTTTAACATATCTATTAAAAAGGGAAGACTGTCGTCAACCCTATTGGAAGGAAAAATTCATTTTAGGATTACCATCCTTATTTTCTCAACGAATATTCAATAAATTAAGCGAACTCATTTGAAAAAGCCCTATTCCATTCGAACAAATTACGTTTGGTCCAATTATTAAGCTTTATTAAAAAAGAAGAAATTTCTTTATGCAACGAATTAAAATTACAAGCCAGATATTCAACAGATAATGCCGCCAAGCGAAAAGAGTTAGGTTCTTTTTGTGAAGCCTTCTGTCTTCCAAAGTTAGAAGCTCCATCTGTCAAAAAACGAAGAAAAACTCAAATTAATAAGAAGAAACCATATACTACAAGAAATCCAACTTACAAAAAATTAAGTCCTAAAAAGTCTACTCCAAAAGGAAAAACCTGATAATACTAATACTTGTTATAAGTGTGGTAAATTAGGCCACTATGCAACAAATTGTAAAGTCAAAAAAACTCAATGAAATCTGTGCAGAACATCCAGACATTCAAGAAAAATTAATTACCTTATTTGAACTTAAGATACCCTAATCAATCGGAAAATTCATCATCCTCCTCTGATTTGAAAATAATGTTATTAATGAATTAGAAAGTGACTCAAGTGATATTCATCAGGTAATGAGTCTTCAAGATTATACTATAAGTGTATTAATGTATAACTACTAATAATAGTGAAAAAAATTTTTATTAGATTTAATTGAACAAATTCAAGATACCGAATTAAGGAAAGAGTATTTACAAAAACTCAAAGGTATTTTAATAAAGAAGATTCTTTAGAACCTCCTCATAAGGTAAGTATCAATAAAATATTTGAAACACGTGAGATTCCAAATATTCTAAAGGCAGTTAATATTCAAGACTTAAAAAACGAAGTTATATTAAAGAACACATTAAAAATTTACACAAAGATTTATGTTCATTACAAACAAAAGACCTTGAATTAGAAGCAAGGTTAACATTAATAGAAAATAGTCCTTCTTCACCGAACATTCAATCCGAGACACTCCTACGGATCCACAATTTGTTTCAACTATTAATCAAATAAATTTTCAAAAATGGTATATTCCTTACTCTTAAAATTAAAAATAGTTTTGAATGCAATACTATTGCACTATTAGATAGTGGTGCAGATCAAAATTGTATTCAAGAGAATTAATTCCCTCAATATATTATGAACGGACAAAAGAACGACTCCATACTACTAATGGTATGGCATTACAAGTTAAGTATAAATTATCTAAGCTTATATATGCAATCAAGGATATTGTTTCAAAAATTCATTCATTTTAGTACGGGATATGAGTCAAGAAGTTATTCTTGGAACTCCTTTCCTTACTCAAATTTATCCATTTAAGTAGATCAGATAGGTGTGCATACGAAATTATAGAAACTACAATATCATTCCATTCTATTTATCAAAACGATTTACTTTATTACAAAATGCTTCAATAACAAAGCAAATTAATGTAATTGAATGTAACAATCCAAAATACTGGTATAAATTAGAACAATGTGACCTCATCAACGACTCATAATGATCAAAAGGAATTACAAGAAATAAATAAACACTAGAAGAATTAACCATTAGCTTACGCAATCATAACCTCCATAAATTTCAAAGACTTATTACGAAATGATTACATGACTATCATCAATTACTTGCCAGCATCATGATTTAGAAAAAATCATAGACTATTGGCAAACCAATCCTTAGATACTCAATACCTGTATAGGCCAATATCAAATCATCTAGCCTACACCTATTCAATGTGGAGTAAAATATTCCAAAACCATTTTTTCAAAAGATTTTTGAGCAAAACAAGTTTTCAATACCTTGACGAAGCACATTTTCTCTTATTTTCATCACTTCAAACATCTCAGTCCTTTACCATGATAAATACCTATGCACCATCTCAAGTTTCCAAAATTCAATCAATTGACACCTTCATCGTCTACTCAAATATTTTCTTCTACTATCAAAACATTTTCATACATATCTCACCATGGACAATAACGACAAAGGCAAAAAACCTAATCAATGACTCCAATGCCATTCAATTACAAATTTTCCACATGAACCACTCCTATTTTACCTTCGTGACCATGAACTCTACTATACATCGTTCTATGGCCACGATACAATGAAAGTGCTATCTTCATTGATTATCAAGACTGGTATAATTCCTCTGAAATATCATTTTACAGTTATCTCAAACTCATTAAAGCTATAAACGCTTGTTCAAGATGTCAACAATCATCCCGTTCTCATCGTTATGCCTACTGGGTATATTAATTATTTCAAATGGTTCCGCAAACACCTTGAATATTGGACAGCTTTTGAACCTCATATTTTTAAATTTGTTCAAAAATGTTCCCTGATGTTCATATTTGTCCAGTTGATCAAAGTCATACTCAAGTCCTCATACCATTACACTATCCATTCCAAATCAATGCTTCATGTCTTATTCACACTCCATATGATCTACGGTGCAAATATCTACAGGATGATTATTTCCATTTTTCGCTACTAATCAATTCATCCTTTGTCACAGGGGATTCTTTATGATTGTTGAGTAGATTTCTACCCTGTTATTATTCAAAAGAAAAAAAACAAAATCAAGAAAAGAGCCCGCAAAAGGTCACGCCTTTGGCAAAAAGTAAGGGCCATTATTTCTTTACGTCGTTTTGTTTTGCAGGATTCCATATACGCGTTCAAGCCATCCACGTTGCCACGTTCACTGCAGAAAAATCAAAGCTCAATTCCATATCCATGTCTAGCATGTACTACGGCAAATTAAACATGTCCCCTCTCAATTCAATCATGCCAATGACTAATCAAGACAAGTAAGACTCACCACAAGTAATTATGCAAGGACATGACTCATCACATGTCAACATCAAGGACTCACACGGGCACGTAATTATGCAAGGACAGGGACTCATCATCATGTCACCATCCAAAGAATCATCAATGTCACCATCCAAACTGAATCATCCCGACAAATAAATTCAAGACATCAATCAAAACTATTCAAAAAATACTGTTCAAGAAGACAGCTCATCAAGATACTGTGCAACAAGGACAATAATTCAAGGAACAGTCCAAAGTTCATTATTATTCAACACTGTTTCACTTTTGACGTGGTTCCAGTCAAGCGTTCAACACAAAGCAGCAATAATTCAAGATTGTCAGCACAAGTTATCACACAAGACTCAATCTTCATCATCCACTTGTACACATTTAATTCCATCTTGTATTCTATAAATAGATACTCAATAGCGTAGGACCTTATCATCTCATTATCACAACATCAGAATCAAAAATCACTACTCCTCCTTCTCAACCCCTTTCTCAAAGCCTTGGTACTCCAACTTGTATCAACTTTATCATTCAAATAAAAGTAATGTTTTATTCATCTCATTTCAATTATGTTATTTTTTAATCGTTTCTATCTATCAGCATTTCAAAATCATTGTCCTGCATTATATTAATTTGCTACTCCGCTCCCCTGCATTAAATCCCACTTAGGCCTTACCTATTACCCGACCTAGGTCAAATGTCATAACTACTAATAATAGTGAAAAAGAATTTTTATTAGATTTAATTGAACAAATTCAAGATACCGAATTAAAGCAAAGAGTATTTACAAAAACTCAAAGGTATATTAATAAAAGAAGATTCTTTAGAACCTCCTCATAAGATAAGTATCAATAAAATATTTGAAAACACGTGAAATTCCAAATATTCTAAAGGCAGTTAATATTCAAGACTTAAAAAACGAAATTAATATATTAAGAGAACAAAATTAAAAATTTACACAAAGATTTATGCTCATTACAAACAAAAGATCTTGAATTAGAAGCAAGGTTAACATTAATAAAAAATAATCCTTCTTCACCGAACATTCAATCAGAGACACTCCTACAGATCCACAATTGTTTCAACTATTAATCAAATAAATTTTAAAACATGGTATATTCCTATTACTATTAAAATTAAAAATAGTTTTGAATGTAATACTATTGCACTATTAGATAGTGGTGCAGATCAAATTGTATAAAAGAAGGATTAATTCCCTCAATATATTATGAACGGACAAAAGAACGACTCCATACTACTAATGGTATGCCATTACAAGTTAAGTATAAATTATCTAAGCTTATATATGTAATCAGGATATTGTTTTCAAAAATTCATTCATTTTAGTACGGGATATGAGTCAAGAGGGATTTCTGGAACTCCTTTCCTTACTCAAAATTTATCCATTTAAAGTAGATAATAAGGTGTGCACACGGAAATTATGGAAACTACAATATCATTCAAATTTGTCAATTCTATTTATCAAAACAATTTACCTGTGTTACAAAAATGCTTTAATAACCAAGCAAAATGTAATTCAATGTTAATAATCCAAATACTGGTACAAATTAAAACGACGTGACCTCCATACAACGACTTAATAGGGATCAAAATGAATTACAAGAATTAATAAACAGCATGTATCATCAATTAGCTTGCCAGCGTCATGATTTAGAAAAAAATCATAGACTATTGGAAAAACCAACTTAGAAGTACTCAATACCTGCATAGGCCAATATCAAATCATTAGCCTACACTTATTCAATGCGGAGTAAAAAAAATTCCAAAATATTTTCAAAAAAGATTTTGAGCAAAACAAGTTTTCAACACCTGATACAATATTTTCTCATTTATTTTCAGCCATCATCACTTCCAACATCTCAGTCCTTTACCATAAATACTCAAACCCATCTCAATTTCAAAATTCAATTTGACCTCTTTCATCGGTCCCCTCAAATATTTTCCTTTGACCTATCAAAACATTTTCATACTAATCTCACCATGGACACCACAACGACAAAGGCAAACAAAAACCAAATCAATGACTCCAACGCCATTCAATTACTAAATTTCCCACATTGGAACCACTCCTATTTCATCTTTTGGACCATGACTCTACTATACATCGTTCTATGGGCCACGATACAATGAAGGTGCTCTTCTTTATTGATTATCAAGACTGGTATAATTCCTCTAGAAATATCATGTTTACAATTATCTCAAACTCCATTAAAGCACCTATCAAATGCCTGTTCAAGATGTCAACACTCATCTTGTTCTCTCGTTATGCCCACTGGTATATTAATTATTTCAAATGGTCCACAAACACTTGAATATTGGACAACTTTTTGAACCTCATATTTTCAAATTTGTGTACGAAATGTTCCCTGATGTTCATATCTGTCCAGTTGATCAAAGTCATACTCAAGTCCTCATACCATTACACTATCATTCCAAATCGATGCCTCCTGTCTTATTCACACTCCATATGCGCTCCGGTGCAAACATCTACAAAATGATTATTTCCATTTTCGCTACTAAATCAATTTTGTGTGCACCGATCCTTATGACTGTTGAGTAGATTTTCTACTCCTTGTTATTATTCAAAAAAGAAAAAAGAAAAAAGACAATTATCAAAACAAAATCAAGAAAAGAGCCCGCAAAGGTCACGACCTTTGGCAAAAGTAAGGGCCATTATTTCTTACGAAGTTTTTATTTTGCAGGATTCCATACATGCATTGAAGCCATCCCACGTGCCAAGTTCAATGCAGAAAAATCAAAAAGATCAAATCAATGACCACTTTGCTTTTTCAAGGAAAGCACATCAAAAATGATGTCTAGCATTTACTAAGGCAAATCAACATTTGTCCCCTCTCAATTTTAATCATGCCAATGACTCATCAAGACACGCAATGACTCAACACGGCAACAATGACTCAACATGGCAAGTAATTATGCAAGGACATGACTCATCCTCATGTCACCATCAAAGCAATGATTCATCCCGACAAACAATTCAGACATCAGAACAATTATTCAAGCGTACTGTTTCATGACAGCTTATCTAAACACTGTTCGGGACAGCTCACAGAGTAATTATTCAAGAATACTGTTCAAGAAGACAGGCTCATCAAGATACTGTTTCAAAAAGGACAATATTCAAAAACAGTCCAAGGTTCATTATTATTCAAAACACTGTTCACTTTTGACGTGGTTCCAGTCAAAGTTCAACACGACTAGCGAGCCAACAATTCAAGATTGTCAGCACAAGTTATCAACGCGAGACTCAATCTTTATCGTCCACTTGTATACATTTAATTCCATCTTGTATTCTATAAATAGATACTCAATAGCGTAGGATCTAATCTATCTCAGAATCACAACATCCCAAGAATCAAAAATCACTACTCCTCCTTCTCAACCCCCTTCTCAAAACCACCCTGTACTCCATTCTCGTATCAAGTTTATTAATTCAAATCAAAGTAAGTTTTATTCATCTCCTTCTCTTATTTCAATTCTGTTATTTTTAAAATTCGTTTCTATCAGCATTTCAAAATCATTTTCCTCATTATATTAATTTGCTACTACTCTGCTCCCCTGCATTAATCCACACTTAGGCCTTACCTATTACCCGGCCTAGGTCGATCCTGCTCCTCCTGGTATCAGAGCCAAGTTAGTGCCCTTAGGTAGTGTGCGCGCCGTTGCTAGCGTTGGGTCAGCTGTTGGTCAGCCCCAACAAGTCCATTGGTCAGCCCAGGTAAGGTGGTCCCGGTGGGGTGGTCCCAGTGGTCCCAGTAGGATGTGCATGACTCTTAGCTAAGTGTTCCAACATAACTCAGATGGCCTCTTGGGTTAAAGATCGTCTTAGTTTAGGTAGTAGTAAGAACTCAAATGTGGTTAATAGTAGTGAAGTTAGTAGTCAAATTGATATAGCTAATTGGAAAATTCCTAAACAAAAGATAGAAACGATTTATCAAATAGGTAAGTTTGATTTTAATACGGCTTTATCCATAAAAGATCATGAAGAAACCTTTAGTTTAGATGAAGAATTTCAAACTATTAAACTGCTGTCAGAAATTACTATTCCACAAGAATTTATAATTCAAAATACCAGGCCACCAAGAAATATTGCTCAAAAGAATATTTAACAAATCATAGAAGAGCCTGATGGTAGAGTACTAATAAGATTTAATTCAACTAAAGAACGTAGTTTATCTTCAAAATCTTTAGACAATTTAGAACTCCCTCGAACTTCATATTCAATGCCTTCTAGGTCAACTAATTATGATTATTCTAAAGATAATCATATAGAAGATACTCAAAAGATTTATTACAAAGCTCCAATAGCTGAGCCAATAGATGAAGTTACTTCATCTGTAGGTTCCCCAACCTACTCAACTATGCAACCTCCATCATTTTCCTCAATAAATGTTATTTCAACACCTTTTGCAATCAACAAAGATTATTTACGACAAGATTTCAATTCAATAAAAAACAAAGTCAAAAGGGAATGGTTCCTTTCACACTTTGATTTAAAAACTCAAGCATTCATTAGGGAAAAATGGTATTCATTCATGGAAAAACACCAAGTTAATATTCATTTCTTTAATTGGTGGGCTATGTTTGCCTTAGATAATAATCTTCCAGACCCATTCCAGGTTAAAGAGATAAATACTAACATTAATTTTGCTAAAAAATGGACCCTCTTAAATGGTCAAACCCTTACTTCTTTTATCCCTCCATTACAAGAAATTGTATTAAATACCCCTGAAGGTAATATTCCAGTCATCCCATTCAAAATAGGTAGAAATGATCCAGAAAATAGTCAAGTAATACTAAGTGATATTAAAAAGGTTTATCATCAAAATAATTATACAAATCAAGTATTACATACCGTATCTCAACGAGTTAATATGGTCTCTACTCAAGTTGAAGCAATTGTCAAAAAACAAGAAGTTGATTCATTAACTGAAAAATTAGAAAACTTAGATATTAATGATACTAAAAAAGACAAACCAAACTTCTTAGATGAGATTGCAAAACCTTTATTCAAAATAAGACGTTCAAATAAATTAGAACTTCCAGATGCTAATACTCCATTAATTTCAAAAATAGAAGAAAAATTAAAGGAAGCAGAAACTTCAACATCTAATTCTGTTCAAAATATCTGTTGCAGCTGTAATATCTTTTGGACTTCCAAGAAAATTAGTAACTATTGTATAAATTAATGTTTCTATATTGTCTAATTGGCCTTGAGAATTAGTATGAGTTCTAATTTTAGTACGTTCATTTTCTTGAATATAATTTTCCCACCAATTTTTGAGTATACCAGTGAATCCTGATGTTAATAAATCAAAAGCTTGTAAATCTGTTGCACGTTTAGTTGAATAGGCTGTATAAGCAATTAACATTCTTTGAAGAGTTATGAATATTTCATGGTCACTACGACCATCTATATTCCATTCACATATTGAATCACCAGCAAAGTTTTCAGTAATTATTGTTTTTGCACTTTCAAGGTGAAGATCTGGAGGAGTTTGTTTGGAGTAATAGGGAATTTCCTTTTTATAAATTTTATGAATAGTTTGGTAATTATCATCTAGTTGAGATCAATGGTTTTCTAGAATATTAACTGTATTTTGAACAGAATTAGATGTTGAAGTTTCTGCTTCCTTTAATTTTTCTTCTATTTTTGAAATTAATGGAGTATTAGTATCTGAAAGTTCTAATTTATTTGAACGTCTTATTTTGAATAAAGGTTTTGCAATCTCATCTAAGAAGTTTGGTTTGTCTTTCTTAGTATCATTAATATCTAAGTTTTCTAATTTTTCAGTTAATGAATCAACTTCTTGTTTTTTGACAATTGCTTCAACTTGAGTAGGGACCATATTAACTTGTTGAGATACGGTATGTAATAATTGATTTGTATAATTATTTTGATGATAAACCTTTTTAATATCACTTAGTATTACTTGACTATTTTCTGGATCATTTCTACCTATTTTGAATGGGATGGCTGGAATATTACCTTCAGGGGTATTTAATACAATTTCTTGTAATGGAGGGGTAAAAGAAGTAAGTGTTTGACCATTTAAGAGGGTCCAGTTTTTAGCAAAATTAATGTTAGTATTTATCTCTTTAACCTGGAATGGGTCTGGAAGATTATTATCTAAGGTAAACATAGCCCACCAATTAAAGAAAGGAATATTAACTTGATGTCTTTCCATGAATGAATACCATTTTTCCCTAATGAATGCTTGAGCTTTTAAATCAAAGTGTGAAAGGAACCATTCCCTTTTGACTTTCTTTTTTATTGAATTGAAATCTTGGCGTAAATAATCTTTGTTGATTGCAAAAGGTGTTGAAATAACATTTATTGAGGAGAATGATGGAGGTTGCATAGTTGAGTAGGTTTGAGAACCTACAGATGAAGTAACTTCATCTATTGGCTCAGCTATGGGAGTTTTGTAATAAATCTTTTGAGTATCTTCTATATGATTATCTTTTGAATAATCATAATTAGTTGACCTAGAAGGCATTGAATATGAAGTTCGAGGGGGTTCTAAATTGTCTAAAGATTTTGAAGATAAACTGCGTTCTTTAGTTGAATTAAATCTTATTAATACTCTACTATCAGGCTCTTCTATGATTTGTTGAATATTCTTTTGAGCAATATTTCTTGGTGGCCTGGTATTTTGAATTATAAATTCTTGTGGAATAGTAATTTCTGACAGTAGTTTAATGGTTTGAAATTCTTCATCTAAACTAAAGGTTTCTTCATGATCTTTTATTGATAAAGCCGTATTGAAATCAAACTTACCTATTTGATAAATCATTTCTATCTTTTGTTTAGGAATTTTTCAATTAGCTACATCAATTTGACTACTAACTTCCCTACTGTTCACCACATTTGAGTTCTTACTACTACCTAAACTAAGACGATCTCTAACCCAAGAGGCCATCTGAGTTACGTCGGAACACTTAGTTAGGAGTCATGCACACTCTACCGGGACCACTGGGACCACTCCACCGGGACCACCTCACCTGGGCTGACCAACGGACTTACTGGGGCTGACCAACAGCTGACCAACGCTAGCAACGGCGCGACACTACCTAAGGGCACTAACTTGGCTCTGATACCAGGAGGAGCAGGATCGACCTAGGCCGGGTAATAGGTAAGGCCTAAGTGTGGATTAATGCAGGGGAGCGGAGTAGTAGCAAATTGATATGATGCAGGAAAATGATTTTGAAACACCGATAGAAACGAATTTAAAATAACAGTATTGAAATAAGATAAGGAGATGAATAAAAACTTACTTTTATTTGAATGAATACACTTGATACAAGGTTGGAGTACAAGGCTTTGAGAAAGGGGGTTGAGAAGGAGGATTAGTGATTTTTGATTCTTGTGATGTTGTGATAATGAGATGATAAGGTCCTACGCTATTGAGTATCTATTTATAGAATACAAGATGGAATTAAATGTATACAAGTGGACGATAAAGATTGAATCTGGTGTTGATAATTGCTGACGACAATGTTGAATTATTGCTGCTTGGTGTTGAACTTGGACTGGAGCCATGTCAAAAGTGGAACAGTGCTGAGTAATAATGGACCTTGGACTATTATTGAATTATTGTCCTTTTTGAACAGTATTCTGATGAGCTGCCTTCTTGAGCAGTATTCCTGAATAATTACTCTGATGAGTTGTCGTCTTGAACAGTATTTAGATAGGCTGTTGTGAACAGTACGCTTGAATAATTGTTCTGATGTCTTGAATTGTTTGTCGGGATGAGTCATTGCTTTGGATGGTGACATGAGGATGAGTCATGTCCTTGCATAATTACTTGCCGTGTTGAGTCATTGTTGTCGTGTTGAGTCACTACTTGTCTTGATGAGTCATTGGCATGATTGAATTGAGAGGGGACATGTTGATTTGTCGTAGTAAATGCTAGAGAGCCTTTTTGATGTGCTTTCTTTGAAAAAGCAACGTGGATATTGAATTGATCTTTGATTTCTCGTGGATGGCTTGAATGCATGTATGGAATCCTGCAAAATAAAAATTTCGTAAAGAAATAATGGCCCTTACTTTTGCCAAAAGTCGTGACCTTTGCGGGCTCTTTTCTTGATTTTGTTTTGATAATTGTCTTTTTTCTTTTTTCTTTTTTGAATAATAACAAGGAGTAGAAAATCTACTCAACAGTCATAAGGATCTAGTGCATAAAGGATGAATTGATTTAGTAGCGAAAATGAAAATAATCATCCTGTAGATATTTGCACCGGAGACCATATGGAGTGTGAATAAGACAGGAAGCATCGATTTAGAATGGATAGTGTAATGCTTCCTGTCTTATTCACACTCCATATGGTCTCCGGTGTAAATATCTACCGGATGATTATTTTCATTTTCGCTACTAAATCAATTCATCCTTTATGCACCAGATCCTTATGATTGTTGAGTAGATTTTCTACTCCTTGTTATTATTCAAAAAAGAAAAAAGACAATTATCAAAACAAAATCAAGAAAAGAGCCCGCAAAGGTCACGGCCTTTGGCAAAAGTAAGGGCCATTATTTCTTTACGAAGTTTTTCTTTTGCAGGATTCCATACATGCATTCAAGCCATCCACGTTGCCAAGTTCAATGCAGAAAAATCAAAGATCAATTCAATGACCACGTTGCTTTTTCAAGGAAAGCACATCAAAAATGATGTCTAGCATTTACTAAGGCAAAGCAACATGTCCCCTCTCAATTTAATCATGCCAATGACTCATCAAGACGCGCAATGACTCAACACGGCAACAATGACTCAACATGGCAAGTAATTATGCAAGGACATGACTCATCCTCATGTCACCATCCAAAGCAATGACTCATCCCGACAAACAATTCAAGACATCAGAATAATTATTCAAGCGTACTGTTCACGACAGCTTATCTAAACACTGTTCGGGACAGCTCATCAGAATAATTATTCAAGAATACTGTTCAAGAAGACAGCTCATCAAGATACTGTTCAAAAAGGACAATAATTGAAGAACAGTCCAAGGTTCATTATTATTCAACACTGTTTCACTTTTGACGTGGTTCCAGTCAAAGTTCAACACGAAGCAGCAACAATTCAAGATTGTCAGCACAAGTTGTCAACGCAAGACTCAATCTTTATCGTCCACTTGTACACATTTAATTCCATCTTGTATTCTATAAATAGATACTCAAACCAATCTTAGAGTACTCAATACCTGCATAGGCCAATATCAAATCATCTAGCCTACATTTATTCAATGCGGAGTAAAAAATTTTCAAAATTATTTTCAAAAAAGATTTTGAGCAAAACAAGTTTTCAACACCTTGATACAACATTTTCTCATTTATTTTCAACCATCATCACTTCCAACATCTCAGTCCTTTACCATAAATACTCAAACCCATCTCAATTTCAAAATTCAATTTGACCTCTTTCATCGTCCCCTCAAATATTTTCCTTTGACCTATCAAAACATTTTCATACCAATCTCACCATGGACAACAACGACAAAGGCAAAAACCAAATCAATGACTCCAACGCCATTCAATTACTAAATTTCCCACATGAGCCACTCCTATTCCATCTTTGTGACCATGAACTCTACTATACATCGTTCTATGGGCCACGATACAATGAAAGTGCTATCTTTATTAATTATCAAGACTGGTATAATTCCTCTGAAATATCATTTTACAGTTATCTAACTCATTAAAGCCTATCAAATGCTTGTTCAAGATGTCAATAATCATCCCGTTCTCATCGTTATGCCCACTGGGTATATTAATTATTTCAAATGGTTCCACAAATACCTTGAATATTGGACAGCTTTTGAACCTCATATTTTCAAATTTGTTACGAAAATGTTCCCTGATGTTCATATTTGTCCAGTTGATCAAAGTCATACTCAAGTCCTCATACCATTACCCTATCCATTCCAAATCGATGCTTCCTGTCTTATTCACACTCCATACGGTCTCCGGTGCAAATATCTACAAGACGATTATTTCCATTTTCGCTACTAAATCAATTCCTCCTTTGTCACAAGGGATAATCCTTGTGCACCAGATCCTTATGACTGTTGAGTAGATTTTCTACTCCTTATTTTTCAAAAACGAAAACAGAAAAAAGACAATTATCAAAACAAAATCAAGAAAAGAGCCCGCAAAGGTCACGACCTTTGGCAAAAGTAAGGGCCATTATTTCTTTACGAAGTTTTTATTTTGCAGGATTCCATACATGCATTCAAGCCATCCACGTTGCCAAGTTCAATGCAGAAAAATCAAAGATCAATTCAATGACCACGTTGCTTTTTCAAGGAAAGCACATCAAAAATGATGTCTAGCATTTACTAAGGCAAATCAACATGTCCCCTCTGAATTTAATCATGTCAATGACTCATCAAGACACGCAATGACTCAACACGGCAACAATGACTCAACATGGCAAGTAATTATGCAAGGACATGACTCATCCTCATGTCACCATCCAAAGCAATGACTCATCCCGACAAACAATTCAAGACATCAGAACAATTATTCAAGCATACTGTTCACGACAGCTTATCTAAACACTGTTCGGGACAGCTCATCAGAGTAATTATTCAAGAATACTGTTCAAGAAGACAGCTCATCAAGATACTGTTCAAAAAGGACAATAATTCAAGAACAGTCCAAGGTTCATTATTATTTAACATTGTTTCCCTTTTGACGTGGTTCCAGTCAAAGTTCAACACCAAGCACCAATAATTTAAGATTGTTTGCACAAGTTATCAACACAAGATTCAATCTTTATCGTCCACTTGTACACATTTAATTCCATCTTGTATTCTATAAATAGATACTCAATAGCGTAGGCATCGATCATCTCATTATCACAACATCACAAAAATTCACTACAAGCCTTCTCAACCTCCTTCTCTCAAAAACCTGTATACTCCAACCTTGTATCAAGTTTATTAATTCAAATCAAAGTAAGTTTTTATTCATCTCCTTCTCTCATTTCAATTCTGTTATTTTCAAATTCGTTTCTATTAGCGTTTCAAAATTATTTTCCTGCATCATATCAATTTGCTACTCTACTCCCCTGCATTAATCCTCACTTAGGCCTTACCTATTACCCGGCCTAGGTCGATCCTGTTCCTCCTGGTATCAGAGCCAAGTAGGTGCCCTTAGGTAGTGTCGCGCTGTTGCTAGCGTTAGTCAGCTGTTGGTCAGCCCCAGTAAGTCCATTGGTCAGCCCAGTGAGGTGGTCCCGGTGGGGTGGTCCCAGTGGTCCTGTAGGTGTGCATGACTCTTAGTAAGTGTTCCGACGTAACTCAGATGGCCTCTTGGGTTTAGAGATCGTCTTGTTTAGGTAGTAGTAGAACTCAAATGTGGTTAAGGAAGTTAGTTAGTCAAATTGATGATAGCTAATTGAAAATTCCTAAACAAAAATAGAAACGATTTATCAAATAGGTAGTTTGATTTTAATAGGCTTTATCAATAAAAATCATGAAGGAAACCTTTAGTTTAGATGAAGAATTTCAAACTATTAAACTGCTGTCAGAAATTCTATTCCACAAGAAATTTATAATTCAAAATACCCAGGCCACCAAGAAATATTTGCTCAAAAGATATTCAACAAATCATAGAGAAATTCCTAGATGGTAGAGTATTAATAAGATTTAATTCAACTAAAGAACGCAGTTTATCTTCAAAATCTTTAGACAATTTAGAACCCCCTCGAACTTCATATTCAATGCCTTCTAGGTCAACTAATTATGATTATTCTAAATAATCATATAGAAGATACTCAAAAGATTTATTACAAAGCTCCCATAGCTGAGCCAATAGATGAAGTACTTCATCTGTAGGTTCCCCAACCTACTCAACTATGCAACCTCCCATCATTTTCCTCAATAAATGTTATTTCAACACACCTTTTGCAATCAACAAAGATTATTTCGACAAGATTCAATTCATAAAAAACAAATCAAAAGGGAATGGTTCCTTTCACACTTTGATTTAAAACAAGCATTCATTAGGGAAAAATGGTATTCATTCATGGAAAACACAAGTTAATATTCATTTCTTTAATTGGTGGGCTATGTTTGCCTTAGATAATAATCTTCCAGACCCATTCCAGGTTAAAGAGATAAATACTAACATTAATTTTGCTAAAAAATGGACCCTCTTAAATGGTCCAAACCCTTACTTCTTTTTATCCCTCCATTACAAGAAATTGTATTAAAATACCCCTGAAGGTAATATTCCAGTCATCCCATTCAAAATAGGTAGAAATGATCCAAAAATAGTCAAGTAATATAAGTGATATTAAAAAGGTTTTCATCAAAATAATTATACAAATCAAGTATTACATACCGTATCTCAACAGTTAATATGGTCTTACTCAAGTTGGAAGCAATTGTCAAAAAACAAGAAGTTGATTCATTAACTTGAAAAATTAGAAAACTTAGATATTAATGATACTAAAAAAGACAAACCAAACTTCTTAGATCAGATTGCAAAACCTTTATTCAAATAAGACGTTCAAATAAATTAGAACTTCCAGATGCTAATACTCCATTAATTTCAAAAATAGAAGAAAAATTAAAGGAAGCAGAACTTCAACATCTAATTCTGTTCAAAATATCTGTTGCATAGTCTGTAATATCTTTTGGACTTCCAAGAAAATTAGTAACTATTGTATAAATTAATGTTTCTATATTGTCTAATTGGCCTTGAGAATTAGTATGAGTTCTAATTTTAGTTACGTTCATTTTCTTGAATATAATTTTCCCACCAATTTTTGAGTATAACCAGTGAATCCTGATGTTTAATAAATCAAAAGCTTGTAAATGTTGCACGTTAGTTGAATAGGCTGTATAAGCAATTAACATTCTTGGAGAGTTATGAATATTTCATGGTCCCACGACCATCTATATTCCATTCATATATTGAATCACCAGCAAAGTTTTCAGTATTATTGTTTTTGCCACTTTCAAGGTGAAGATCTGGAGGAGTTGTTTGGAGTAATAGGGAATTTCCTTTTTATATATTTTATTAATATTTTTGAAAATTATCATCTATTGAGATAAATTGTGTTTTCTAAAATATTAACACTGTATTTTTGAACAGAATTAGATGTTGAAGTTTTCTGCTTCCTTTAATTTTCTTCTATTTTTGAAATTAATGGAGTATTAGCATCTGGAAGTTCTAATTTATTTGAACGTTTTATTTTGAATAAGGTTTTTGTAATCTCATCTAAGATAAGTTTGGTTTGTCTTTCTTAGTATCATTAATATCTAAGTTTTCTAATTTTTCAGTTTAATGAATCAACTTCTTGTTTTTTGACAATTGCTTCAACTTGAGTAGAGACCATATTAACTTGTTGATATAACGGTATGTATACTTGATTTGTATAAGTTATTTTGAGATAAAACCTTTTGTTAATATCACTTAGTATTACTTGGACTATTTTCTGGATCATTTCTACCTATTTTGAATGGATGGCTGGAATATTACCTTCAGGGGTATTTAATATACAATTTCTTGTAATGGAGGGGTAAAAGAAGTAAGTGTTTTGACCATTTAAGAGGGTCCAGTTTTTAGCAAAATTAATGTTAGTATTTATCTCTTTTAACCTGGAATGGGGTCTGGAAGATTATTATCTAAGGGTAAACATAGCCCACCAATTAAAGAACAGGAATATTAACTTGATGTCTTTCCATGAATGAATAACCATTTTTTCCCTAATGAATGCTTGAGCTTTTAAATCAAAGTGTGAAAGGAACCATTCTCTTTTTGACTTTGTTTTTTTATTGAATTGAAATCTTGGCGTAAATAATCTTTGTTGATTACAAAAGGTGTTGAAATAACATTTATTGAGGAAAATGATGGAGGGTTGCATAGTTGAGTAGGTTGGGGAACCTACATATGAAGTAACTTCATCTATTGGCTCAGCTATGGGAGCTTTATAATAAATCTTTGAGTATCTTCTATATGATTATCTTTTGAATAATCATAATTATTTGACCTAGAAGGCATTGAATATGAAGTTCGAGGGGGTTCTAAATTGTCTAAAGATTTTGAAGATAAACTGCGTTCTTTAGTTGAATTAAATCTTATTAATACTATACCATCAGGCTCTTCTATGATTTGTTGAATATTCTTTTTGAGCAATATTTTTTGGTGGCCTGGTATTTTGAATTATAAACTTCTTGTGGAATAGTAATTTTTACAGTAGTTCCATAGTTTGAAATCTTCATCTAAACTAACGGTTCTTCATGATCTTTTATTGATAAAGCCGTATTAAAAATCAAACCTACCTATTTGATAAATCGTTTCTATCTTTGTTTAGGAATTTTTAATTAGCTATATCAATTTGACTACTAACTTCCCTACTGTTCACCACATTTGAGTTCTTACTACTACCTAAACTAAGACGATCTCTAACCCAAGAGGCCATCTGAGTTACGTCGGAACACTTAGTTAGGAGTCATGCACACTCTACCGGACCACTGGACCAACCCCTCGGGACCACCTCACCTGGGCTGACCAACGGATCTTACTGGGGCTGACCACATCTGACCAACGCTACAACGGCGCGACACTACCTAAGGGCACTAATTGGGCTCTGAGACCAGGAGGAGCAGGGATCGACCTAGGCCGGGTAATAGTAAGGCCTAAGTGTGGATTAATGCAGGGGAGGCGGAGTAGTAGCAAATTGATATGATGCAAGGAAAATGATTTTGAAACCCGATAGAAACGAATTTAAAATAACATATTGAAATAAGATAAGGAGATGAATAAAAACTTACTTTTTATTTGATGAATACACTTGATACAAGGTTGGAGTACAAGGCTTTGAGAAAGGGGGTTGAGAAGGAGGATTAGTGATTTTTGATTCTTGTGATGTTGTGATAATGAGATGATAAGGTCCTACGCTATTGAGTATCTATTTATAGAATACAAGATGGAATTAAATGTATACAAGTGGACGATAAAGATTGAGTCTTGCGTTGACAACTTGTGCTGACAATCTTGAATTTGTTCTGCTTCGTGTTAAACTTTGACTGGAACCACGTCAAAAGTGAAACAGTGTGAATAATAATGAACCTTGGACGTTCTTGAATTATTGTCCTTTTTTTGAAAGTATCTTGATGAGCTGTCTTCTTGAACAGTATCTTGAATATTATTCTGTGAATCTGTCCCGAACAGTGTTTAGATAAGCTGTCGTGAACAGTACGCTTGAATAATTGTTCTGATGTCTTGAATTGTTTGTCGGGATGAGTCATTGCTTTGGATGGTGACATGAGGATGAGTCATGTCCTTGCCATAATTTACTTGCCATGTAAGTCATTGTTGCCGTGTTTGAGTCATTGCGTGTCTTGATGAGTCATTGGACATGTTGATTTTGCCTTAGTAAATGCTAGACATCATTTTTGATGTGTTTTCCTTGAAAAAGCAACGTGGTCATTGAATTGATCTTTGATTTTTCTGCATTGAACTTGGCAACGTGATGGCTTGAATGCAGTATGGAATCCTGCAAAATAACAACTTCGTAAAGAAATATGGCCCTTACTTTTGCCAAAGGCCGTGACCCCCTTTTGCGGGCTCTTTTCTTGATTTTTGTTTTGATAATTGTCTTTTTTCTTTTTAATAATAACAAGGAGTAGAAATCTACTCAACAGTCATAAGGATCTAGTGCATAAAGGATGAATTTATTTAGTTAGCGAAAATGAAAATAATCATCCTGTAGATATTTGCACCGGAGACCATATGGAGTGTGAATAAGACAGGAAGCATCGATTTAGAATGGATAGTGTAATGCTTCCTGTCTTATTCAACACTCCATATGGTCTCCGGTGTAAATATCTACCGGATGATTACTTTTCATTTTCGCTACTAAATCAATCATCCTTTATGCACCAGATCCTTATGATTGTTTGAGTAGATTTTACTCCTTGTTATTATTCAAAAAAGAAAAAAGACAATTATCAAAACAAAATCAAGAAAAGAGCCCGCAAGGTCACGGCCCTTTGGCAAAAAAATAAGGGCCATTATTTTTTACGAAGTTTTTATTTTGCAGGATTCCATACATGCATTCAAGCCATCCACGTTGCCAAGTTCAATGCAGAAAAATCAAAATCAATTCAATGACCACGTTGCTTTTTCAAGGAAAACACATCAAAAATGATGTACTAGCATTTACTAAGGCAAATCAACATGTCCAATGACTCATCAAGACACGCAATGACTCAACACGGCAACAATGACTCAACATGGGCAAGTAATTATGCAAGGACATGACTCATCCTCATGTCACCATCCAAAGCAATTGATCATCCCGACAAACATTCAAGACATCAGAAACAATTATTTTCAAGCGTTACTGTTCACGACAGCTTATCTAAACACGTTCGGGACAGCTCATCAGAATAATTATTCAAGAATACTGTTCAAGAAGACAGCTCATCAAGATACTGTTCAAAAAGGACAATAATTCAAGAACAGTCCAGGTTCAATTATTATTCAACACTGTTTCACTTTTGACGTGGTTCCAGTCAAAGTTCAACACGAAGCAGCAACAATTCAAGATTGTCAGCACAAGTTGTCAACGCAAGACTCAATCTTTATCGTCCACTTGTACACATTTAATTCCATCTTGTTTCTATAAATAGATACTCCAAACCAATCTTAGAGTACTCAATACCTGCCATAGGCCCAATATCAAATCATCTAGCCCTACATTTATTCAATGCGGAGTAAAAAATTTTCAAATTATTTTCAAAAAAGATTTTGAGCAAAACAAGTTTTCAACACCTTGATACACCAACATTTTTCTCATTTATTTTCAACCATCATCACTTCCAACATCTCAGTCCTTTACCATAAATACTCAAAACCCAATCTCAATTTCAAAATTACAAATTTGACCTCTTTCATCGTCCCCTCAATATTTTCCTTTGACTATCAAAACATTTTCATACCAATCTACACCATGGACAAACAACGACAAAGGCAAAAACCAAATCAATGACTCCGCACGCCATTCAATTACTAAATTTCCCACATGAACCACTCCTATTCCATTTCGTGACCATGAACTCTACTATACATCGTTCTATGGTCACGATACAAATGAAGGTGCTATCTTTATTGATTATCAAGACTGGTATAATTCCTCTGAAATAAAATCATTTTATAATTATCTCAAACTCATTAAAGCCTATCAAACAGCCTGTTCAAGATGTCAACAATCATCCCGTTCCCTCATCGTTATGCCCACCTGGGTATATTATTATTTCAAATGGTTCACCACAGACACTTGAATATTGGACAGCTTTTGAACCTCATATTTTCAAATTTGTTTACGAAAATGTTCCCTGATGTGTTCATATCTGTCCAGTTGCATCAAAGTCATACTCAAGTCCTCATACCATTACACTATCCATTCCAAATCGATGTCTCCTGTGTTATTCCACACCCATATGGTCTCCGGTGCAAATATCTACAAAGATGATTATTTCCATTTTCGCTACTAAATCAATTTTTGTGTCACCAGATCCTTATGACTGTTGATTAATTTTCTACTCCTTGTTATTATTCAAAAAAGAAAAAGAAAAACAATATTATCAAAACAAAATCAGAGAAAAGAGCCCGCAAAGTTCACGACCTTTGGCAAAAGTAAGGGCCATTATTTCTTTTTTTGTTTTTTTACGAAGTTTTTTATTTTGCAGGATTCCCATACATGCATTCAAGCCATCCACGTTGCCAGTTCAATGCAGAAAAATCAAAGATCAATCAATGACCACGTTGCTTTTTCAAGGAAAGCACATCAACAATGATGTCTAGCATTTACTAAGGCAAATCAACATGTCCCCTCTCAATTTAATCATGCCAATGACTCATCAAGACACGCAATGGACTCAAAACGGCAACAATGACTCAACATGGCAAGTAATTATGCAAGGACATGACTCATCCTCATGTCACCATCCAAAGCAATGACTCTCCCGCAAACAAATTCAGACATCAGAACAATTATTCAAGCGTACTGTTCACGACAGCTTATCTAAGCCTGTTCGGGATCAGCTCATCAGAGTAATTATTCAAGAATACTGTTAAGAAGAAGACAGCTCATCAAGATACTGTTCGAAAGGGACAATAATTCAAGAACAGTCCAAGGTTCATTATTATTTAACACTGTTTCACTTTGACGTGGTTCCATCAAAGTTCAACACGAAGCAGCAACAATTCAAGATTGTCAGCACAAGTTGTCAACGCAAGACTCAATCTTTATCGTGTTTTTCACTTGTATACATTTAATTCCATCTTGTATTCTATAAATAGATGCTCAATAGCGTAGGACCTTTATGATCTCATTATCACAACATCACAAGAATCAAAATCACTACTCCTCCTCCTCCTTCTTCAACCCCCTTTCTCAAAGCCTGTACTCACAACCTTGTATCAAGTTTATTCATTCAATAAAAAGTAAGTTTTTATTCATCTCCTTGCTTATTTCAATACTGTTATTTTAAATTCGTTTCTATCGGTGTTTCAAAATCATTTTTCCCTGCATCATATATATATATATATATATATATATATATATATATATATATATATATATATATATATATATATATATATATATATATATATATATATTATATATATATATGATATTATAGACATAATATACATCATGTGGGTGTATGTGTTATATATACATACATACATACGTACATACATCACAACTATACAACATACATAATATATATATATATATTAATTATATATATATTATATATATATATCTATATATATATTATAATATCTATGTGTGTGTGTGTGTGTGTGGTGTGTGTGGTGTGTGTGTGTGTGTGTGTGTGTGTGTGTGTATATATTATGTATATATATATATATATATATATATATATACAACTACATACTATATATATATAGCACATCCATACATATATATATATATATATATATATATGTATATATATATATATATATATATATATATATATATATCTATATAATATATATATATTATATATAAAGATATATATTATATATACCACTACATAATATATAATATAATATAGTATATATGTATATATGTAATATAATATGTATGTGTGTAAGATATATATATATATATATATATATATATCATATAGTTTATATATATATATACCATTATAATATATATATATATATATATATGCTGTATATTATATATATATATATATTTATAATATATATCTATATATATTATATACATATATATATATATATAATATATATGTATATCTACATATATATATATTATATATATATATACATATATATTTATATATATATCTACATCTACATACATATCATACATACATACATATACAATATATATATATATATAGATATTATATATATATATATATAATATATATAAGTACATATATATATATATTATTTAATATTATATATAATATATATATATATATATTATATATAATTATATATATGTTGTTGGTGTGTGTGTGTGTGTGTTTGTTATATATATATAATATGTTATATATAATATATATACCTTTATCTCTCGCTATACATATATACATATAATATTCTATTATACTATATATGTATATATTTGTAATATATATATATCGATCTCCTCTCTCTATATATAATAATATATATCTTATCTATATATATATATATATCTATATATATCATATGTATGTATATATGTATATATATTATATATATACATATGTACATATGTACATGCATGTATATATGTAAATATATATATATATGTGTATATATATATATATATATATATATATATATATAACCCATTAAAACTCGTTTTTAGGAACCACAAGTTTGTAACTCGCTCATGGTTAGTTTTACTTGAAGGAATTCATCAGCTTGGATCTTCAAGTCAACCACAGGCTTTATAGGTTTGTTAAATTCGCTCAAAAGTCAAAACTAATAGGAAAGGAAACCTTGAATGCATGCTTGTAAGCTTGAGACGTAACTTTATCAATTGAAAGGTGATGTTTTAACTTCTTGGACAACGATGCAACCGACTACCTGGCGTCTCCATATCCACCAGGTTCACATCAATGCTCTATGCTAAGGATGCAGCAACACTCATGGTCTTAAACATGGCAAAAAGAGGGCAAGCTAAAACTAGCCAGGATCCACGTTTCTCCCACCCGTAGTCAGCATCAGCAAGCAACAACTACCATCACAATTATGCAGTTTGGTCTGGCAAAGATTAAGGCTAGGCAGGGGCGAGCCGCTGCCCAGTTCACAGTTCACGGACCAGTTCACTGCTGAGCGTATCAGCTGACCCCATTGTCCCAGCTTGAGTCCTAGGTGAAATCAACACCAGCCACAAACTGAGAGCAAAAAGTACAAAAAACACAACTCGGACAATAACGACACTACCACAACCTGCCATGAACTACTTTAACGAAATCAGAAATAACAACACAACAAATAGCACTTCACAACTCCATCAGTTCAACGCTCATAACCAAGCTCCCTTGTCACAACACCGCCCACAAAATATCCTCAAATCATCTCATTTTCAACCCCAAATAGTCTCATTCAATTCTTTCTATCCCTCCTTCAATTCATCCCATAGTTACTCAATTCACCATTAATTCAGCTCAAGAACACAACCAGATTTCCATGGCCAAATCAGAAAATTTTGAAAATTAACTGGCAGTTTTGGGAATTAAGAGTCAACCACCTTAACCCAAGCTAAGAACCCAACTCCTGGGTTAAGTGGGCTGATTTGAAGCAGAATTTCGAGTCTCGCGCCTTCCTCTCGCTGCTTCCCGAGCGCCGCTGCCACTGCTGCTCAATTCCTCCCCTTCTTTTGCGTCGTGCTGCTGCCGTTCAGTTCAACTTCTCACGCTCTCATTCTCTCTCTGTCTCACCCTCCTTTTCTCACCGAAACGACGGAATCGATGGGTGAAAAATGGTGATGATACTTGTGGAAGTCTGAAGGTTGAAGAAGGGGCTGAGGCTTCTATTTTCTATTTGAGGGGCGCCTGATGTCGTTGGTTGAGCTGAGAAGAGGCGCCTGGCAGTTTAATTCAATTTTCCTTGTCCCCCTTTTTTCCATTAACCGAAAGACATAAAGGCCCTGTTTGGTAAAGAGTTTTTTGACCAAAAAGAGCTTATTTGATCAAAATTAGTTTTTTGAGCTAATTTGGGTGTTTGGTGAAAGAGTTTTTTAAAAGAGCTTTTTGGGCCCAAAAAGCTAATTTGAAAAAGCTAATTCCATGAGCTTTTTGGAAGAGCTTTTTGAAGAATTAGCTTTTTGTCTCACAACTTTATCAGAAACAGCTAATTTTACTAAACAGTTTTTCAACAAACAGCTAATTCAAACAGCAAATACAAACAGCTAACTCAAACAGCTTACAGCTAACAGCTAATACAAACAGTTAACAGCTAACAGCTGTTTGCCAAACAGGGCCAAAATAACTTTGGCCCAAATATTAGCCTAATTAAGCTACTTAACCCAAAGACTTGGAATAGGTGACAGTGTGACACCACAAGATTTTAGTATCCGTTTGCCCAATTGAATGCTTTGAATCTCTAATCTCACACAGCGTAATTCTTGACTAATTACTAATTTCAAGTATTCATATAACAAGCCAAGAAAATTGCAAAACCAAATTATATAAAATCATATACTTAATTAAAACACACACAAATATTAGCCTAATTAAGCTAATATAATAAAACTATAACTAATAAAATAGTTAATCAAATTAATTAGATTAAAATTGAAATTCCACAATTATTACAATAATACATTAAAATCTCGTTACAAACATGGGAGAGTTTTTCCCTCTCTCTGCTTTCTCCCCCTGTCAAGTTCCTTCATCTAGTAAAGTGGCTCAAACCAGGTTTAGACCTTTGAGCCTAGTATGCTAACACTCAATGAGCGCTTCCCCCTCCATGTTCGTTGGATTAGTTCAATAGAAATCTTGACACCATTATACCTTCCTAGCTCACTAAGGGCTTGTTCTTTTCATGAGTAAATTTTAAAATATCAACATTAACTCACTTCGATCCACTTCAATCTACTTCAACCCACTTCTATTATTTTAATCAAGTTCAGTTTATCATATAAAAAATTCAACCCATATCAACTTACTTCAACCCACTTCACTCTTTTACCCACCCCAATTTATCCACGAAAAAAACCAGCCCTAAGAACTCGATTTTCTCCTCCAAAGGAGGGGGGTGAGGGAACACCTTAAGTTGGTAGAGAACTGCTTTTTTCTTAAGGAGGGAAAAAAAGCAAGTCAGATGCTCGGCTTATTCGTAGTTATAAAGTGTCAAAGCTCGAGCCCAAAAAAGGAAAACTAAGCTTACATTCATATACATGGCGAACGTCGAGCAAAACTCCAACAGGGTTCATATCCAATATGACAAAGTCTAATATTGGCCAATCCTAATTCTGACTTAATTAGACCCTTTGTTCCTGTTCTTTTCGTTGGTAAATTCAAATTTACTAACTTCAACCTGCATTAACCCACTTCAACTCACTTTACGAACTTCAATAAATAAATACCAACTTCAACCAACTTCAACCCACTTTAACCCACTTCAATCAACTTTTATTATTTAACCAACTTCTATCCATCATACAAAATAAAAAAAAATTCAATCCACTTCAATCAACTTCAACCAACTTCAACCAACTTTAACAAAAAATATCCACTTCATTCTACTTTAATACATTTCTGTCAATCTCAACCAACTTTACCTATTTACCAACTCGTATTTTTCAACGAAAAGAACAAACCCTTAATCTAGAATTTGTTTGAGATTCCTCATCTTTCGCCTTAGTTTTCTGGAGTAGCATAGAAATACAAGCATGATAGTATCCCAATTCTCAAGTTAGCGATCCACGATGTTATATTAATACAATAAGGAGGGACCCAAATTTTAGCGCCATGCCCAGAGGTCAATAGATGAATGGAACAACTGTAGTTGATCCCATATTTTACGTCTACTAACCACAGACGGATCTTCAAATATAATAGTATTTATGGACACCTCTAACTCAAAAAAAAAATTCTAAATTACTATTTTAAAGGGGTTTAAATTATTATAACTGGACATTCCTAAAAAAGGTCCAATTAAGTCTAAGATATTATAAAGATGGGCCAAAAGCAATCCAAAACAACAAACCTAATAGTTTAACCTCTCTTCTATCCCACACTCTCACTCTATAACTCTCTTTAATATCTCTCCTATAGTCATCTTTCTAGTCCTAGTTCTCTTTCAGTTGAATTTCGAAAACAATATGCCAAAAGCATATCAAATTGATCAAATTGAGGGGTTAGGCCTATATATAGTTTGTTATATGGTAAAATATTTAAATTTGACACATTTTCTAATGACTTTATCATGCATCGATTTCAAACACAGAATGGTAATAATAGACTATTGGATTTGCGTATTATTTTAACTTTATTTTTTTAGTATATATGAGGATGAATGTTAGTAGGTGAACACCCCTAATCGACATGTCTAGATCCACCACTGCAGTACCAACTATTATGCATGCTTGGACTAAGAACATACTGATTTTTCCAAGGGTTTGTTCCAGGAGCTCCAAGTCTCATGCAAAATTTCTATTAGAATTTCCAACCGCATCCAAAAATCCCTCTTACACGTTTTTAGACCACCTCTGGTCATTCGAATACATTCCAGTAGCGGGGTTTAAGTTTCGCACGCAACAATTCTACCTAGCACAACTTCCTAGTGTACGTGCTGCCTGGCAAGAGTCCACTCCTCGTTCCAATGTTTTTTTTTTTTTTTTGGTCTTTTTGAAAATTTTAATCTTTTAAAAAACATTATATATTTAGGTGGTTAAAAAAAATTGTATGTTATGAAGTAAGTTTACAATAAATAATTTATCAGGTGATCCACGTTAAAGTTTAATGGGTTAGAGAAGTGAATGAATGCAAGTTCCAAAAGATGAAATTTTTACTGATTTAACAGAATGGAGTTCCAAAATTTAAAAATTCCACTGCAAGTGCTCTTAGAGTTCAAATTATGATTATTATGTTTAAGAAAAATGGATATTTCTAACAACAAATAGTAAAAGATGCAGCACATAGAATCACTACAAGCTACATAAACCAGTAATCTTTCACGTGAAGCAATATCAAATACTGCACCTGAAGGAGCTAATAATTTTGCTGTGAGGAGATTGTTGGAATAGCAATGGGATTGTTGGCTCAAGTGACCTCCTTCCCATTTAGCCTCATGCCATACAAAAAGAAATAAAAGAAAATCATGTAACATTATCCTATTACAAATTGTGCTTGATGCGATGGAAAGGGACTGGATTACATGTTGCTTTCTTTGTATTGCTTTTTGGTGGTTTCTTACAATTTAGGGCTGTTCTTTTCGTGGGTCAATCTATATTTATCAACTTCAACCCACTTCAATCTATTTCAATCTATTTCAACCCACTTGAAAAAAAATACCAACTTCAACCCACTTCAACCTACCTCAACCTACTTCAACCAACTTCAACCACCCCCTTCATAATTTTAATAATTTGTAAAGTATCATATGGGATTTAGGGCCTGTTGTTTTCGTGAGTGCATTGGGTGGAGAAAAGGGTGAAGTCGGTTGAAGTAGGTTGAGGCAGGTTGAAGTTGGTATTTTTTTTTTTTGAGGTGGGTTGAAATAGGTTGAACTAGATTGAAGTGGGTTGATGTAGGTTAAAGTACGTTGAAGTTGGTATATTTTGTATGTGGTGGATTGAAGTGGGTTAAAATAATGAGAATGTAACTAATGTGTGATAATTTATGAAGTTGTCGAAATTTTGTGAAATTTTTGTTCATTCTTTTTTATTTTTAATTTTTAATTTTTAATTTTTATTTTTTATTTTTCATTTTTCATTTTTATTTTTTATTTTTTATTTTTATTTTTTATTTTTCTTTTTTATTTTTTTATTTTTATTTTTTATTTTTTATTTTGTATTTTTTAAGTTGTTTGTTTTATTTTTTACTTTTTACTTTTTATTTTTTATTTTTTAATTTTAATTTTTATTTTTTGAATAAAAAATTAAAAATTACAAAATAATAAATTACAAAATAATAAATTAAAAAAACAAATAATAAGAACCAAGAAATTTAAAAACTAAAAAATAAAAAATAAAAAATAAGAAATAAGAAATAAAAATAAGAAATAAAAAATAAAAAATAAAAATAAAAACTACAAATAAAAAATAAAAAATAAAAATGAAAAATGAAAAATGAAAATGAAAATAAAAAAATAAAAAAATGAAAAATGAAAAATAAAAAATGAAAAATAAAAAATGAAAAATGAAAAATAAAAATGAAAAATGAAAAATGAAAAATGAAAAATAAAAAAATGAAAAATAAAAAATGAAAAATAAAAAATGAAAAATGAAAAATGAAAAATAAAAAATAAAAATAAAAATAAAAAAATAAAAAATAGAAAAATGAAAAATGAAAAATGAAAAATAAAAAATGCAAAAATACAAAAATTAAAAATTAAAAATTAAAAATTAAAAATAAAAAATAAAAAACAGTAAAAAATAAAAAATAAAAAAAAAACAAAAATTTCATAAAATTTCGATAACTTCATAAATTATCACACATTAGTTACATTCTTATTATTTAAACCCACTTCAACCCACCACATAAAAAATATACCAACTTCAACCTACATCAACCCACTTCAACCTACTTCAACCTATTTTAACCCACCTCAAAAAAAAATACCAACTTCAACCTACCTCAATCCACCTCAACCTACTTCAACCTACTTCACCCTTTTACCCACCCTATTTACTCACGAAAAGAACAGGCCCTTAGTAGCATTAATTATCCTGTTTGCAAATTGTATGGTCATGCTATTACTTTTTAGTCTTTCATCCTAGCTGATGTAACTGGTGGTTGATTGTTGTATACTTTGTCCATTTAGGACATCAAATAATTGGGGGAAAAAAAAGAAAATCATGTAACATGATTGTCAAATTGCAGTTTGTAAATAGACGGATTTTCTCCTTTCTAAAGGCCTTTATTGTTACGCCGCATTTGAACATTAGAATTATATACTTCCAGGGGTATAACGCGTTATACTTCAACTCAATTAAGTCTTACTCTAAAGCAAATTTAGAACTCATCTTTTCAATCTTTGTGATCATTCGGTCCACGAGTTTCGTGCATTTTAGACTTTGGGTGTTTTTTTCTTCAAATTATCTGGTTATGCCTCCAATTAAGCCTCCTTGTACTATAAAGAGTGAGCTACATCCTGTATTCATGTTTAATTTATTTAAAAAAGGCGTATTATAAAAGAGGTTTGATTGAACACTTCCATAAGCAAAAGTCAATGCCAGAGGAAAGAGAAGAGGGCATTCATCGGTTCTGTATTGTTTCAGCAAATCAAAATAAAAAGATGACACTGGGTACGTACTAACCCCTTTCCATGATTTCTAAAATGATTAAAATAACACAGCTTGGTACGACCAAAGTCCACAACTAACAACCACCTTTTAACCAGTCTTTACATAATTTAACGTACGTTAAACACCAGCCTAACCACGGCACAGAATATCTGCTTCCCTAACCACGTTGATTTTCTCCTCTAGATCTCTTTCCTAGCAACTGCCACTGATTAGCATGAGGTGATTGCTTTGTTAATTAATTCCTTACAAAGAAAGCCAAACAGAGGAAACTACACAGGTTACTGAGGAAGCTAAGGCCCTCCGATCCCTTTAATTTCCAGCTTGTGTGGTTTTGTTGATTGCAGCGTTGGTGATTTCGGCTTCGTGTTCTATGTGGGTGCTTGTTTCTCGTGTCTTCTTCGGCCTCCTCGGGATGCATCTTGCAGTTACTCCTTCCTCTTTCCCCGCCATTTTCAAGTGCGAGCTCCTGTGATTCAATGTTTTCAACGGTTATAACCTCAACAAGTAAAATATTAATGACCCGAATCACAATTTTATGAATAACCCAAAACTACATGAAATTAACGAGCCAACATGTAATATTTTTTCTGTTTTTGTGGCGGGGGGGGGGGGGGGGGTTAACTAAGCCCTTAATCATCCATACGGTGAGTCATTAACAACCTCAGGGACTATTTCTAAGGCCATGTTCTTTTCGCGGGTTAGTTCTAAAATACCAACCTCAACTTACATCAATGCATTTCAACTTATTTCAATCCATTTCAACTCATTTCTACTATTTTAATCAAGTTCAATTTATCACATAAAAAAATTCAATTCACTTCAATCTATTTCAACTCACCTCAACCTATTTTAATCTTTTACCAACCTTAATTTACCCAAAAAAAACAGATGATAGTGTTTAAGAGTATTGTTTATCCATCATTTTATACTCTTATTGTACTTGCATGACAATGAAGAGACCTGAAGGGTAGATTTCCATGTGAATGCGCAGTGTAAGAGAAACAACCATACATAGTTTACATACATTTGTCTCCATGCATGTGAGTAACGTGCCTACCCTCGCCGACACGAGCCCCTTAATTCCTTCCTTCTTGTTCCCCCTTCCCCCAAAGGGGAAAAAACTTTTACGTAAAGTTCCTGTTCTTTTCGTTGGTAAATTTTAAACTACTAATATTAATCAACTTTAATTTATTTCAATTCATTTCACGAATTTTAATAAAAAATTCTTATTTTTCACTATTTTAACCAACTTTTATCAATCATACAAAAAAAAATTCAACCCACTTCAACCAACTTCAGCGTACTTCAATAAAAAAAAAAAAAATCTATTTCAACCTGCTTCAACCCACTTATACCAATCTCAACTAACTTTACCAATTTACCAACTCATATTTTTCAACAAAAAGAACAAACCCTAAATTTAGATTTTTGATCTAGCGTCCTTCTGTAACAGTGTTTGTCACCGCTTATGAAGACAAAACCTAAATTTGGATTTTCGATCTAGCGTCCTTCTGTAACAGTCTTTGTCATCGCTTATGAAGAATAGATTACTTATAACTAGCCCTCCTAACCCTAGTATTGAGCATGAATCATTTCTAGTGGCTATGGTTTATGTTGCCTTTCAATCTAGTTCGGAAAACCACATGCTTTTTTTTGTGCCAAAAGAAATAGATAGACTAGTAACATATCAAGCATATGAGAAGTTTAATAAGTTTTTTTGAGGGATGCATCTCCTAAACTATTTGAAAAGTGCTAAGTGAGCTAATGTTTCGTAAGTGCTGCAAGGATATTATAAATGGTTGAAAGGAGTAGGCATGTAAGAAATAAGGAGGTCAGCGCGCATGATTATCAAAAAACATTAGTATTGATGTGCAGCAGACCAAACCATAAGAGCATTCCCAATTATGAGCCAATTTTTTTGCTTACCAGTAGGAACATACGTACATCTGTCATATCAACTTGTGAGCCAGCTTTTTGGTTCACAATCCTTTTTCTCTCCAATGCAACGCTCAACACTTTGACTCATCAAATAAAATAATACCCATAGACCCACTCCATAACACATAATTTTATTTTTAGAATAAAAAATAAAAACTAATTAAAAATATTTAAAATAACAAAAAGAAGCTCGCGAGTTGGCCATGGGCCACGATGCTCTCACGAGGCACGGGGTACGGGCGCCGATTGGAGCAAATTGCTCGCCTCACCCGCTTTTCTCTATCTTCCTTTTTTCTAGCGAGGCTAGCGTTGGAGAAGCTCCAATAAGGTCAAAACGCAAGCAATAGGACTTTGTTCAAAGTTCAAATATCTTTACGCTCATCACTAGTTAAAAAGGGCAGTCCGGTACACAAGCATTCCGGGTTTATGCAGGGTCCAAGAAAGGGCTCTACCCCAAAGAGTGAATTATAGGTAGCCTAACCTGACTTTATTAATGGCTGATTCCAAGTTCAAATTGCTTTACCATCATCACCTAGAGAAGTTACGGAATAATATTTGTCATGACTTCTCAGATCTCACCATAAACACTCGACTCCAACCAATAATTGAGACGCTAAACAATAAATGCATCACTTATGGTTCCTCCACCCACCAATTTATGATCAAGTGGCATCTATACAACTCAAAAAAACTAAAATCACCCCCCAAAAAACAAAAATATCCCGTCAAATTCAAAATTTAAGGCAATAAATGCATGCTTAAATGGAGAAATCCTTTCCTTTTCCGTTACTAATGATTATTCACCATATGACGTACTTTATATATTTATGCATGACAAATAAAAGACACAAGCGCTGGCAGTTATACAATGGATTTTTCCATGTTTGATGCTCCCCGCAATGCATGCACCAGTGACAGTTTCCTTCGTGCAAATATTCATCAATTGAAGTAAATACATAGACATAGAAACAAAAATTTTTTTGCCAATGTACCTTTGAGTAGAATACTGAAATTGAAGCTTTTCAAACAGTGGTAACCCCAACGTACACATTGTAACACTGTAACAGAAAAAAGGAATCGCACGAACCACACACAAGGAGCAAACACATTGACAGATTGGAGAGGTGAATATAGACGTACCAATCGGTATGTTAAGTTCCTAAAGAGGTCACTTAGTGGTAGGACGTTTGATTTTTTTTTTCCAAAGGAACCAAGGATAGATCAGAGAGGTGAATATATACATACCAATCAGTATGTTACGTTCCTAAAGAGATAGCTTAGTGGTAGGACGTTTGATTTTTTCAAATTAACCAAGGTTCGATTTTTCTTAGATTATGTGCGTAAATTTATCCATTAAAAAAAAAAAAAAAAACACAAACGTACCGATCGGAGTTGTAAGAAGATGAACGCTGCAATTTGGGAGCAGAGAATTCGTCCTTGTTTGTGTTAGTCTCCATTAACAAGCTTCCACTAAAATACTCCTTATCTTCTATTGCCATCTTTGCAAACCTGTTCCTTGCATTCTTCTCTATCTCCCCAATCACATCATCATCCCCAGCATCGTGATCTTCCGCCGTCTGATTCTCGCCACTTGGCAGTCTAGTCTTGTAGTTCGATATCAAAGACATACCATGATCCTTGACTGCGGCCACCCCACAGTCCCTAAATGAGAGGGAGCCACAGGAGATGAGAGACATTATAACTGATGGCGCCTTCATCTTCCCACTTGGGCAATTCCCAGCCGCCTGATTGACCTTCCTTGATTGATGATCATCTTGATCAAGGGCTTGCATTGATGCTTTTGATAATGATGTTGTGATTGTCGATGATGATGAGGAGGCAAGGATTAGTCTCCCATCAGCCTTGATCAACGACTCTAGTGTCTCGGGGCTCGAATCAGACGGTGGAGGTGAGATCTCTTCCCTGCTCAGCTCTGTACTCTGCCCCACCTTATCTCTCTCCTCCACTGCTCCATCTCCCACATCTTCGATCTCTTCTTCCTTGATGGCGGCCCTGATTCTACGACGTCGTTGGTCGTCCGTCTGAGTCGACGCGTCTGACTCGCGAGTCGACTCGGCCTTATACACCTTGTACTCGTGGAGGTCGATTGACCCCCACGACTGGTTCCTCCGGCGATTCGTTCCCGCCGGCGACGACGGTTCAAGGGATTTCGAACCCGTTTCGAGTATCTCAGAGCCCTTTAAAACGTACTCCCCACCGTGAACTGGGTAGATGAAATCGTTCTCCTCGAGGTCTTGCCACACGTATCCATTCTTATAGCTCCTAATTTTTCAAACAATCAAATCAAACTTGACCTTCAAAATACAATAGAAAGACTACTGATTAAATTCATCAGTCCAAATCAATGAAATTGAATTGGAATACCGTTTGGAGGACCAGGAGTATTGGGAGGCCATAGCTTTACCACGAAGGATATTTAATCTGGAAATGACATCTGAAATCAACACAAACAGAAAACGGTGAATCTGGGAATTCATTCAACCATTATCTAATTAATTAATGATTGGAAAAAGAGAAGAATGAATTATACCACGGAGAAAGAGGCCATGGGGGGAGGAGAGAGGGACCTCCATGAAATGAGGGTGTTGAAGCTGGCCATTTTGACAGAGATAGTAAACCACAGGGACAGTGAATCTTTTCTGGGTATAATTGGAGTTATTGGGTTTAAACTTGTTAAGGGGTTCAGAACAGTCTTTGGTGCGTTCAGGGCTGATGGTGTTTTCTCTCTCCTTCCATTTCCTCTGCAGCTCGGGTCTTCCTCTGTTTGACGCCATCGCCATTACTAAACCAGTAGCATCAACTGGAATGATGAGGTTGGGTTGGGTTTGAGAATGGAGAAAGAAGAAAAGATTGGAGCTTTGTTTGAAGGGGGAGGAGTAGGAGGTTGTCTGCAAGAAGAGAGAGAAAAGACAGAGATTCAAATGGTTAAAACTTAAAGGAGGGGAAGAGGGGAGCAGAGATAGGGGAATGGGCAGGAAGGGACAAGCAGCTCCAAGACAGGGCCAAAAAAATGTGGTTTCGATTTCAGCACGATTTTGCCCGTTTCTACTGTTTAATCTGTCAGTCTCAATTTTCGGCCTTCAAGTTTCAACCCTCACCCTCGCTCAGTAAGGGCCTGCTCTTTTTTGTGGTTAAATTATAATAGATAAAAAGATAAAGTAGATTAAAATAGATTAAGGTAGATTAAAGTGTGTTAATTTTTTTATATAATAAATTAAACTTGATTAAAATAGTGAAAGTAGGATGAAGTAGGTTGAATTAGGTTGAAGCGGGTTGAAATGGATTGGAGTTGGTATTTTGAAATTGACCCACGAAAAGAACAGGCCCTAAATAAGATTATTGTATGCGAATAATCTAAAAATTAAAGGTATTGAATGGAAATAATTCAAACCGTAAAACCAGCTTTCAGTGCTCCAAACTTTATGGATATTTATTTTAATAGTCTAATGTCATTTTAAATTGTACTCTTTAGGCAATTCTAAACGATATTGCCCCAAAGCAGTACAAAGATATAAAATTTAAGTTGAGTAGATTAATTTTAAAGTTTAAATTGCCTAAAAATACAATCTAAATTGACATCTAGACTATTAAAAATAAATCCCTCTAAAATTCGGAGCGTTGAAAATTACTTTTTAAGTTCGAATTATTTTCATTCAATAGCCTCAAAGTTTAGATTGTTCACGTCCAATAATCCTTTTATTATTAATGGCTAAAGATAAACTGTAGTAGCATGATGCAAGCACATAAATGAATGAAAGATTAAGAACTTGTCTACACGGACTAAACCTTATAAGCTGGCCCTGACATTGAAGGTCAAGTCTAACGAGCACATCAATCTTACACGGACAAGGTTTTTCTCGCACTCTTGGGAACGATGAGTATTTTTGAGTAGAGATTACAAAATTAACAAAATTACGCGATATTTATGTTTTGTTTCTCAATTGTTCTCCTTTCGTAAAGTGGAGTATGAAGAAAATCAGTGTTGAAAGATTCTATCTTTCATTGGATTGAGGATTCAAGACACAAAAAGGGGGATAATGAAAAGGTTTAATGCTCTATTGTCAAACCATCCAAATGGTGACATGTATTGTATTCTTGAGAGTGTAATTAAATATTACAATATTGAGTTCAAATCCGAAATTAGAACCAAGCAACTGTTCTCATATCCAACCCAATAACCGAACAAAGCTCGCCTAAAAAGTGGACTTGAAACTTGAAGTTGCCCGAATCAAAAAGAACCAAATCTAGCCAAATTCCTACAAAGTTGCTCTTTTTTATATGATAAGCTTATTATCAAACATCAATTGATCCGAATTCAACTCATTCAGCAAATAATCTGGCTGGAATCAGACTGAACTGTTCGTTGACCGAAAAATATAACCCTCACCACACTTTTAATTTGATCTCACACTCAAACTAAACGATACGTTTGCAGGTCTAAGATGTCTCCATATAACTCCACATTATAATCTTTACACTCGTGTTGTTTTTCATATAAAAAAATGTCAACCTATATATGTTTATATGACTTTTTAAAAGCATACTACTAAAAATTTGACATAGAAATTTCAAAAAGCATAGTTCTTAAAGAGTTGTACTGTAAAATATAGTATCTAAGACCAAATAGTCCAACAAGTTTCCTCCTAAAGTGATACGAATCATCGTATACCTTACATATTTTGAATTCAATTTTTAAATATCTCCTAAATAGAAGAGAATTTTAGCTGAAAAAAGCGTCCAAATTAGCAGAGACTTGAACAAATTAATCTGAAAACACTGAAATGAGTTTGCTTTCACAACGACACTAGAATTCATGCTTGAAATTTCTATCAAAAATTTCAAAATAATTTACACTAGCCGGTACAATATTAGCACTACTCTACTCTGGTTAGGTTAAGTTGACTGCCACCTAATGTTTGACTCCAGCCGCAACTTCAAATTCTGAAAGAGCTGCGCAACTTCCCACCAAAATAGTTACGAAAATCAAATTTCCCAGTTCATTATTTTTGTATCGCAACACCTGAAATTCAAAATACAGGATTTTTTTTTGGGGGGGGGGGGGGGGGGTTTTAAACAAACAGTCTTGTATTGTTATACATATTTATGAGCTGACGTGAGGGGAGGATGATTTAGAGGCCAGTCCACATTGAATGACTATGACGTTGACCCCCGTCCAACTGAATTGGCACACGGCATTTGGCTCGGTACGCTTCAAAACTCAAAACCCTTGCCAAAGATTTTGGACCCTCGGTTACCCGTATTGTCATACATCATCATAAATCAACCATGTTATCTTGTTTGTCTTTTCTTTGGATTTTTCATAGAAAATAAAACATGATGCTAGGCTCTCAGCGGATTTTTTTTTTTTTTTAGGGGAGTACCATTGATTGTAAATCATAAATATGATATTTAATTGACTATTAGAGCATTCTCAATGGAAAGCACGCGAGACAAGAGATGGGTCCCGCATGTCACACGCGTGTCAGGAGGCGGCTGGCAGCGTGGGAAACGGGGCAGCGAACCGCGTGGCAGACTGCGCAGGCGTGCTGCCCTGTAGGTCTTTTTTTTGGGTCGTTTTTCAGTCCAAAACGCGGCGTTTTGCATGGGGCGTGGCCTTGAAGTGACGCGTTTTGATCAAAAAATTAAAAAAAAGGAAAAACGCTGGGAGGGGGCGTGGGCTTGGAAAACTGGGCCAAAAATGGCCGTTGGACGCAGGAGGGGGTGTCCAACAGCTATTTTAGCCAAATTTTTTTTTGTTCTTGTATTTTTGTGCTATAAAATGAGGGCAAATTTTTTATTAAATTTATCTACAATTCAATTCACTCTCACTCTCAAATCTGATTTCTCCATTGGTGTTGTAATTTTGAGTTTTATGAGATTTGGAAAAAATTGAAGTTGCAAGAGGCACAAATTTGGGTAAGTAATAATAGTTATGTAATTGATTTTAGTTTTGTAAAAATAATTTTAGTTTGATATTGTAACTAATATATTTTGTTTTGTAGCATTTTATAGACATATTTTGGAGTTTTTCATTAAATTGAAGACTAAAGTGAAGTGAAGAAAATTGTAAGTAATTCAAACTTTTTGTTGTTGTTATCTTCAAATTGTTAGAATTTTTGTTTCATCTTTTTAAAAATTATGTTAGAATTTAAATATGTGTTAGTTAGAATTTAATTGCATGATTGCAAAATTTAATTTTTTTTTCTTCTTTACAAATGATAGAAAATAAGTGTGTAAATGGTGTTTTTTTAAACAAGGAAAAAATTTGGTAGGGTAAGAATATGTAAGAATATAAAGTATTTGAATATTCACTTAGAATTGAAATATTTGTTAGTTACAATTTATTAATTGCTTGATTTTAGAAATTAATTTCTGTTGTTTACAATATGTTAGAAATTGAATGTGTGAATGTATTCTTTTTATAAAGAAACAAAAATTGGTAGGGTAAGCATGTTTAAAATAAGCAAGCATGTTTAGAAATAAGAGTTGAAATGTTTAGAAAATAGAATTTAGGTATTTGTTAGTTAGAATTTGAAGTGCATGATTACAAAAGTTAATATTGTTTGTTATTTTTTAAAATATGTTACAAATTATGTGTGTGATTAGAAATGTGTAAAAGTAAGCATGTTTAGAAATTAGAATTGAAATGTTTACAAATTAGATATTAAATATTTTATTACTTAGAATTTAATCGCTTCATTACAAAAATTAATATTGTTTGGTATTTTTAAAAACATGTTAGAAATCAAGTGTGTGCTTATTTTTTTTAAAAAAAAATTAAATAGGTTGGGTAAGAAATATGTAAGAATATTTGGTGTGATTAATTTGTAATTGGTAAAGATTGATGTCATTGTAAAATATGTTAGAGTATGAAGTCATTGAATATTTAGTTAAAGTTGGCATTATTAGATATGTTTAAAATAAGTAAGCATGTTTAGAAATAAGAGTTGAAATGTTTAGAAAATAGAAAATAGGTATTTGTTAGTTAGAATATGAAGTACTTGATTACAAAAGTTAATATTGTTTGTTATTTTTTTAAATATGTTACAATTTATGTGTGTGATTAGAAATGTGTAAAAGTAAGCATGTTTAGAAATTAGAATTGAAATCTTTACAAAGTAGAAGTAAAATATTTTTTGTTGTTTAGTAAAATATGTGAGAAATTAAGTGTGTGAATGTTATTTTTTT
Source organism: Carnegiea gigantea (assembly GCA_029747015.1). Classification (NCBI taxonomy): domain Eukaryota; kingdom Viridiplantae; phylum Streptophyta; class Magnoliopsida; order Caryophyllales; family Cactaceae; genus Carnegiea; species Carnegiea gigantea. The sequence goes on from JAKOGI010000488.1 coordinate 430,137, forward strand.
TAATTGGTAGGTGTTCACTTTTATAATAGATCCTAATCAGTCACAATCTTTCATGAACTTGCTTACCGGGGATTATTTAAAACGGGATCCCCCAAACAACATGAACATTGTCCCGAACCCTTTTAATTGGCAATACCATCCACAATACCTTCAACAATACCCACATAAGCAATATCCTCAACCACCACAAAACTTTCTCCTTCAAGGCCAGAATGTCCCCCCAATTCCAAATTTCAACTACGATTCAATACCCCCTTCTTATCAGCTACCCCCACCTAATAATACGACCTCATCAACACCCCACCCTCCACCCAACCCCACCCACAATGAGAGTGTCGGTATGACTTCCAAATGGACATTGGAAGAAGATTGCCGCTTGGTCACATCATGGATTAATATCAGCACCAACCCCCTTATTGGGGCTGACCAAAAGAAAATGGGGTCCTGGACAAAGATTGCAGGCACCTACAACCAGCATGCTCCCGATGGAGTTATAAAGCGAGCGGCAAAAGTTTGCAACGCCCGTTGGAACCGAGTAGCTCCACTTGTGTTCAAGTGGACCGCTTGTTTGGGCCAGGCTTATCGGGCGAACCCAAGTGGGGCGAATGAGAATGATATTATACAGAAAGCCCAAGATCTGTACGTTGACATGGTGGGCAAACCGTTCGACTTGATGCATTGGTGGGTGCTACTGAATGACCAACCGAAATGGGAGGTCAACTGCGATCAATCTACAGATATCGCCACTAAACGCTTGAGGATCAATGAGGTGGGCGGGTACTCTAAGAGTGAGACATCTGGCTCACCCAGCACCCCCGACACACCAACAAGTCCTGCTAGTGAAGATACACCAACAGAGGAAGTTGGTGGGCTGATCCTCCCCATAGGAAGAAAAGCCGCCAAAAGAAAGGCGAAATAGAGAGCGCATGACTTGGTGCTTGATGTTGTCACCAAGGAGCTATCCACCTTGGAAACAACAAATGTGAAGAACAGTACCATGTGGGAAAGATATGTCATCGCCCAAGAGAAGAAGGCAGAGGCCGCCAAGGTGAAGGCAGAAGCAGCTAAGAGAGCTGTTGAACTAAGAGACTCTCATCAGCGCCTCAAGCGGATGAAGTATGAGGACAAAATATTGAGAATGGACATTGCTAAGATGTGCCCGGAGGATCAAGCGCGATATGGTCCACTTCAGGAAGAAATTAGGAGCCAATATCGCCAAACGTCGTCCTCGTCTGATGCTAGCCCTTCTTTAGATTAACACCCATGTCTTAGGAATAATATGTTGTTTACCTTGTGCTTTTGTTGTTCTTTCTTTTTGAAAGTGTTTGTTATAAGTTAACCGCTTTATGTTGTGGAATGAAATGTTTAATTTTGTTTTGAGGAGTCCAACTTTAATTTCACATGATAATGTTAGATTTAATATGTTGGATCTTAGCTACAATGTTTAATTTAATTTCAATGAGTTCATTTTTAATATGTTCAATTTCAACTACGATACTCTCTTACTTTGCTTTATTAATTTGTAAAATTTCCTTAAACATTTGTAAACTTCTGTCACAGGTACTACAAAATGAGTCACTCATCTTCTTCATCCTCCTCAGAATCAACAGATGGTCTCAGCTTCATACTAGAGTCATCGTCTTCTAGTGACGGCTCACCGATACTTGAACCCATACTCAACAATCAATCTCAGGTGAAGGCATTTGAGCTAGCTCTGAAACTTAGACAAGAGGGCAGAGCTTCATCATCTAAACGACCAAGAAAGAAGAAAAGATTCATTCGGAGGGATCGAGAAGACGCACACGATCGCCTCCACAGAGACTACTTTGCAGATGACTTCATCTACAACGAAACTCACTTTCGGCGTAGATTTCGGATGCGGAAACACTTGTTTCTCCGCATTGTGGACGCTCTCAATAGTCGATTTGAGTACTTCCAAATGAGGTACGATGGTGTTGGTAGGCGTGGATTGTCGCCGCTCACCAAGTGCACCGCAACGATGCTCGTGCTCGCCTATGGGATATCGACATATTGTGTCATTGAGTACTTGAAGATTGGAGAAAGCACGGCTATGGAGTGCATGAAAAACTTTGCTGCCGGTGTCATTCAAGTGTTTGGGGACGAGTATTTGAGAAAACCAACACAAGCTGATGTTGATCGACTATTGCAAGTTACCGAGGCCCGTGATTTCCCCGACATGTTAGGGAGTATAGATTGTATGCATTGGGAGTATAAGAACTGTACATCGGCTTGGAAAGGAATGTTCGCAGAAGGGATTTACAGAGTCCCCACCTTGATTCTTGAAGCCGTTGCTTCATATGACCTTTGGATATGACGCGCCTTCTTCGGGTGTCCGGATAGCCTCAACGACTTAAATGTTCTTCACCGATCAGATGTTTTCCAAGAGGTGTATGAGGGTCGGGTTCCAAAATGTGAGTACGTCGTGAACAGTCACGAGTACAATATTGGATACTTTTTGTCTGACGATATTTATCCAAAATGGGTAACATTCGTAAAGACTATCCCTCTTCCCCAAGGACTTAGGCAAGATTGTTCGCCGAACGTCAGGAGTCTATTAGGAAGGATGTGGAAAGAGCGTTTGGGGTTCTACAAGCCCACTTCGCTATCATTCGCGGTCCTGCTCGAAACATGGACAAAGGTGAGTTGGGTATGATAATAAACGCATGTGCTATACTCCATAACATGATCGTCGAAGATGAACGAGATTCGTTTGACCTTACTTTCGACTATGATGATGTGGAGGACAACATCCCGTAACCAAATGTCCAACAGGACCATCATCCGTGCTATGTTGCCTACCTCCGTAGAGTAGCAGAAACGCATGACCCAACACTACATGCACGTCTCCAATCAGACCTTGTCGAGGAAATATGAAATCGACATACGGCGCGACAAAGCTCGCAACCATAGATGTCAAGGGTTATTCGTCATTCACTTGTATTGTAATTTTTTAAGAATGTTCAACCTTCGTCATCTAAATTAGTGTTTTATATATCGAACACTTGAGTTGTAATTTTTTTCAATGTCAATCCTCATATTTGCATTTGCATCAATTCAATTCTACATTATATTCCATATGCTTTCTATTCGTTCAACCAATAGAAATTAAGTCATCAATTTTTTAAGATTTTAAATTAAATTAATACAATTTCCGGAAAGATAATTACATATTCTTTCGTTCGGGAAATAAAAATTATTTTTAACTTATACAAAACCAAATATGCAAAAACAAACTTGACAACATAAAATAAATAAAATATATTTAGTGGTGGGCTCCATCAACAAATATTAAATCATTTGTCCTGAAATAAATTCCACTGGTTAGGAGAATGCAGGAATTCAAGTTCCAGAACTGTGGAACTTCTGCTGATGTGGCATGCCAGAGTTCCAGGTTGGGAATGTTCTTAACTATTACTATTAATCAGAAATAATATATTTATATTTTTCCTATCCCACACCCACAAAAATCAATGTTTTTGCAGAGTAGTACAATCCATCTAAATGTTACAAAGTTAGGTAGGTTTCAGTGGTTAGGCTGCAGGGCAAACAATGCTTTAAGTTTTTAAGCTCGAATCCTACTCAAATTGAAATTTAGGTAATATGCACCCAAAAGAAGGGATGGAGGGGGAAGGGGGTGGCTTCAACAACCCTACTTCTGCGAAATTTGAAGAGATTCAAATGCAGACAGTTTTATATCTACAAATATTTAACAGAAAAGACAAAAGAATGAGCTAATATTCTTCAGCGATGAAAGCATAGAAGAGAGTCAAGAATACAAAAAATTAAGTCTTCTCTAGGGCTGTAAAAGTCTGACTCGACACGATAGCCCGACCCGAATCCGACCCGAATTTACTGAGAGAAACACGAACCCGACCCGGACCGGACCGATTTCGACCCGAAGTCGACACGATTTGACCATTTAGTGTGAAAACTTGTTATTTTTCAGTTTTGAGCAAATATAAGCTATTTTCAAGGCCGACACGAAATTGACCCGTTTATTAAATGGGTCGACCCGACCCGACCCTACCCGTTTTACAGCTCTAGTCTTCTCCAAGGAGCCCCCAAAAAAACAAAGAAAAAGAAAAATGAGGGTTATAAATACGTCGTCATACATTGCTGCGTCTTGGTATGATAGTGATGATCACAGCCCTCATCCTGTAAGGATGATCACGGGCAAAGAAAAGGATTTCATGGAAGAGGCCGGAATTGGGAACACAGGTAAATCTCGTACCAAAGGCCGCTCTTCTCTCGTTAGCAACTAACACAACCCAGCCCACATAATTAGAGCTGCTCAATTAAGGCCCACAAAAGAAGCCCAAAGTATAACACAATTTTGGCTTAATTGGGCTCATAAACATGCTCCTTCTCAGGTCCGCCTATCCTACAAATAAGGCCCATCAATTCTTTCCCTCCTTTGGACACAAGAAGCAAATACAACAGTTCGATGAATCCGTAAATTCAAGATGACTCAAAAATGGCAATCAAACTGGGTCATCTTTGTGCCCATCTCAAATTTCAAATATTCTGAGATAGACTGTTGAATAGTTGTAACGCCATTTCCACATAAAGAGTGCAGAACATATCCCTCTACCTTGGGATTCAAGCATACATAACTCCCCGCCTAAACTAGAATTCAGTTCTCATCCCAACTCCCCCCCCCCCCCCAAAAAAAAAAAAAAAATCACGTCAAACAACCGACCTTAAACTTCAAGAAAATTACTATTGTACGTAACTCAGTCCAAATCTCATCTACATTAGTCTTTCTTCTAATTTTCTCATTCAAAAAACTCATCATTTTCGCACATAAGAAACAAATGTGGCGAAAGATCTCCTAACAATATCTTGTGAACAATCTTTCACAAGTATACTCCCTATCTACACTCGCATGCATGGAGCCCAGCATGTCTGCCAACACCTATCTCGCAACAGCATTTTCTGAAAATGTTGTGCGCAAAATAAAAGAGGGCAAACTCTTGCCTGGAGGTACCAATATCTTGATAGAAGGCAGAAAATAAGACATGCAGGCACCCAACATTCATACATTCACGTCTTCAGGAATCTTTCACAGGATGGGGACAACTAATTGGTCATCGGAATCTTAAGTAGATCTCTCATTATGTCTCTTTCATCCAAATAAAGAATTGAGTAATCAAAGCAAATGTAAATTGTTCAATAGCTCACAAGGATGGGCATCAGTTAAGGTAATGCTGAATGCTGAATGAGATTTTCAATTAGGCTATGCATCAGAGGGGCAAGGCATGCAGAAAGACTTAAGTATCCCAACCAACTTTGAAACATGACCTGCTTCAACTGCTAAAATCCCGGAGAGATGGAATCAGGAATTTGGACCTTGCCTTCATCTGCCTATTTGGCTACCTTTGCACGTTTCCCAAGAGAGAGACTGAGAGGCAGGGAGATGATCCAATCACTTTGCAAACCTGTGGTCAAGTTATCTCACATTTCTCAGTTTCAGAAACACACACAAAGAAAAACAAGTGCACAGACAAGGAAGCATATTCAACATTTTTTTTTTTTTTTTTTGACAAGTGGGTCCATATAGAGCTCTCTAAGAGAAGAGGGAGTCCCACAAGGGGGGGGGGGTGACTAAGCCATGACTCACTAGATAACTGAGCCCCCCTCTGGATAAATCCCCAAACAAGTAGAATTATGTAACTCCCGGGCTGGGCTCAAAAGGAACCAATCAACCACTGGGCGACTACTGACCAATTGTCAAGGAAGCAGCCACAACCTACTTCCCCACAAAATAGAGAATGGCGTTCAGTGTGAAAAATCAATATGCACAATGCGAGCACGAGTTAATACCATATGATCACAGGTCCACACTCAGGAAAATAAAAATCTGATTCCACTTTGCCATCAAAACAGACAACATACTGTCTTTTTCCAGTTGAGGGGACTTTACAGTGCTCATTATCTGTCGCAGAGTAAACTGGAAAATAAAATTCATATATTCTTGATCCCACAAACTTTTTGCCATTGCTCAGTCATGTTCAATAATACTAAGTGGATGATCGTTGTTTTTTCTGCATAACTTCAATGAGCAAAGGAGTGGCATTGTGAAATATGCAGGTAATAAAGGTCCTACTCTTGCCTTCAAGGTGCATGCACTGTGCACTAAAATATGGAGGTCCTTTGAGATGAAACTTTTAATCAAAAGTTAAGGTCCAAATTAAGCACCTATTTATCCAAGAGTACGAAAGTAAGCTGTACACTTTCTTACCTCTGATCGTCCAATTCCATCCACGATCTGTGTCACAGTGATATCCATTTCACTGCATCAGAATCAAGTTCAACAAATTGATCAACAGAGCTGTCATCACAAAATTTGCCATTGGAGACTGGATGGACAAATTAATTACTTTTGCCGCTTATCCACTATGGGTAAAGCATCAATCTTAGTGAAGAAGCAGGAACATGCAAGCTTAAATATCAAAGGCATATGATATCCAATGTCAAAGGTACATGGCATAGGATTGTACCAGGATTTAAGTTGTCCATGATAATTTAGCAGTTCCACTGGCTATCCATCATAGGCTTCCAATTTGTTGGGTTTGAACAAAAAGGAATTAAAACAGAGAGTATAAGTTATAGGAGAATGAACTGAGGCTTCAGCAGGTTCATAAATTGCGACATTACATCTTTGATAGATGTCTGAGAGCAGCCTTGTTCCTCTGACAGGAGGATCATCTTCTCTCTCATTCAGCCATTCCTCTTGCTGCTCATTGTGATCTTCAAAGGGAATGTTCACTTCTTGTAGGAACCCATAAGTTTTTTTAGGATTGCTCCAATCCCATTGTTCATTCTCACAAAAATGAACATCTCGTGTAATTGTCATATTCCTTGTTTGAGGATGATAAACTTTGTAAGCTTTTGAGACTGTGCTATAGCCTACAAAGATCCCTGGAACTGCCTTCTTGTCAAGTTTGTCATGCTTGGCCTGTGGAACATGAACAAAACACAAGCAGCCAAACACTTTTAGAAAGCCCAGCGAAGGCTTATAACCATACCATGCCTCAAATGGGGTTTTGTCTTCCAAAGCCTTGGTTGGAAGTCGATTTTGCAGGAAAACTGCAGTGTTTGCTGCTTCAACCCAGAATGTTTTCGGCAATTCCTTCTCATGTAGCATGCACCTGGCCATTTTTGTCGCCGACCTATTTCTCCTCTCACTTACTCCATTCTGTTGTGGAGTATAGGGAGCTATAAGTTGATGTTCAATGCCTTGCAGGGATGAAGTTTTTTGAGGTCCTGCAACATTAGTATGTATAAGCTGAAGCTTTTGCAAAGCTCTCCAGGTTGATTTAGGAAAAGACCTCCTATGTTGTTTACCGAATTGACAAGCACTGCAACTTGGTAAATAATCAACAAAACCTAGTAGCCCTTTCGTCATATCCTTCTCTGTCAGTTTCAGCATTCTTTGAATATGGCAATGGCCCAGCCTTTTGTGCCAAATTTCAGTAACATCAGCCTTTGCAGGATATGCTATGTGTTCTCCCTCCGTTGGATCGAATGAAAAACTTCTTCCCAGCATTTTTACTCACAAAATCTCATTCCCAGGGACATCATAAATATGGCAATACAGGTTATCAAAGAACATCTTAAATCCTTTTTCAAGCAACTGGCCAACACTCAGCAAATTCTGATCTATTTCGGGTACATAAAGAACATCTGAAATTGTTTTTGTACCTGAATTAGTTGTGATTGCCACTGTCCCTTTTCCTTTCGCAAGGATGTATCTCCCGTCTCCAATTCTAATCTTTGTAATAACCTGAGATTTTAACTCCCTGAAGAGAGTTTTATCATAGGTCACGTGATTTGTGCAATCACTGTCAATTAACCAACTTTCTGCTGTGTTAGTCTTACATGAAAAACTTTCTGCCACAAAAATGTGATCTTCGTCATCTTCGTGAGCGACCTGAGCATCAACTTGAATGCTTGTTTCATGCTTCTGAAGTTTGTTGTTGCAAATGACAGCTTCATGTCCCATTTGATTGCATTTGCTGCATTTTGCATCTGGCCTCTTCTAGCATTTGAATGGAGGATTGCCTAATTTCCCACAATGTCGACAAGGTGGATAGTTTCGCTTTGAGCTTCTGCCCTTACTGTGGAGTGAGTTGTTTCCAGTGTTCTCACTGTTGGATGTTGCACTTTTCTTGTCGTTTTTCTTCCTAAATTGAGCTAATGTTTGATGCTTCGCAGGCAAAGCACCCTCAACTGTACGCTCTTGTCTCATGAGCCTTCATTGTTCTTGTGACTGCAAGGCATTTAGAAGTTCTGCTAAAGTGATTTTGGACAGATCCTTTGTGTTTTCCAAGGTAGTTATGGATGCTTCATAAAAGACAGGGACTGTTACAAGAATTTTTTGCACAATTCTTGAATCACCAAGCTCAGTTCCAAGTAACCTAACCTTGTTCACAATGCCAAGTAGTCTGTCTGAGTACTCTTTGATTGTCTGGGACTTCTCCATCTTTAGCAACTCGAATTCTCTGATGAGGTTCAGCACCTGCATTCCTCGTATCCTTTCATCTCCAGCATACTCTTCTTTAAGGTAGTCCCAGATAGCTTTTGCTGTAATCAAAGATATAATTCTTGTGAAAATTGTAGTTGAAACTCCTGCAAATAGACACGCTTTGGCCTTTGCTTTTGTGATTCTTCAATCTTTGTTGTTTTTGATTTGTGCCATGGTTGGATTATCAGGCAAGGCAGGAACTTCATAGTCCTCTTGCACAGCATCCCACAAATCCAAAGCCTCCAAATAGGTCTGCATTCTAATAGCCCATAAATGATAATTTTCTCCATCAAATGCAGGAGGAGCAATTTGAGAGAAGCTAGACTCTGTTTCCATTTTTTTTACAGATCCCTTAAGAATGGAGCTCTGATACCAAATTTCTGTTGTTTCCTGTCACTAACAAGTCATCGACATAAAGAGAAACAATAAGAATATCATTTCCCTTATGTTTCACATAAAGAGTAGTCTCCGATAAGCTTCTTTCAAAGCCCAAACTCAATAAGTGATCATTGATTCTGCTGCACCAGGCTCGAGGTCCCTGTTTAAGGCCATAAAGAGCCTTCTTTAGCTGGTAGACTTTATCCTCTTCCCCTCTCACTACAAGCCCTTCTGGTTGCTCTACGTATATCTCCTCCTCCAAGACACCATTTAAGAATGCTGACTTGACATCTAACTGGAAAAGTTTCCAACCTCTTTGTGCTGCTATCGCTAGCAACAATCTGATCGTCTCTAACCTTGCAACGGGAGCAAAAGTATCAGAATAATCAACACTAAAAATCTAAACATAACCCTTAACAACAAGTCTAGCCTTGTATTTGTTGACAGAACCATCAGCATTGAGCTTTGTTCTGAAAACCCATTTAACTCCAATAACCTTTCTGTCTTGTGGCTTATCAACAAGTGCCCATGTTTCATTTTTGTTGATCATTGACATCTCCTCCTCCATTGCTGGTTTTTTTGAAGAAAAGGAATTAAAACAGAGAGTATAAGTTATAGGAGAATGAACTGAGGCTTCAAATTTTATCAAAAAGCATTACACTTTAAATAGCTGGAAATGAAAAACTAAACCTGAGATCATGGACTAAAAATCAGCCATTACTCAAGCATGATCAAAAACAACAATCTAAAAATAGAAAATGAAATGCCTAAAAACAGGGAACATAATCAGCAACTTCCTAGAAACTAGGAGCACATCTTTGGAGGATCTAAACAATATGCAATCCTAAAGCAAATATCTAACACTCCTCCTTGCTTTAGGATTTGCAAACTCCAATTTTCTGCCTTAGATACTCGAACTTGGCAGCTGGAAGTGGTTTTGTAAACAAATCAGCTAACTGATCTTCAGACTTGCAATAAAGCAGAGTTACTTCTCCTTTCTTCTGCACTTCCCTCACAAAGAAAAGCTTGATGTCGAAGTGCTTAGTTTTTCCATGAAAAACAGGATTTTTTGAGATTGAGATTGCTGCTTGATTGTCCACAACCACATCAGTAGGTTCAGCTTGTTTTATTTGCAGATCACTTAGTATTTTTCTCAACCATAAAGCTTGATTTACACTTGCCGCAGCAGCCACAAACTCTGCTTCCGCAGTAGATTGTGTCACGAAATCTTGCTTCTTGGAACACCATGTGAATACTCCTGAACCAAAGCTGAAACAATAGTCTGATGTACTTCTCATGTCATCCACATCTCCACCCCAATCACTGTCTGAGAACCCACATAGCTTGAAACTTTGACAGCTTTCAAACTTGACTCCGAAATCAACAGTACCTTTAATGTACCTTAAAATTCTTCTTGCTGCCTTTAAATGAATCTCAGTAGCACAATGCATGAATCGAGATAACACACTTACAGGAAACTGAATGTCAGGCCTTGTTGCTGTCAAATACATCATACAACCAATAAGACTTCTGAAGTGTGCTTCATCTACTTGATGTGTACCATCTTCCTTGCACAATTTTTCTTTTGGGTTCATTGGTGTGCTCATTGCTTTGCAGTCATCCATCTGAAACTTCTTAAGAATTTCCTTTGCATACTTCTTTTGACGTATGAAGATTTCATGCGGATTTTGCTGTACCTCCATGCCAAGAAAATATGTCATAAGTCCAAGATCAGTCATCTCAAACTCCTGCATCATTTCTTTTTTGAACTTGTCAACCAAATTTCTGTTGTTTCCTGTCACTAACAAGTCATCGACATAAAGAGAAACAATAAAAATATCATTTCCCTTATGTTTCACATAAAGGGTAGTCTCCGATAAGCTTCTTTTAAAGCCCAAACTCAATAACTGATCATTGATTCTGCTGTACCAGGCTCGAGGTGCCTGTTTAAGGCCATAAAGAGCCTTCTTTAGCTGGTAGACTTTATCCTCTTCCCCTCTCACTACAAACCCTTCTGGCTGCTCTACATATATCTCCTCCTCCAAGACACCATTTAAGAATGCTGACTTGACATCTAACTGGAAAAGTTTCCAACCTCTTTGTGCTGCTATAGCTAGCAACAATCTGATCGTCTCTAACCTTGCAGCAGGACCAAAAGTATCAGAATAATCAACACCAAAAATCTGAGCATAACCCTTAACAACAAGTCTAGCCTTGTATTTGTTGACAGAACCATCAGCATTGAGCTTTGTTCTAAAGACCCATTTAACTCCAATAACCTTTCTGTCTTGTGGCTTATCAACAAGTGCCCATGTTTCATTTTTGTTGATCATTGACATCTTCTCCTCCATTGCATTTCTCCATTTTTGGTCTTGAAGGGCTTCTTCGGCTTCAGCAGGTTCATAAATTGCGACATTACATCTTTGATAGATTTCTGAGAGCAGCCTTGTTCCTCTGACAGGAGGATCATCTTCTCTCTCATTCAGCCATTCCTCTTGCTGCTCATTGTGATCTTCAAAGGGAATGTTCACTTCTTGTAGGAACCCATCAGTTTTTTTAGGATTGTTCCAATCCCATTGTTCATTCTCACAAAAATGAACATCTCGTGTAATTGTCATATTCCTTGTTTGAGGATGATAAACTTTGTAAGCTTTTGAGACTGTGCTATAGCCTACAAAGATCCCTGGAACTGCCTTCTTGTCAAGTCTGTCACGCTTGGCCTGTGGAATATGAACAGAACACAAGCAGCCAAACACTTTTAGAAAGCTCAGCGAAGGCTTATAACCATACCATGCCTCAAATGGGGTTTTGTCTTCCAAAGCCTTGGTTGGAAGTCGATTTTGCAGGAAAACTGCAATATTTGCTGCTTCAGCCCAGAATATTTTCGGCAATTCCTTCTCATGTAGCATGCACCTGGCCATTTCCGTCACCGACCTATTTCTCCTCTCACTCACTCCATTCTGTTGTGGAGTATAGGGAGCTGTAAGTTGATGTTCAATGCCTGCTTCGTCGCAAAATAAATTAAATTATGCCGACGTGTATTCCTTTCCATTATCAGACCTTAAAATCTGAATTTTGTACCCACTCTGATTCTCCACCATATTCTTAAATTTATAGAACACTCCAACGCCTTCAGACTTAAATTTCAAGAAATAAATTCAGCACATTCTGGTAAGATCATCAATAAAGAAAATATAATAGAGGCTACCTTGCAGGGATGAAGTTTTTTGAGGTCCTGCAACATCAGTATGTATAAGCTGAAGCTTTTGCAAAGCTCTCCAGGTTGATTTAGGAAAAGACCTCCTATGTTGTTTACCGAATTGACAAGCACTGCAATTTGGTAAATAATCAACAAAACCTGGTAGCCCTTTCGTCATATCCTGCTCTGATACCAATTTGTTGGTTTTTTTGAAGAAAAGGAATTAAAACAGAGAGTATAAGTTATAGGAGAATGAACTGAGGCTTCAAATTTTATCAAAAAGCATTACACTTTAAATAGCTGAAAATGAAAAACTAAACCTGAGATCATGGGCTAAAAATCAGCCATTACTCACGCATGATAAAAAACAACAATCTAAAAATAGAAAATAAAATGCCTAAAAACAGGGAACATAATCAGCAACTTCCTAGAAACTAGGAGCACATCTTTGAGGATCTAAACAATATGCAATCCTAAAGCAAATATCTAACAAATTTCATGGGATCAAAAATATACAAATTCGTATTGTAATTCCTAGGCTGATGTTCCACACAAAGAAGTGATGTAATATATATAGAGCAGACAACCAGGTAGCTAACTGGGTTGCCAATGAGTTAAGGACAAAGGGCAACAGCTTAGTTTGGAGCCCATGTAATTGGCTCCATCTACATTGGCTATGTTCAATCTATTTGATGCATTCACATGTGCTCAAATGTACTTTTAGGGGGTCTAAAACTTTCGCAGCACATTAGAAAATTAAATATTAGAAATTTCATAAAAGATGAAACGGGGTGTCTTAATTTTCTCTCTCTCTCTCTCTAGCTGCTCTCTCTCTCTAGCTGCTCTCCCTGCGTCGTCGAACACAGCACAGAGCACATAACGGTCACTTGGGGCCTCGGGAACAGCCCGACAGTCGGTGCCTCGCCGGCGACACTGAGTTAACCAGTGCACCGGTGTAGAAACGGTAGGCGGTCGCCGGCAGTGAGTCCTTCCCTGAGTTCCCTCTGTTTTCGGGGTCCCTGAGTTCCCTAAGTACCAGAACACCTGCCTCCTGGGCTCCTCAGTATTGCTATTGCTATTCATCTGGGCTCCTCAGTATTGTTATTCATCTGCCTAATCTTAGGTTCCCTCTCTCTCCCATCTCTTCTTTAATTGCTATTCATTCTTTTCAGCCAGGTTGCCACTAATTCTAGTTGGTTTGAATCCTTTGTGTTTCTCACGAATTCTGGTTTCTGTCCGCTTGGCTCTATTCAAGTTTCTTTGGTGTCTGGCCTGTGTGTAGCAGTGAGTAGGGCTTTTGGATTGTTTAACTGAGGTTGTAGTTGGTGCCTTGCCTGTGTTTCTGGCTCAAGTTTTTGGTTTCTGGCTCAAGTTTGGTGCCCTGCTGCATTAGAGTTCCCATCTCATTAGCCCCTGCATCCTTATTTTTTTGGTCCTTGTTGCTAGTTTACTTGGGTGGATCATTCCATCGTTTTGCTCTTTTTCGCTTCTTCTTTCTATCTGCTCTTGCTCTGCTCTTCTTTCTATTTACTTGGGTTGACCATTTCGCCTGCATCGGTTGCTGCTCTTCTGAGTGTTGCAAGAATTATCCATTGAGCCAGCCTAGTAGGTGTGTAGAATTTTAGGATAGGGGTCACCTACTCTTTTTACCAGTGCTGCTTTTCTTATTATAGTGGAAGTTGCAAAGTTTTTCTGGCTCCATTGCATGCTTTTTCTTAGTCTGGCTTCGTTACTCGCTTTGATCTTTTAGGGGTGTGGGCTTCTGTAAGCTTAGCTTGGGTTATTTTATCACTCAAAAGGGTTATTCGCTTATAGTTCTTTGCTCATTCATTCTCTTTTGTCTAATTGTTTATTCTTGTCTAATAGATTGCTTTTTTAAAAAAAAAATAAAAAAAATTGTGTTGATTGTTCTAGTTAATTTATTGTTATTGTTATTGCTATTTTGCTCATTCATTCTCTTTTGAATAGTTGTGTACTCTTGCCTAGTGGTTTTCTAGTCTTTCTAACAATTTCTGTTGCTGGGGGTAGTAGTTTTAAATTCTTTGTAAGGTCTTTTATTATTGTTGTTGGTGTTGGTGTATTAGTATTACCCTTTTGAGTTATTAGTCATATTATTGTTGTTGGTGTTGGTGTATTAGTATTCCCCAGTTTGTTCGTCGTAGTCTGTTTGTACGTTGTGGGGAAGCATCTTTGGTGGGAAGTTGTTGAGCCTTCTTTGGTGTTATTTTCCCGGGAATCGTCTGCGTTTTGGTGTCAAGTGCTTTGTTGATTAGAATTTGGTGTGTTGATTTTGTAGTGTTTTCAGCTGCCTTTTTGGTTTTTGTAGTGTTTTGGTATTGCACGCTGCTAGCACTCGTGTGGGTCTGCTGCATCCTTCGTTCTAGTTCAAGTGTTGAATTCTTTAGTTTTAGCATTCATTTTATTATTATTTTCTGCGTTCTTTCGGGGGCGCTCTTTGGGTTACTATCCTTGGTGGCTAGGTGAGTTTCTTTTATCATTAGTAGTATTAGTTTTAGTAGTAGCTTCCTTGTTCGTACTAGCTCTGTTTGGTTGTTTGTAGTTGGTCGTGACTTGCCCGGGTGTCCTGTGTTGGTAGTTGGCAGGGTGTGGGCGGTTCTCGTAAGCGTCTGCTTCTGTGGCGAGTCATGTAGCTGTTTTAGCCTGTCCTCCGGGGAGTCTTGGGGTTAGGAAGGGTTTAGGGCTGCGGAAGGTGCGTCTTGCGTCTTGGAATATTGGGTCTCTCACAGGTAAGTCGATAGAATTAGTTAAGGCTTTGCGCAGGCGTAAGATTAGTATAGCTTGCGTTCAGGAGACGAAGTGGGTTGGGGCTAAAGCTAGAGAGATTGATGGGTATAAACTGTGGTACTCGGGATCAACTAAGGCGAAGAATGGAGTTGGCATCTTGGTTATGAAGGATCTGGCGGACCAGGTGGTCGAAGTGAGGCGCAAGAGTGATCGTATTATGGCCATTAAGGTTTTGGTGGGTTCAGTTTTCGTGAACGTGGTGAGTGTGTATGCCCCTCAAGTAGGCCTGCCGGAGGACACTAAGAAGCTCTTCTGGGAGGACCTAGACGAGGTCATACAAGAGGTCCCTCGGAGTGAGAAACTGTTCATAGGAGGAGACTTTAACGGCCACATCGGTGCGGAGGCAGCGGGCTACGATGGGGTCCACGGGGGCTTTGGTTTCGGAGAGAGAAACGCGGGAGGGGTCTCCGTGTTAGACTTTACGGTGGCCTTTGATTTGTTGGTAGTCAACTCCTTCTTCAAGAAGAAGGAGGACCACCTAGTGACCTTCAGGAGCAGCTCTTGCAAGACCCAGATTGACTACTTCCTAATGAGGAAGGAGAATCGGATATCGTGTAAGGACTGCAAAGTGATTCCCAGTGAGTGTCTGGGAACTCAACATAGGTTGCTGGTTTTAGATGTAGTGTGCAAGTATCCTAGGAGGCCGCAGAGGAGAGTCGGAGAACCCAGAATAAAGTGGTGGACCCTCACAAAGGATAAGGCGGGGCTAATAGCAGAAAGAATAACCGAGGAGAGAGCCTGGAGGAGGGCAGAAGACGCCGATTCGATGTGGAAGGCTGTGGCGGACTGCATCCGAAGGTCGGCTAAGGAAATCCTAGGTTTTTCCAGGGGAGGCGGCACCAGGATGGAGGGTGCCTGGTGGTGGAACGAAGAGGTAAAGGAGAAAGTCAAGGCAAAAAAAGAGGCTTACACGGAGTTCATGGGCAGCAGCTCGGAAGAAGAAAGGGAGCAAAAGAAGATTGGATACAAGGAGGCCAAGAAGGTAGCCAAAAAGGCTGTGGCCGTAGCAAAGAGCCAGGCGTTTGATAGATTGTACCATAGATTGGGGACGAAGGAAGGGGAGAAGGAGGTTCTTAAACTGGCCAAGGCACGAGAAAGGAAGACCAGGGATTTGGGAGTGGTAAGGTGCATCAAGGATGAAGAGGGGAAGGTGTTGACTGAGGATGTTGAGATTAAGGAGCGATGGCAAAGGTTCTTTGTTAAACTCCTAAATGGGGAAGGGGTGTGACAGGACCCTAGTGGGGGTGAAGAGAGTAGTGAGCAGCGTGCGGACGATCTTATAACAAAGGAGAAGATTAGGGAGGCCTTGAAGAAGATGTCAGATGGTAAGGCAGTGGGCCCGGACCAGATACCGGTGGAGGTTTGGAAGTTTATGGGGGAAATAGGTCTAGAGTGGCTTACGGAGTTGTTCAATGTTATTTTCAGGACCGCCAAGATGCCCAGAGAGTGGAGGATCAGCACAGTTATCCCACTGTACAAAAACAAAGGGGATATCCAAGATTGTAATAATTTTAGGGATATCAACCTACTCAGTCACACTATGAAAATTTGGGAGAGGGTGATTGAGAGAAGGTTACGAGAGGTTGTGGAGGTTTCAGATTATGCCAGGCAGGTCGACTAGTGAGGCGATCTACCTCCTCAGAGGGCTCATGGGCTTGCTCAGGGATAGAAAGGTGGATCTCCATATGATGTTTATTGACCTGGAGAAAGCGTATGATAGAATCCCGAGGGCAGTTTTGTGGAGATGTTTGGAAGAGAAAAGGGTGTCGCCCGCGTACATCCGTGTTATCAAGGATATGTACGAGGGAGGGCAGATGTGTGTTAGGACACCGGGCGGGATCTCCAATGACTTCGCTGTCAGTATGGGCCTGCATCAGGGCTCTACTTTAAGCTCGTTTCTTTTCACATTAGTTTTGAATGAACTCACTAGAGGTATCCAAGACGAGGTGCCTTGGTGCATGTTATTTGCAGATGACATCGTTCTTATCGATGTGACCAGGCAGGGGGTGAATGACAGGCTGGAGAGTTGGAGGCATACACTGGAAGATAGGGGTTTCCGGTTAAGTAGATCAAAAACGGAATACCTCCATTGCCGTTTCAGTGGAAGGACAGAAGAGGGGGCAGACATCACACTGGAGGGGAGGGTAATTCCAAAGGTCGCAAAATTTAAGTATCTGGGCTCGATCATTCAGCAGAACGGGGATATCGAGGAGGATATTAGCCAGCGGATAAAAGTGGGTTGGCAAAAGTGGAAGTCTGTGTTCGGGATGTTGTGCGACAAGAGAATACCGCTAGGACTGAAAGATAAAGTCTATCGGAGGGTAGTTAGACTGGCTGTTCTTTATGGTTCGGAGTGTTGGCCCCTAAAAAAGATGCAGGGCCAAAGGTTGATGGTAGCTGAGATGAGAATGGTCAGGTGGATGTGTGGTTTTACGAGAATGGACGGCACCAGGAATGTCGTTATCAGGAGTTTAGCCGAAGTGGCCCCCATAGAGGAGAAGATGAGGGAATCGAGACTTAGATGGTTCGGCCACGTTAAGCGGAGAAGTGTGGCCGTCCCAGTGCGGAGGTGCGAGATGATCGTCCCCCCCAGTGGAAAGAGAGGGAGGGGTAGATCGAAGAAGAGCCTAGAGGAAGTAGTTAGAGAGGACCTGAGAGTTGTGGGTCTGACGGAGGACATGGCTCAGGATAGAAAACTGTGGCGGGATAGGATTAGAGTCTCTGATTGTAGGGGACCGGCTCCGTAGGTGGCTGTAGCTTCGATGGGGGTGGGGAGGGTTTTTGTGTGCTTGTCTGCAGGTCGTGCTTGGCTAGGCTGTGCTGGCTTCTGACGCCCCGAGTTTGTTGAGGTATGTCCCCGCTTCTTATTTATCTGCTCTACTTACCCTTCTCCCCAGTTGGTAACTTGGTACGCAATCATTTCCTCTGTAAACCGTTTTCCCCAAAAGCTGTTTTGTGGGTCTTTAGGAATCAACCTCTTTATGGGTAGGAATACCGTTGCCTACGGCTGGATCTCCCCAGACCCCGCTCCACACTGGGAGTTGTTGTTTGTTGTTTGTATAAAAGATGAAACGGACACAGGAATAGCCTATACATGCCTCTTAGATGGAATCTAATGCCTTCTAAGCGAAATTACGTAAAAGAAGAACTGAAGCAGCAATTATCTATCTCATAGATAATATTAGAGACTTAATCCTCCAATATGACGATCCCGGATAGCTCCATCTTACTTTTTTTTTTTTTTTAATAAATACAAAAAAGTAGTGCTTACATTTATAATGAATACTTGTCATACTCCCACCCCAAATTCTTAGGATTAACCCCTTTATCTTTCTGGGGCATTTCCCCACCCCCACTTATCACAATTTAACCAAATGCATGCGCTCATCCATGTCAGATTGCACAAAATGTCAGCAGGGACCGCACTCCACCTACATAAACAAAGCCTCCACAACTTTTGATGAAATTGCTTGCGTTCATCCGCCTATTAGCTAATCGCATTGGCACAATGTCGCACTCATTGGTAATAGTTTAGTCTGCTTAGTGCACAACATATTTTATCCAGATAAGCCTATTACATCCAAATGCACTCGTCTTATTATCAACTTGTGAATTGTGAATTTGTGATACTGATGTTCTGCTAATCCATCCAGGCTTCGAAAGAATGAGTCCACAACCTGTTTACCTCTGCAATCAACCTGGTAATGAAGGTGTTCAAAGATTTATCAGCTTAATCTTGTTGAAAAGCCTTCTCACATTTAAGCAAAATGACCAAAAAAGAACCCAAAAAACAAAGAATAACTGGCATGCTCTAATTCGCTTTATTCTTGTACCACGCTCCCTCACGTGCAAGCCCTACTCTTGCTAGAAGACGATGAACATGCTCTAGATAAACCTCCATGAAAAGCACAAAAATCTGACAATAATAAGCACCCATTGTGGATCTTGCAGAGGTAGCATGTTGGACACAAGAAGCCTCACCATTATAAGTGGAGAAACGGTTTCATGGGAAAAAAATTTTTTTTCCCCGGGGGGGGGGGGGGTGAACCATTAATCCTGACAATGGCTCCTTGATTGCGAGCTTTGTGACTCAGATAGGCTATCATCTCCACTCTCTAGTATCTCTTCTAATCATGCCTATCATGATCCTTGGTTGATTCTATTAGGTGGAGGTTTCTCACCAAGATCTCACAAAGGCTGATATTATATATGTCCTTATCAAAGTCATTAGGTAAAGTTCTTAAATGCGTACGATTACATGCTGACAGCTCGATCATGATCATACACCAGTCTCCTCGCAATAAAATTCCAAATTACTACTGAAACCATATAATAAGATCAATCATGCATTTTAGCTCCTCAGTGAGTGAATAAACTAAGCGAAGCAGAATACGTAGTCCTACAAAATCATATGTCATTATTATCTTACATTATCAACCTTGATAAGAAGACAAATAACTGAAATAAGCGATTATCATGATAGCAAATATAACCTCTTGGGAACGCTGTACTCAGCATACCTATTGAGTGACACAAGTTACCTACTCCCTCTCGTTTAGTTTGTAAGCTGGAAATCAACTTCATCAAAGATTACCAATGCTCCGATTTTTTGCCTTCATTGTGAGAGATTGCTGACACTAACAACACAATGACAAGGAACTGCATGAAGCCACTAACCATTCTGGTGTCAAAAGAAAAGTGTAAGAGAGAACTCAAAATTATTCCTCATATTTAAAGCCACAAAATATGAGCAGAATATACAGGACATCTAGATAAACAGATTCAATTGTCAAATATGAAATTACAATTGCGCACAAATCAACATTTTCACACAATTCGTTAAGCATTTTAAACCGGACAAGGCAAGGGACTGGGGAACATGAAAATATTTCATATTTCTGCCCTCATCCAAACTCTAGATATGACTGTGGATCAAGCTTCAGTCAAATCAGACATATGAATGGTTTCTACACCATGCTTGTAAAAACTTTTACGGAGTTTTACCAATACTTCCATTCCCGTTAATCTGATCATCTTACATTGTTCCACAAGGCAAGGAAAGAACCTCTAGTCATCTAGCATCTGAACCTATACTTGTTTGGTTCTTGTCACCTGTAAATTATTGCATCCAGTATTCACATCTCCAACAAAAACAAGTTATAACACATCAGTCACATATAAAATTATAGACCACGTGGCGCTGTCTTCTGCTTATCTTGCTATTTCTCGGTGATAAAGACAATTCTGCACGTAAAGAGATTCTGAAAATAAAGGGAATGGAAACTTTGTACAACAAATAATTTGTAATTGTAAACGGCAGGACAACACACGGTCCCCTCTCTTTAACCACATTTGTTTCTCTAATCTCTAATTATAATCAAGTGCCATTTCACTAAGAACAGTACAAATGATCTGCTTTCCTGGGATTGAAACATCCACACAGGAATAAGCCATTGCGTTCTGCCAAAAATTAACGAAAATTAGATACAAAGGACAAATCACATCACTGCAAACTATGGCACATGACGAAAAGAATACGCCTTTATTTCACAGATTTTCCAGGGAAAAAAAGGAAATTGACCTACGATTCTATCTTAAATTGAGCTCAAGCTACTTTATGCATCGGGGAAGATGGTTAGATGGAAGGAAAATCAACCTGGCATCTTGCTTTTAAAAGGCGCGAGGCGCACTGAGGCGCATAAGGTCACAAAGCGTGAGGCCCAAGGTACGAGGTGAAGGCGCACGCATCATGGATGCATGGTGCATTTCTGTGCAAAAATTTTTAAAAGTCTTTCACATTTTGCAAAGCAAATTTTGCATAAACAAGTTAGATAAATGCGTTAAAAAGTGGGTAGGCATCAATATAACTACTAACACCGCAAATAATCTTAAGACATATTATCTTATCATTGTAGTTCCCGAATGCACACACTTATCGTACAAGCACAACTTACCTTTTAGCCCCCAAGGAAAGAAAAGAAGAAAAAATGTAAAGGGAAGGTTACGACAAAGAAGAAGAAGGGGGAAGATATAGCCTTGCATTCTTGAGGTGCACCTCATTCCCTCCGAGGCGCTAAAGTGGTAGTCTCATGTCGAGGCGCGCCTAGGCGTGCCTCAGGCAGGCTTTTTTAAACTAAGCCTAGCATTATTGTTTAGGTCGCATCACCACATTATAAATTGGATAGAGAGGATAAATTAAATAAAAGCAACTTGTGTTCCAGATGGTCCCCTCATCACAGATCAAACCAATTGATGTCAAAGAATTCAACAGATGGGATGAAATAGTTACATACTGAAAAGGTACACATTGCAAGGACTGCCAGGACTTAATCTTGCAAAGAGGCATAAGACACAGAAACATACAGATTACGAGTAACTCTTAGGTCAACAACAGGCGCTGATTTAACTTTTAAGCACGTAGAACATACTTAGATTTAAGAATTCTCCTGCCTCAATGAAAAAATAATTATAAAAGAAAAACGCGATTGAATGAGAAATCTTCAAAAGACAACATAAGAGATAGTCCAAAAGCAACATGGAAAGCATGGAGTTAAGTATGCTCAACAATCCAATCGCACGGCCAATTATGAAACGCCTCTATCATGAATCTGGCATCTTTGTATATTGGGAGATATAATGATTGTACACAATCTTGGTCCTTCCAAGTAATAATCTTTCATAAAAACTTACAATTCTGAGATATACAGTCTCACTTCTATCATGATCATCCCTAACACAATCAATTGTTACAGCGTAATCATAAAATTTTTTCCTTTCTGATAAAAACAAATAAAGAAAATTATCAAAGAAAAAAGAGGAGAAAAAGAAGGATAAAGACAGGATCACCAGTTCTTTTTCTCAACTACATTATTTGGCATGTAAAGTACCACTCTATTAGGGTTGATAATAGCCTTAAAATAGTTAAACTACAACATTGCCCACATCATGATACTAGATGCTACTAATGGGTCATTACAATGTTGATAATCTTGGCAGAACTTACTGAGCTCAGCTGGTTTATCCACATCTAATTTTTAACCACGTAGCAATGCTAGATGAATTATGTACAAACTGTTATAAGCAAACGAAGGTATAACAATCTCAATTAGAGAAATGGTCACTGAGAAAACTTGTGCTAATCTTTTTCTTTTAAAACTGGGCCCTCTTATCTTTTCCTTCTATCTGAGCTTTCATATTGATGGCCTTCACCAAAGTCAAGGCAGGACACCAGCCCATCACAATAGGCTCCAATTGGAGGCAATAAGAGATGAAACATCTTACTTCAGAAAGCGTGCTACATTATCCCAGACAAATTAAAAGACAACAAGCCGTCTCATCCGTCTAGGGTTTCCTCCATCTAATTTCAAGTTAAAAATTCGTCAAATTTAACTAGCAATCCATTTGGTCCGATAAACAAATGCTTTAGTGTGAATTCTAATATTTTAGATATCTCGGTCAAATATTGTGTTACAGACCAAACAGGAAAACTCATCCCAAAAGACTAGCCTATTAGGTGAGAGAGCCCATTTAGTCCATAAACCCCTCATCAGTTGCCCATACAACCGATGTGGGACAAGTCCCATACCTTACAATTGGTCAAATCCATAACATTCGACCCCCCTTAAGGGCCAACGTCCTCGTTGGTCGCGACCACGTTGGTCACGGCTGGCTTTTCCCAAGCCACCACTCTGTGGGCCACCACTCCGAGTCCTTGTTGGTCACGACCACGTTGGTCACGGCTGGCTCCCGCAGGCCACCACTCCGAGTTGGTTCTGATACCAATTGTTACAGACCAAACAGGAGAACTCATCTCAAAAGACTAGCCTATTAGGTGAGAGAGAGTCCATTTAGTCCATAAACCCTTCATCAGTTGTCCATACAATCGATATGGGACAAGTTCCATACGTTACAATTGGTCAAATCCATAACATATTGACATTTGTGTTGCGAAGGAATGGAGGAAGAGGGGAAGGGCGGGGGGGGGGGCATAAGGGAAAGATTAAAATGGATAGAAAATAAGATGCAAAGAAGAATGCACAGGGACAGCAAAAAAAAAGGTATCTTGTTTGAGCAAAAAAGCTCAATTTGATAGAAATCACACTCAGAATAATATATTTAGAAGAAAAGCCAATAATAAAAACAGGGACATATCAATTATCCTCATTATTTTATTACAGTTAGTGGCTTACATCACATGCACAAGTATGACTACTATAATCAAGAGGGTGTGGAAACAAATGTATGGTGATGATCAAATTCAACATATTTTAGTGGTAAGTGGATTATCTCTCAGTGTTTAAAAAACTTAAATAGTTTATATATATACTAGTGGTATCTGCCAGGCATGTAACCAAAACTAGCTAGGTAGAATCCATTAGGAGAACTGGAAGCAAACAGAAACAAAAAAGTTTAGAATGGCTCAAGAGGAGATCCGAAAGGGTCCATGGACAGAACAAGAAGACCTTCAACTGGTCTGCTTTGTGGGATTATTTGGGGACCGAAGATGGGATTTCATAGCTAAAGTTTCAGGTTTGAAGGTGGCGGGAGACAAATGATAGGTATGCTTGTTTAACAAACAGGGGACTTTAACAAACAGCATCTCTCTAACCATGATTTTGCTGTAGGTTTGAAAAGAACAGGTAAGAGTTGCCGACTACGATGGGTTAATTACCTGCATCCAGGCCTCAAACGAGGAAAGATGACTCCTCATGAAGAGCAACTTATCCTCAAACTGCATTCTGAGTGGGGCAACAGGTGTGAACTTCAGCAGCCTATAGTAGCATACAAAGATTCATTTAGCACTAACTTATAGAACAGCATATTATATCCACCTTTACAACATCAAGCATATGTTTAGCCTCTGGTAAATTACCTTCATGATCCCATGCAGATGGTCACGGATTGCTCGAAGATTGCCAGGGCGAACTGACAACGAGATAAAGAACTACTGGAGAACACATATGAGGAAAAAAGCGCAAGAGAGTAAGAGGGCACCAGCCCCCTCTTCGCCATCAACATCAATTTTTTCCTCTTCATCATCTACTGACCCAGTCGTTAATTCCACTGAGAAAACCACGACAAGCTTTCAAAGAATGGGAGGTCCAGATATGTCAGCTCTGCAAGGAAAGAAGTATCAGATTGAAGAGAGTGAGAAAACGGAAGAATCTTACTCTATGGATGATATATGGCAAGACATAACTTCAGAAGAGGAACCAATTAGACCAGTTACTGATAGATATGCTGAAGGAAGCAATTTCTCTTGTCCTCCAATAGCTTCCCCGTCATGGGAATTTTGCCCAGACATGCTATGGAAATCGGATGAAGAAGAAAGTAAGATGTTTCCCTCTGCTCATGATCAGTTTGTGCCCTACTATGAACATCAGAATATATCGTGGCCTTAGCTGGTCAGTTTAGTCTCAAAAGTAGCATCAGTAATTTCATGTCAATCAAATTATAACTTGTACAGTTTGGGCTGCATATTAGAAGACTTAGGTTTCTTTTATAATCCACAATCCAATAAGCACTGTAATTTCATGCATGATTATACAAGAGTCCCCAAGTACTGTGTGTTTTCACCTTCAATTTCATGGTAACTTGTACAAGTTGCCATAAGTTGTGCGTATTTTAATTTTATTTGTTGTGAACAACCCCTGCCTAAGGAGGACTCTTGGGGTATGAATTTGGATTTGGAGTTTTGCGACCAGATTGTTTACATTAATGTTGAACTAGAAATTATCGAGTTTCTGTCCTGTTATTGTCATGAAACCCCCTATAGTTTTCCCTTTAATGCAGGACTTCATATGCATATTCAATTTGAGGCATTATTCCTAATGTGTCTACTGTTTATTTGGGTAGAAGCTAAAGGAGGAAGTAGTGTGGGTGAAGGAGATGGTTCATATTACTTGTTTGATCTTAGTTGTGTTGCCATCCAAATCCTCGAAGTACACCACTGTCGACCCTGAAAAAGTAGAAAGATCTTTGCCGTTTCTCCCTCTGTTCTCCTCACCTGAATAGCTTAGCATAATCAAAGGGGAGTTAGTGGATCTAGACATGTGATCTGAATTTCTTCACATCATGTAAAACTAGCCGAGTGGGCAAGCATAAAACCTATTATGCAGGGCAGGCCAATTTAAGTAAAAGCTAGTAGTCAATAACTTACACTTGGAAGTGCACCTAGATATGAACATCTAGGGCAGCCAAAAAAAATATAAACTGCTGGACACGATGATTCCCAAAAGTCTAAAAGTTTCTCCATGTTTCTCCACGTGTTCTGCTTACTTCTGCTACATACAGTTCCAAAGGGTTTAATCAGAAGGATCATGCTTCTCTTCTATTCAGCCGAATGACATTTCAGAATAATTATCAGAGACGAAATCAGTAAGCAACACAGCACCCCAGAGGACTGGGAATATTGGACCCTTCATATACCTCCTCAGGAGGACATTGGATAGTGTTT
The DNA here is from genome assembly GCA_029747015.1 of Carnegiea gigantea. Lineage (NCBI taxonomy): Eukaryota > Viridiplantae > Streptophyta > Magnoliopsida > Caryophyllales > Cactaceae > Carnegiea > Carnegiea gigantea. The sequence goes on from JAKOGI010000488.1 coordinate 455,523, forward strand.
GACCCTACCACAGTGCCACCTCAGCACTTCAATGACCTTAGGAAAAATTGGATCCTGAAGAAGGAAGTGTTTTGGTGCAGAAGACATCCGTAAGAATTTTGCCTTCAACTGAATCACTCATAAGCATGATTCATAGAACAGACCCACGGGTGAACTGTTTAGCAGTCGGCCAGCCAGCGAAAAACGAACAAACCTATGTATATTGTTTCCTATCCAACATTCATATAAGGAGTACATTTAAATTAACAGTAATAAAAATTCAGGAATAATTGAAAAACATATAAGCAAACTCGTTCGGCAGGCAGTTTTACCAGTAGGCCCTCATCCTGACTATGCTAGACTTACTGCACAGCCAGTTTCACAACTCAGTCGAGCCCTCGGAACATTGCTCACAACTAAGTCATCCATATTCCGACAAATGTTATTTCAGTACTTAAGAAAAAATTTTCCGGCCAATATTCATTTTCTTCTATTACATGCTAAAATTTGGGAGAGGGATGGAGCCTCTGAGGTGATTCTTCTTCTAATGTAACTAGATATCCTCTTCTAAGTCCGGCCTCGTAAGCAGAATTCAAGAGAATAACTTACAGGCCATAAACGGTAAAGCTCAGAATACATTAAGGGCGTGTTTGGTATGGAAAACTAGAATGAAATGGAATCAAAAAATGATGCCTGAGGGGTTGGGTCTAGAACTTGAATCCTTTTTTTAGTTGCTTGGTAGAGAACTAGAATGGAATCAGGTTCCACTTCTTGTTGTTTGGTTGGTAGGGATGGAATGGAATAAAATCTTTTTTAATTTTAAAACCGTTTTATGCCATTGTAAGTTATATTTTTTTGAACTTAATATTTGTTTTTATTAAAAAAAAAATGAAGTTTGATACCTTACTTCCTAATAAATTGTGATTTGTATTGTATTTTGGTCAAATTAATGATTTTGGCAATTGTAAATGTTTTTCAGCATTTACTAATTTTTATTTGTAGCCTAAGAAATTACTTTTGTATTTGATGAGAAATTATTTTTAATCTAAACAATTATTTGTAACTAGAAATCATTTGCAACCTAAGAAATTAAATCTAGAATGCCAAAGAACTGGTGAGCTAATGGAATGAAATAATTGAGACGCAAATTTTGTGCCATGGCCTTGATTTCCCTTTCTTTTTAGTAAAAATATATGTTGATCCCTACGGGATAAACAAGTGACCCCTTGTAAGTGGGTGGGTTCTAATCCTCTAGTTTTGAAAGAGGGGGACTTGAGACCTCCGGGTATCAAGTTTCTTAACCAAAAATGTCATACCAAACACTAAGATTAGGAACTTAATATCTAAAGATATCAAGTTTCATTCCACTTCGTCAAACCAAACACCCCCTAAATTGCTCACAAGGGACATAGTATCATCAGAAAATAATAATATGATTACTCAGAGAACATTGAGCAATCGCTTCGCGTGGGTCATCATGTTCTACTAAATTGGTCAAGTAGGACAGCACCACCGTGATAAAACTCCTAATTGACATGGATAATACAGTAGCAGAAACTGAAAATCTACTCACTAATAAATGCTAGCCCCGACAGCCTCCACCCCCTAAAATTAGAATCCTATTCCTCCTCACACCCTACCACATACTAAAAGTAAGTGGAAAGAAGAAACCTACATGACCCTCCTTTTGGACAGATAATAATATATTATAACTTCCCAAAACTGTTCTTTTACTACTTGCACAATTGTCATACGTGCTGAAGTGGAATAGCATCCAGCGAACAAAATCATAACTCATCAAATACACCCCAAGTACAGTCATTAACACACCCCACTTTTATTAGTCAACGATAAGGAGAACATTGACAAAGTAATTAGAACAGAAATGAAAAACTACGGCTTAATTTGATTAATTCAGTCCTACTACCACATACAAATTTTGTTTTAAAAAAAGGCATACAAAATGGGATCATTCAAAGAGGAACCTCCCCTTCCAAGGAGCAAATCAACATTTTCCACCTCTAATAGGAAAAGAGAAACCACAATTCATTGCTCTGCTATTTTTACATAATAAAATGATGTTTGATAAGAAAAAGATAACCACAAGCATAAGCAGGGGATGACACGGACACCCATGTTTCATGGAAAGGACGAAAGAAAAAGATAAAGAAGATAGATAGTGAAAATGCTTTACCACTTTTCTGCTCTATCGTTTTCCTAACCATGAACACACTCTATATTTGACCTTCAAAGTCCCCCAACCCAATAGGGGTTCCTTTTGTAATGGCAATGTTGACATTTAACAGTGAGAATACACCCAACAAGTCTGAAAGTATCAATTTTTTCCAACCAAGTCTAGTAAAACTCTTGTTATCTTAACGAGTATTTATACCCACTGATACAATACATGTTGAACACCCCCCCTCCCCCCAACCCCGGGCGGGATGAGTGAGGGTCCATCAATCAAATCTAGCTGCCTTATTCCTTTGTTATGGAGAGAGAGGTTAGTGATGTCGACTTTATATTGAAACCTTTTTTCATTCACTATAATTACTCCATTAAAAATGAAAAATTAGTGGGGAAAAAAGCAGGGGACATTTTGTCAAGATATTTTGCCGTATGTCACGCGGCCATTATCCTCCTCCCAAAGGCCGGGCTGATGAGGTGTGCGGCGGCACCGTTTATAACCCCATGACCCTCCATCACTTATCCGATATGGAATTCTTATCTGTGACATTCTCCCCCACCCAATCCTGTGACGCCCTCATCACAGATGGGGCCCCTGCCTACTCCATTTAGTCAGAGTGCTTGGCACGATATTGGAGTCGGATCTGGGTTGACTCTAATATCACTTGTCACGAGGCTATTAGTCTCTCCCCAAAAGACCGGCCTTCTAGGGAGAGAGTAATGGCCCCGTAACACATAGTACACCATAATTTAAGCTTCAAATAGCCCAAGGGGATATTAACTCATCACCCAAAAAAGGGGGAAAGTTGTTGAAGGAATTAGCATCTAAACCATTCTCAACTTTTCCATAATTTGTTTATCATAATTAAATTGTCCACACAAGCCCAATTGAATAATAAGGCTTCTAGAGTCTTCGAGGTGGCGTTGCTCGTTGAGAAATTTTGTTGGGGTGGCGTTTTGGGGATCAAAATAATACAGATGACAGGGGGAAAAGCAATGAGAAAGCGACTGCAAATTACAATAAAGATAGTTGATCACCAGAAATTTAAAACTAACTTCGTAAAAGGAGCAGCACCTAATCAATTCAGACATCACTGCAACGTCGACGTAAAACCTAATTTGAAGTTTAAATAAAGCAAAATTAGTAGCAGAACGAATACGACGAAAGAGAAAGAGGAACGGGGGAGGCAATGGTGGAGCGAACAAACCATTAGAATGATTGAACGAGTGAATCTAACACAGAAATCATAAAATCATTAGGGTTCCGATCGTCGCCGGCGTCAACGAAAAGCGACGTTAGAAAATAGACAGGTGAAATGGGGGGAAACCGAAATCCAGTCTCAGATAGAGAGAGAAAGAGAAGGCCCGTTTACAGTTTATGCAGATGCCTGCGGCTGGCGACCCAATTTATCTATTTCAAGTGTATGGACCTCAAATGTGTGATCCATTGTTGCCCCCGTTACTTCCAGGAGCAATCTTTGTGCAATACCTATATTATAGACCCAGGACTATAAACTCGATAATATGACTCAATTTTGATTAAAATTTTCTTTTTTGTTGTTGTAAAGAGGAGACCATGAAAATAGAGAAAAGTACCATATATAATAGCCTAGGTTTATAGATCCACAACTACTTAATGATTTAGGTATTTTGTGGAGGGTTAAGTTAAGTCGTCTACATTTGAATCTATTTAAATCTCACTTAAGTGAGATCCACACTTAATGATAGTGGTACTATTGTTGCATAGTTGAGCCTATTAACAAAAAGATATTTCAGTTGATCATATTCTCCTTTCTTCAAATGAAATTGCAAGTTTGCAACAAAAGATGAGGGATGACAATTAGTTGAGTAGTAAAACAATTTTATAATTGCGTCGAGCTTGCGTCTAACGATATGTTCTTTTCGACTTATGAGAAGTACTTACTGATATTTATTACTAAGGTAACATGTTGAAACACGTTGAATTATTTCTAAAAAAACTAGTTTTTTACTTGTGCATTGCACGATGGCTATTACTTCTCAGTTGATAAGTTTCAGTATCGTGTTGCATGTGTTGTTTTTGGTGCTATACCATACCGAGTTCCATGGACTTGATGGTAGTATCTTTTTTCTAACTTTATTTAATATGAAGTCATCTTAAGTATATGTACTTGAATTTTTGATATGCAGTCTATATTTTTTAATTCTGTTAGTTAAGAAGTTTTTAATTATTTTTTTGTTTTAAGATATTATAAGGTGTGACGTTGTGTGGTTTTTTTAAAGTTTAAATAATTTTGTGAAATAACTATATTGACGGTGGGAGCAAAGGAGTAAAGAAAAATCATAGTATTTTCAATAATTTAATATTGTATTTCTTAAACTTGGACGTTATTTTTTAAAAATGTATCATATGGTAATATGAAATGTAATGTATAAAAAGTAGTTCTAATATGAAATGTTTAATAACACATCAGATTTATCGTTTTCACTATCTATTAGTCGCAAACTTTCGTTCTCAGATTAAGTAACATGTAAAAGTGACATATATTATACTAAGCTAGGTTTTGATTTTTCATTTGTTTCTGACTACTTATCATTAACGATATATTGTTAAATGCATGTAATGATTTTTTATATACTTATCACTTAGCCGAAACATATACGATAATATTTTGTATTGATTTATGCTTACCTACAGAGAGACATTTCAATTATGGACTTCTGGTATATTTCATTTTCCTGAAATTGCCTACACAATATTGGAGGAATTTATTTATTGTTATTATTTTAATCTCCGATTATTTTTTTTAATAGAAGAAATGAGGGGGGAGCTATATTAAATTAGCATCAATGAAAGAGTACATATCATCTGACGCCGTAGAAATGATACTTTTCAGGACCTCGTTTGTCCGAAAAATAGGATCAAAACAACCATGTTGCCAATGAGCGATATCATGAGCAACCTTATTACCCTCCCTACTAACATATGACCATGAGAAAAATTGAAAAAACTTGACTTGTTCGAGAACGTCAGAAATGAAAAGCCCGACTGCATTGTCATGGATAGTGCCACTTCTCCGAGATTGGATAAGAGTCAAGCAATCCCCTTCAATGATAAGATATGAGAACCCTACCTCCTGGGCCTGCTTCAGTCCAAACAGACATGCCCTTGCCTCCTCAACCTCCAGGTTGACAAAACCTTTACCTTGTCGAGCACCAGCCATCACCACATCTCCTTCCGGATTACGTATTACGAACCCCCAGCCCCAGCATCCACTCCCCACCATTCCACCATCAAAATTCATCTTGAGAAGACCCGCCATTGGAGATGCCCACGAGCTGGGTAAAACAGCCCCAGCACCATGCTCATGCCTGTGCATCTCTCTGAACGAACGAACAAAGGAGATCGCTCTCCCACCCACCATCTCAGGGTTCGCATCAGGTTTACCAAACAGGAACCGGTTACCTACAGAGAGGCATTTCAATTGTGGACTTCTGGCATATTTCATCTGCCTGAAGTTGCCTGCACAACATTGGAGGAATTTATTAATTGTTATTATTCTAATATCCGATTATATTTAATTCTAAGAATCGTAATATGTCACGGTATTTGCATAATTAGAACTAATATTTTGTAGGAGTTTACTAACACTAAAAGATGTATAGTGCCAATTTTTTTTTTTTTGGTTGATAATTTGTAGTAGTGAAGTTATTTTGAGTGCATACATATAGCCGTTGGTAAGTTGTTAGACACTTCTTTGTACACAATATTTATTGTGTATCCTTCTTAGTGTTTATTGTCATGTTAAATGATAAATTTTAAACCCTTTGGTCAAGTCACCCGTGATGCTGTAATTCAATTGTCTAGGACTCAGTACTGATTTTAGAAGGTAAACTCCTACATATTTTAATGATTATCCTTGACTTTTATTTATAATCATTGCACAGCAAAACATGAATAGGACATTGCCTTTTTTTTTTAATACAAGTGGCCATTTTGTCTCAGATGAGTGCAAAATAATTCTAGCGATTGTAACTTTCATCCTGACATTGATTGCAAATAGAATAAAATTCTTCCATTTTCGCCAACCAGCATTTGTTAGGACTCATTTTTGTATCCTTCCACAACTAAGAATTATATGGGGATACAAATTTTCTTTTTCATCATAGGTTTAAATGAGATACTATAAAATTAAGTCCCTATTTATAGAAATTGCAAATTAAGATAAACTCAAAGTAAAATGAGTAACTGTCGGGATAATGAGGTAATTAATTTTAAAAATAATATATAATATAATAATTGAAAGTGAGCATTAAAATGAAATAATGAGGTATCTAGTGAAGGTCATATAATATTAAAGACGGGCATTCAAATGAAATAATAAGGTAATTTACCAATAAGAATAAATTAGTAAAAGATTAGTTAGCATATGTGAGACCAAATGTCAAATTCGTAGGGTCGTGTATGCCATTTAAAACTAATAATCATCACAAAAGGAGCGGTGTTTTTTCTCTAGAGATTCCTATTGGTTTAATTGTATCCATTATGCATGCACTTACTTCATATATCCATTGAAGATTATTTCAATAGTTTAACGGCACCTTTAATATTATTTAATAGTGATCATAGTCCTTCCGACTATTCAACCCATGATTTGAATAAAAATAAATTTGATTAATTATTCTCGTGATCAACAAGCATGGAAAAATTGTTGACAATAGTAACAAAAAGACATATAAGTCTTTGACCATAATCTCATCTCTTTAGTATATAATTATTTATAAAAAAATCAACAAAGAAAAATAAAAAAATTTTAAAAAGAAGAAAGGGAGATTGGTAGCAGATGAAGAAATTTTACTGCAATTTCAATTTAGGAAAATTTTTACGTTCTTTTTTTTGGGGGGAGGGAGGGGAGTACTACTAATTTATGAAGTCAATCATGATATATTGTGAGAATGTAAATAAACCACTCTTATATATTAATTTACCTATTAAAGTTAAATTTAAATTTGCTAAACGAACTAATTGTACTATGTGATTTTTGAGTGCAAAATATAATTTCAAGTGAAATATAAATTGAATAAATCACTGAAATGTTTTTTTTTTAAAAATATCATGAACGTTAGTTATAAATGTGAAAAGAAACTAAATATTGTACCAACTTAAAGTAGTCATAACACATTTAAATTTAAAACTAATATATTTAGATTTAGATGTCCAATGTATACTTACCTCAAAATAATGTCTAACACACTTAAACTTTTTTTCCTTGGGTAACATCTAAATCATTTCTTTACTCTATATTTAAATTTTTTAAGACAAAATTTAATTACTAATTAGTCATAACACATGAGAAAAGTTAACATTAAATTGAATTAAAATTGCATTAATAATCTACATCAATCTTAATTACATAATAGAAGACTTTTATGTTGCTATTCTACATGGCATTCTTATCCCAAGTGGCACTCTAGATGGCATCCGATGTGACATCGCACGTGTCGTTCATATATGAGTTCAATCCAACTTTTAATAAATATATATATATATATATATATATATATATATATATATATATATATATATATGATGCTGATATGATATGATATAAGTAAGTATTTTGAATAATTACTTAACAGTGTTGAATTATATTGAATATTTATGATAAATAATTACCATAAGTTGAAAATAATATGACCAAAAAATTATTTGAAAAATAGCTCAAAGAATCCAATATTTTGAATTCTGAATCAGAACCCGTTAGACCAAACAAAACCAATGGTACTCGCCATATATCGTATCTTTGAAACTTTGTCGTATTTACAACATTTCTAGCATCGACTCCATGCAAACGTGGTCACACAGATGTGCCAGGTGGGTATTCTTTGGCCAGCCCATATCTCCCTTCAAGTTGTGCTGGGCCTAGCCCTAAGTCAGTAACTTGATGAAACAACCCACAGTACAAACGACCTGCCCATTAGGCTCAAACTAGATGAAAGACTACCAATTCTGGAACAAGCCTACCGTTGATCTGAGCTCAGTATAGCCTGAGCTTAATGTCTTTTTTTAATCTTTTGTTTTTTGGATAGAGAAGCCAATGTGTAATGTGTTCTTGGCTCTCACAACTTAAACGATATCCGACTAGAGACAACTAAATGCACCCTGAAATTAATTATATCATCCCCTTATCGAAAATAGTCTAGTTTTATTTCAAAACCTAATTCAGGCCTTTTTTTCTAATTGAATGAGTTCAACTCTGTTATTTCCATCATTATTCTGCTGGTAGTTCATTTGCTTCATGTCCCAAAAGTTTTCGACTCAACAAAATATTATTTGAAAATTTTTATTCGAGACTGTTATAATCGGTTTTTCTACTTACACACGTGCTGCAGGGGTAAAATTGTTTACATTTAAACCTCTTCAATTAATATAAAAATGGAACCTACACTGAGAATTTATTGTTGTTTTTTGTAGTTAATTTGCTACATCCAAAACTTAAATGCGCCGTGAATCCGATTGATCAACATTCAACGAATGATTCCCATGGACGAAAACAAAAAACTTTCACAAGGATTGACAATTTCAACACTGCCATAACCTTGCTGAAAACCGAAAAACAAAAACTAAAAAAGACACTTAAATCATCCCAAAAACCCAAAAAAAAAAAAAAATACAAACCAATTAAGCTGCCTTGAAAATATAACCAGGCAAGCCTAATTCTTGACAATGGATTTAAACCCTTCATGGGAGCTGCTCGTACTCGTAGTTGTCAGGCTGGATGAAGACGATGTGGTAGAGGAGGGCAGCAATACCGGCACCGGCGAATGGGCCGAGCCAGTAGACCCAGTGGTTGGTCCAGGTCCAGCTGACGACGGCTGGGCCAAAGGACACGGCTGGGTTCATGGAGGCTCCATCAAAGGCACCGCCAGCCAAAATGTTGGCGCCAACAATGAAACCGATGGCCAAGGGTGCAATGATGCCAATGTCACCCTTCTTGGGGTCAACGGCTGTGGCATATACGGTGTAGACCAGCCCGAAGGTCATCACGATCTCGAACACCAAGGCGTTCCATACGCTCACGCCGGAGGAGAGGGCGAACGCGCTGGTGGGCTGCAATAAGAGAAAGGCAACCCCGTCTTAAGTGGTTTCGAAAGTTCAAGTTGATTCAAGTTGTGTGTTTTGCTCTGAGTCTAGACCTAATAAACGAATCATTTATGTCTAGTCTAGTTCAAGTTTGGATAAGTTCAGTATGGATTGGTGACACAACTCAAACAACTCTCAATAAGTTCAATTCGACCTAACCTGCATGTCTATGTTTGATTTAAAACATATGTGTAGTGCTGTATTAGACTCATGTCTTGGATTTATCATGCATTGATATATATGTATGTACTTACGAGGCCACCGGTGGAGAAGCTGAGGAGGAGGCACGCAACAACGGCGCCAAGGCACTGGGCAATCCAGTAGAGAATACTCCTTGCAAAGGAAATCTTACCACCAAGGAAGGCACCGAAGGTAACAGCAGGGTTAACATGACCACCTGAGATGTTAGCACCCACTGAGACAGCCACAAACAGGGCAAATGCATGGGACAATGCAGCCGCTACCAAACCAGCTGGGGTTCCTGAGCCATCGTTTGTAAGCTTGCCTACACAAATTAAACCAAACACCAACCACAGTTAATCATAAAGTCAACCAAAAATTAAAAAAATAAACAAATCCACCAGCTACTGGCCCGTTCTTTTCAACTTTTCACAAATACTTATCATCCGCATTCAATACTGATTAGCATTCATCAACACTAATCAGCATTGGTTTAAAGTTATGATAAGTTGATGAGAACATGACCTGCATGTACCTAAGTCACATCAAACAATACATCACTAGTAGAAAGCGAACTTACTGAAGGCCATGCCAGAGCCTTCTCCAGCGAAAACAAAAATGACCATGGAAATGAACTCAGCTAACGCGGCCTTGAGGGCATCGGGGTGGCTGGCCTCGGCGGGTGAGCCGATCGCAATTCTTGGGATGGCCATTTTCAAGCTCAAGAGGGTGGCTAAGTTTTGGTTGCTCTTGAATGTCTTAGCTCTAGCTAGCTAGCTGTGATGAATAACCCAAGGCTTTGTGAGTGTTTTATATATAGTGCACATTGAGGACTGTTTGGAGCCGGAAATTAGCTGTTCATTTGTTGGCTTCTGGTCTTCCATATTAATTAATGGCTCATAGTTTTTAAGCAATAAAATATAGCGTGGGAGTTGAACTTTTTACTTGGGTGGTGGGGCCAGGAAGTGGCCACAATTTTGCGTGCTAGAGCTAACGGTCGGGGCCTCCCGAGCGCTCCTCTTTTGCCACGTGGCAAACGATGTGACTTTTTGATGTCGATCAGACGGTGCAAGTTGATTTTTATCACCGGCCAATAGAACTTGTGGTGCTCGGGTCATTAATCGTTGGTCAAAGTCTCTCATGGACGACCGGCCATACGGAGTGGCCTCTCTTTTTCTTCTTTGTTTTTTTGGGGGGGGTGGAAGGAAAGATGTTTAATTTCAATATTGGGGTGTGATCGGTGATTGGGGGAGTGGTTAGATGAGTTGGTTCGGGCTCCAACCTGGCCTCATTTTTGTAATGATGAATATGATGTACTGTTGATCCTTCTCATAATTGTGGAGTAACATTAGTTCTTAACCATATTAATGATGTGAGATTTAAACTTCAATTCAAAATCAACGATAATATTTGTAGTATATCTATGTTTGTAACTTTGTGAGTGACTACTACTCCATCTAGTTCTCTCCAAATGAACTATTTACATGCAAAATAGTTTCTCTTCAAAAGGTAGTGGATTTGCTTTAGTCTAAAAGTGACCTTTTTAGGGAATCTGTAAGCTATGCATGTACACATAAAGATCGAATCAAATGAACCAAGCATTGATTGATATGACTAATTATTTCAAAAAGTACAACGCGTAACCCAGAAACACTTATCAAATCATCTATATGCATATCGATAACTATTTCGACCAATAATATTGCACCAATAGATAGGATTTTTCAATGTTTGCTAAGCTCTTTTTTAGGCTATACACAACTAAAGGGAAACAAATTAATAACATAATTGATCGAATAGGGAACAACTTGTAGTAAAAATGACTCTTACCTAGAAAAATTCAAATCCCATTGTTCATCTCAACTTAACTACAATACTTAAGTGCGTAACCTATTAACCTAGTACCTTGATCAACACATCAACACATGAGTTTTAGATCAAAGTGTATGAGACTAATTATATCAACAGATCTTATTAATTTGTCTTTCGAAGCCTAAGCCAGATCAGAGTGATTAAAGTCAATGAAGCTGCACAAAAAGAAAAATACATAATTTTCGCATTCATTCGCAGCCACAAGTCCAATAAGCCAGGCCGCAATTAGATGTCTTCACTAATTTATTAATGTCTCTCTCATTACTATTAATTAGTTAGCCGGCCTATTCTTTTCGTTAAAAAATATGGATTGATAAACGGGTGAAGTTGGTTGAGATTGGTAGAAGTAGGTATTTTTTTATTGATATGAGTTAAAGTATGTTGAAGTGGATTTTTTTTTTTTGGTATGATGGATAGAAGTTGGTTAAAAATAGTGGGAAGTGAGTTGAAGTGGGTTGAAGTTGATTGAAATGGATTGAAATTGATTGAAATGGATATTTTTAATTGAAGTTGGTGAAGTGGGTGAAAGTAGGTTGAAATGAATTGAGGTTGATAAATTAAGATTTACCAACGAAAAGAACAGGCCTTGACCTGAGCCACTCATTTAGATCAGAAGACACTTGAACTGAGTTGTCAAGGCTAATAGAAAAATTAGTATAGTAGGTGTATTATTGCCACAAGAGATTCTTAAGCCCCCGTTGAATTATGATTTTAAAAGCATATAGATCCACACTGATCACAGGCTTATTTTAGCTTGTTTTTACCCGCTTTGTCAGTTTGCGTTCTTTTTTTTTGGGGGGGTTGGGGGGGGGGGGGGGAGATTTAATTAATAATACAATAAAGCTATGTCGTGTTCATCTTGGCTTGGAATATTAGTGGCCGTTAGTGCAGAATTTTCAGCTCATATTGTCTTTGTTTAATGCTATAACCTTATCTTAAGTTTTGTTTAACGTTGTGAGTTGAATAGATAATTTAGTTTGTAAGTCTAATTAAGCTTATCATACAATGAATTATTGAACATGTAGCGAAAGGATAAGATCCCTAAAATAGTAAAAAGGCCAGCTAAAGCCCTGCTGAGGACGATCTAGATCTAGACTACGGTAGTTTGTTTTTCAAAGTTTGTAAAGAGCTACGACAGCGTATTGGAAATAGCGGAAGTAGAATAATTTTGCGACTCCTGTTTAATCTTTTAATCATGCATGGACTACAAAATTATTGTTAGTAAATTTTACCAACTGAACTAACTAATCTATGTCTACACGTCTACGTATCTTCAACTTAATTTATTTGAAATTAGTTCTAGTTTGGTGACTTAGCTCTTCGTTCGGCTCCCATTCAAGGCATGTCGTTGTAGTTCAATAAAGTTGAGAGGTCCGATAGAAACCAGTACTAACAACCATGCCCAATGGATTATTTGCTTTGCTTCCTCGTGAAATTCTCATCAATAGAATCTGCAACTCCTTGGATCAGAAATTGAGGCTTCACATCGGCAAGAAGCTTGATGACTATTGGCATTGCACTTTGGTCGTCATCAGTAATTGCTGAACACTGTAGTGTCGCGAAAATATTCTAAATAGTTAATCAATGATCCTGTTTGGCAAACAGTTATTCGCTGTTAACTATTTGAATTAGCTGTTTGTAGAAAAACTATTTGGTAAGATTAGCTTTTTTGAGAAAGTTATGAAACAAAAAGCTAATTCCCACCCCCCCCAAAAAAAGAAACTCTTCCACAAAGGTAATGAAATTAGATATCCAAAAAAGCTATTCGAGAATAGCTATTTTAACAAACATCTAAATTAGTTTTTTTACTAGGTCAAACAGTTAATTTTGGTTCAAAAGGATGTTTTTAGTCAAAAAATTCTTCAAAAAACTGTTTGTCAAACATCCGAAAAAGACAATCTTTTGGAGGTACATAGAGTATAAAATAACTAACTTAGAGCAGACCCAAGCCAATCGATAGGTCTCTATGGTGTCAACTGTCAAGATTATGAAGCATTCCGTGTATTCTAAGTTGTAGATGGGATCAGCGTAAATTTTGTGACTGATTCAAAATTTTATCCACGTAGAATTAATTTATATATTTTCATAAATACATTTGAATGGAAGGTCAGTCCTTTTTTAAATAATAAATGGAAATATCATTTATTACGATTTTTGAATCATCTAAATTACATAAATAAATATTACAAGTATAGGCCGACCTTTTACTAGTTTTTTTTTTCTAGTTTCCTAAATATAAAGTATATTTTTCATGGACAGTTACGAAGACTATTAGCATAGGCCAACCCTACTACATATGAACGGGTTGGCACTATGCAAAACATTTGAAGAATGGGCTAACAGCTTAATTTTGAAAATCATGAGTTTGGACATTTCACTACATGCGCAAATACCAATAATATACAAACTACAACAATAAAATGGGGTAAGAGGACACTTTGTCCAAACTCCAAACCACTTGGATTTGGTGAACGGGGCAACATTCAGACTAGGCTGCGACTCCGACTAGGCCCTTATGAAGGCCCGCCAGAAAAGCCCATTCCCTCTTCATGTTTCCTCTATAGTCTCTAGTTTTCGGATTCTGGTATTTTTTAAATTTTTATTTTTATTTTGGTTTTACACATTGGTAACCCGCTTTCCCCAGAGATGGGGAAAAATATAAGAAAGACAATAACATTAGTGTAAATGACCAACAACTAACAAAAAGTAATGTACATTCATTTCTCAAGGTGGGTGCCCCCACATGACATCCTTCATGAAGTTGGAATGAGAGAATTCCGTTACTAATCAAATCTTGATTGACCATAGCATCAAGTTTATTTAAAAACTAACTTAATCAAAAGTTTCAACTTATGGTCGAGAGCTTAAGAAAGTGTTTTATACTCTCATACAGACCCCTCATGTAAATGTCTTTCGAGTTTGAAGCGTGAAAGTTATAAAGGTCTCACCTAACCTTATGCAATAATTCAATATGGCCCGATTGAGACTCGATCATAACACCTCTTGTTCAGAAAGGTAATCAGTTCTTAAACAAAATTAACTCAATCAAATGGCTAGAAAGGAACCAAACCATTTGCTATTTAATTTGCTAATTAATTCAAGCGTTCGATGACCTAAACTCCCAAGAGTGATTGGTCATTTCCAATTATGGCATAAACAATATTTTCTAGGTATACACACAAAACGACCTGAGCGCACACATACATATGCACATGTACAGGCACAACTCGACACATACATACATACGCACATATATATAGATTTGCACGCGCACGCACATGTGTGTGTAAGTGTGTATATATATGCAAACACACTGACACACATAAACACATATACATGTATGTTTGTGTGAGATCGATTTGAAGTTTTGAACCATAAGTCAAAAACAAATGGGAGGAGCACATATCATTGTACTGAGAAAGTACCAGATTAAAGCAACAATTAGGAGTGGCAATGGGACGGGTTTAACCGTACCTTCACCCATCCCAATTTTCAAAATTAATATCCATACCGATACCCATACCCATCGGGTGTTATAAAATTATATTCATATCCATACCTACTGAGTATAGTGGGTATGCTGGTTCTATTTGGGTACATATAGATAAAGAGAATTAAATCTATTTTGTACCCATATTCGACATCAAATAGTCAATATTTCACATTAACCCCAAACTTCTAACACATGTCATATCACGTCGAATACAACTAAAAGTTTGCCAATCAAAGCAATAAATTAGCACTTCATAATTATAATTTCTAACAAAATGTCTTACCGAAATCTTGAATACCATACAACTCAAGGCTAGGAGTGGCAATTTCACCCGCACCCGATGAATATCCATTCCACCCGACCCGAAAAGCGGGTGAAAGCCCGAAATATATGATGATGGATGAATGGCGGATGATGGTTTGATAGATTAGATTGGATCTGGGTGATGCTCCATCCGAGCCATCACCCGATTTATCACCCGCTTAGTCATCCACTTGTTTATATCCTAGTTGCAATTAGTTTACTTTTAATTTTTGTCCTTTAAATTTTACTCATTTTTTAGACAATTATATTATTAATTTTATGATTTTCGTCAAAATTAGTATGATGAATATGATATATTTCCATTTCTTATACCTAAAATATTTTTTTAAAACTTTTCAAAAGATAAAGATTACTTTTTTATTAAAATTTGTTAACATATTACATATAAACTTTCATCACCCGTTTACAACCCGATCCACCTATTTTCGCCTGCGGATGGTGGATGGATGGATTGGATTAGATTTTTGCGAATAATTGGTGGATTGGATGAAGCGGATTAAAGCGTGTGATGGATATGGATTATGGTTCACCCGACCCGAACCCGAACCCGATCCATTGCCACCCCTACTCAAAGCAACTAGCAAAATATCCAAGCATAAGCAACAAATTGAAACTTTAAACAAATGGATACGGATTTTATATGGGGAGGGTACAGAGCACGTATTGATAAAATGGGTATGGGGTGCGTTAGGAAATTAGAGCAACTAATAGCGGAAGCAATATGATGAAACAGATATTCAGAAATAGTTAAAAAGCGATAACAAAAACAAAGAAAACAACGACACACAAAATTTGCGTGGAAACCCAATGCGGGAAAATACCACGGACGGCGACGAGCATAATCAATCCACTATGTGAGCAGGAAGAGTACAAAACCATCACAATTACAACAAGTGATTTGATCCCACGGCAGAATTGCAATCTTTCTTGTAATCTCTCTCAAAGTATCTCTACCTCTCAATGTGTTTAGGGATTTGGGAGTTCAGAAGTTCAGAAGTTATTTTAGATCCTAGGTGTGTCCCCTTTATATACGGTCTAGAAAAGCAGGGTTTTACCCTTAGAGATGAACCCTAGCCGCCAGGAGAATTTGCACGTCGAGACAAACCCTAGCCGCCACCGAACGAACCCCGCCAAAAACACACGTGGCACGTCCGTGCCACGGTGTTCCTGTGTCAATTTTCTGTATTCTCTCGATTTCTCACTCCTCCGTCCTGACACGTCCGTGTTCGTGTAGCACAGTCCCACCATGCCGTTTCTTGGATTTTGGGTCACGAAACCCAATAATCTCCACCTTGGACCGAAATCTCCAATCACCAACTCTCTGACGCCGTCGTCGCACCCCGAAGGGTGATGCCCCCCTCGAGAGGCAATGCCCCGAAGGGCGCTCAAATACTGTGAATGCCGATTAAGTCCAAGCAATGCTTGAACTTAGCTCTGAGAGATGACTTATATGAACTTTTCTTCATATAACCTGTCATAGTAGATGCCTGTAAGACATAGAGACCTCCTTGCCTCAAGCCCTTCAGTAGAATCCGACTGCCATTCGAGACCTTCAGAATTTCACCTTCAGCTGAATATTTGCACCCCTTAGATTCAAAGGTACCCAAAGAGATGAGGTTACGCTTCAAGTCAGGAACGTGACGAACATTCGATAAAGTCCTGATAACACCATCATGAGTCTTGATTTTAACAGTACCGATTCCAGTTATATTACATTGGGTATTATTGCCCATGTGAACAACGGTTGAGTCAACTGGATCATATGTTAAAAACCAATACTTGTGAGGAACATATGATAGGTACACCCAGAATCAAGAATCTAATTAGAATCGCTCCCCCTTTCAGTAGAGGTAGCGAACAACACGTCACCATCAGAATCAGATTCAGCAAACGAAGTTTCAGCAGGCGCATGAGAATTATCTTCTTCTTTCTCCCTCTTCTTTTGCAGTTGTCAACCGTTAGCAACAATATGACCCAATTTACCACAGTAATTGCAGGTCTTACCAACGTGAGGATTTTTAGACTTAGAACGATTCTTACTCTTATTACCGTTCCTCTTTTCAGTTGTTTTACCCCTTACTACTAATCCCTCAGCAGAATCAGCATGAATGTCAAGATCAAACTTCTCTTTAGACAACAGGTTTGACTTAATATCCTCAAACGATATAGTATTAGAATTACTATATAGCATAATCTCCTTAAAGTGTTTATAAGAAGGGGGTAACGACACAACAAGTAAAATAGTCTTATCCTCATCCTTAACTTTCGCATCCAGACTCTCTAAATCAACAAGAATAGAGTTAAACTCTTTCAAATGCTTTTGGACAGGGGTACCTTCAGCCATACGAAAGGTATACAACCTTTCCTTCAAACGAATCTTGTTGGTGAGACTCTTCGTCATGTAGAGTTCCTCTAGCCGAGCTCAAAGATCTACCGCAGTTGTCTTATTGAGCACATGTCGTAAGACATATAGTGCCAAGCACAATTGTATGGCAGAAAGTGCTTTCAGCTCCAGTTCCTCCCATTCCTCGTCTGTTAACGATCCACGCCTCTTCTTTTGGTCTGCTGCCCATTGTTCATCAGTTATCTTCTCGGGTTTCATATAAAATCCTGAAAGAACCTTCCACAACCAATGCTGGATGAGAACTGCTATCATCTGCACCTTCCAGAGATTAAAACTAATCTCCTCATCAAATTTCTAAATATCAACCTTCATAATTGAAGACATCCTAAACCAAAGCTCTGATACCACTTGTTAGGAAATTAGAACAACTACTAGCGGAAGCAACAGGATGAAACAGATATTCAGAAATAGTTAAAGAGTGATAACAAGAACAAAGAAAACAACGACACACAAGATTTACGTGGAAACCCAATGCAGGAAAAAACCACGGACGGCAATGAGCATAATCAATCCACTATGTGAGCAGGAAGAGTACAAAACGATCACAATCACAACAAGTGATTTGATCCCACTGCAGAATTACAATCTCTCTTGTAATCTCTCTCAAAGTATCTCTACCTCTCAATGTGTTTAGGGATTCAGGGATTCAGGAGTTATTTTAGATCCTAGGTATGTCCCCTTTATATAGGGTCTAGAAAACCAGGGTTTTACCCTTAGAGACAAACCCTAGCTGCCAGGAGAATTTACACGTCAAGATAAATCCTAACTGCCACCGAACGAATCGCGTCAAAAACACATGTGGCACGTGCGTGCCACGTGGCACGGTGTCCCCGTGTCAATTTTCTATATTCTCTCGGTTTCTCGCTTCTCCGTCCTAGCACGCCCGTGTTCGCATAGCACGGTCCCACCGTGGCGTTTCTTGGATTTTGGGCCATGAAACCCAATAGGGTGGGTATGACCTATACCCATATCCATACCTATTTTAGCAATAATAGCCCCATACTCATTTTTTTTCCATTTTCACTATCCATACTCATACCTATTGAGGCGGGTTTTACGGGCTCTAAGTAGGGATGGTAACGGGGCGGGTCGGGGACGGGGGCCATATTCGCCGTCCCCGTCCCCGCTAGGATCCCCGCTCCCCGTCCCCGCCCCGTTCCCCGTAGCGGGGAAAGAATTCCCCCCATCCCCATCCCTATTTTTCCCCGCTATTTTTTTCCCTCCCTTGTAATAGCTATATTGTAACTCTTGAATTAAAACTCAATTTATCATTCCTATACCCTACTCCCTAGCCTGTGCAACAAGCTCTTCTAAACTCCATATAACATAAGTATAATAAAATTCATCAAATTTGACAATCCAAATTCCAAACCAAATTAAAGTTTAACAAGTTATGTAATATAAGTCTAACAATGCACAAATTACACAAAATAATTCAACCAAAGTCTAAGTAAGTCAAACATAATCATAATTCAAAAACTAAAAGCTTAAAATATAACCAAAGTTCAATAATCATTCACCACAAAATACAACAACGTCCATAATTTTAGTTCATAGTGGGGACAGGGATGGGAGTTTTCCCCAATTGGGGTATTGGGGGCAGGGATAGGAATGGGGATAAATCCTCGATGGGGAAACAGGGACGGGACGGGGTGGACTATGTCCCCGTCCCTGTCCCCATCCCCGCGCGGGTATGAATTTTTTGCCCCGTCCCCGTCCCCGTCCACGTTGGGGATAGAGATTTTTCCCCACTTCGGAGGCGGGCCCTGGCGGGAATGGGTTTTCCCCAACCTTTTGCCATCCCTAGCTTTAAGTGAATGTGGATTTTTTTGCCAACCCCAGCAACAATGACAGATACATGCATCGAATACCATCATGGATGGGCAACAACCCAAGTGGATGTAAATTCTCAAGTCAAACATTCTCAAGTTCGTGATAAGAAAAACAAGCTGTCGGTGCTTGTCAACACATTTAAATGATCAAAAAGGTTTGATCATTGATCCATATTGCTTTCACCCTTTTATGATGACGTTTCGACGACGGCCCCGTTCAAATAGATGCGTTTGATCATTGGTATACATTGCTTTCACCCTTTGATGATGATAGCTGGATAACGACCACGTTTATTTATCATTGCATGCATGAGCTATAATTTCACGTTGAAAAACAATGTCGGGCCCTTGGACCCATCGACTGGCCCTCGACTGTTGTCTTGTCCATTTTTCTAGCTTGCTTAGGTAAAATTATCTATGCTCTAGTTAATCACTTATGCTTACTTAAAATAAATTTTATTTTTTCAAATGGCAGAACTAACTAGCTAGTAGCTAAGGGCTTAGGATTTAAATATATTTTTCATATCTTTATTTTAAACGTCGAATGTAAATTGATTAATTAGTAGATTATGTGTAAAATTAAACGAACATTAGTTATTTACATACGTAAATGAATCAATTACATCAATTTCATATTTTACGTTTGTAACTTGTTTTTTAAGTTTTTGCATATGGACAAAATATTTTCATTTTGTTAAATTTCATAGACATGAATATTTTGATACTGGCTTGCAATGTATACAACAAACTTTTTTGTACAAAATTTTACAAGATCTTACATGAAGCATAATAAGTTAACAATAGACATAACTTTTACACTTGATTATGAATAAATTTACATGTCATCAAAGGTCTTAAATATCAAATAGCTAATTAATCCAATCAGTATTGTCAACAAGAGAGATTATGTTACAATGCGATACTTTATATATAATCAATTTTTATTGAGATGGTCTTACTAAATGTTTATGTAAAATTGGGGCCCCATTTATGAAATGAGCATTTTTTTTCAATTTATAATAAGTACTTATCATTAGCATTTAGCACAATTAAGCACATCTTAATACAATTCAACCCTTGCAAAAGCACTTAACTAGATTTTAATTAAATCCAAATCACCAATTATATTCTTTGTCAATAATTTGGCGTATTTTACTTATAATATAAACATATTTATTATTGTTATGTAAAATTTGTGTAAAATTGAAAAAAAATTTACACTGTGTAACAAAATAAAATGTTTCGCACTTTTAAGTAATTATTATATTTATAAAATGCATATTATTTGATGAATTATTATATTATATAAACACATAAATTTGTCATAAACTACTTAAAGATTGCATACTTATTTTAAGAATATAATTAAAATTGAAAGACAAATTTTCAAACAATATTGCCAGTCTAAAATTTACCCTATCTCTTGATTAAAAAAAGAAAAAATTTACTCTATCACGTTCTCCTCCTAATAACCCACCAATACACAAAAAACTAATTTATTGTGGAGAACCAACCTCACCATTTACTACAACATCTACCGATATAGTTGACTTATATTTTACAAACTATCAAAATGTGTGTTCTAGGTATTTATAATTATAATTATTTTCAAAATGGATTTAATTTTGGAATCCATTGCTAAGGATACAAGAAATTATTGTGTTAATAATAGCAAGTACAATATGAACATATATTCACAAATTGTTTGTATATCATACACATCATTTAAGGAAGTCATTTAAAATTTAACTTACGACAACCATAGCATGTAAATTATAACTCATTCGAAAATGATCATATTCTACCGCAACATAAATAGATACATGTACTTAAATTTGAGTGTATACAATAGTCACACAACTATACTATACATATTTCCATGCTTAATTACAATTAGCCTTTAATTATATAAACTCATTCAATACCATTCACTATATTTCAGCATGTTTCAGGACGATTTGGTATAATATAGTTTATTTCAGCATATTTCAGTATAATTCAACATCTTTCAGTAATAAATATTAACTAGGATTATACCCTTATGATATCAAGATGTGAGTTAAATAATTTTTTAATAGATTATTAAGAGGATATATTTTTTTATGAAAAAAGAAAACAATAAAATGATGCATTATATTATTTTGTTGATGCAAAAGCAAAACGCATATTCTTTAGTTTTTTCGTGACTAATAACATACTTTTTTATTATTAATTAATATCTAACTCACACTTTTTTGTTGTATTTGCATAATTAAATCATATATATTTTATGATTAAACTTTATTATTAAACAATCGGAAGTTATGTGAGAAGTTACCTTGTTAAATAGAATTATTGTTGTAGTAAATTTAGATCTATATATCCTACACTGCCTCTTCTTTTTATTTTAAATCTCATATAGTATCCTATGTTGCATTAAAGTATCTCACATGACTATGATCTCCTATGTGGCTTCCGAAATAGCAAGCTTATGTATCATTTGTATATGAGTTTAATCCAACTTTTAATACACACACACACACACGCACGCACGCACAGAGATATATATATATATACACACACACACACACACACACACACACACACACACACACACACACACACACACACACACACACACACACACACACACACACACATATATACATATACATATACACATACATATACATACATATATATATATATATATATATATATATACTATATATATATATATATATATATATATATATGTATACATACATACATGCATGCATGCATACATACATACATACATACATGCATACATGCATACATACATACATACATATATATATATATACACACACACACACACGCATATGATAAGTGCTCATTATAAGTCGAAAAGAACATGTCCAATATTTACATCATGTTTTTAAGAAATAGCAACACGTGCTTCAGCCTATCTATCATGCATTCATTAAATCACTCCCAACAGATTTTTTTTTCAAAGAATTGCACAAAGAAAATTGCGGATGGGCATGTTAGATTGACAAACTAACCCAACCCAAATTTTGAACCAAATGACTTGGATCCCTATTCGATCGGACATTCAATAATTGACTCAAATCAAATCAAATCTAAGCTTCAATTTTCTATAAAGTTGTTTCTTTTTACATGATAAGTTATTAAACCAATCATTGGTTAATTCAAATCGAATATCACCTGACCTCAAGTGAATCCAATTTAATCCAAAATATGACCAATTCGAATTTAACCTAATCACCTATACGAATCAAGCGGGTGTATGGGTATTGCAGCGGCACGGTGGCAGGACTCATTGGCTATATAAGTGGGTCAACGTAGGCACGTGTGGAGAAGAAATTTAATTTGGCAGAGGAGTTCACGTATACGTGCACGTAACATGTGGGACAGTGGACGATAAGGGTGTATGTAGGGAGGTATAGGTAGAGATGACCGGGATGAGGTACCTAGTTAGATTTTTACGAACCGGCAATCAGGCCCTAAATCCAGAATTGGTCCCGGATTTGGTTAGAATGGGTCCTAGAACTTGGATCGGTTTCGGACACATCGAAATCGATTGTGATTTCGGAAACTCTGTTCCTAAGTAATATTTTTTATGTTGTTCTCATTTTTCCCTTTATAAAATAGGAACATTGAGGGATTGAAAAAAAGTTAAGAACTCATGTTTGAAGCCAAATTCCTAAAAATCAAATTATAATGTTAAATTAAATAGAAAATAAGTAGTAAAGACGATTCACATACTTTAGAATAAATTCAGAGAATTGGATACAAAGTTAATAAGAAATCCACAATTCAATATTACAAAATGAACGAGAAGACTAAAAATTACTCTAATTCACTTGAAACAGAAAGAGAAGTAGAGGAAAACTATTAAAATAATACAAAAATAAATATGTAGTACGCAATAAGGCTCATAAGAAGAAGATTTAAAACTTGAAGAAAGAGCTACATGGCGGTCGCCGTACATAAAGAGTAAGTTGGGGATAAATTAAAAAAAAGGGGCTAAACTGGGGTATTTGGGGTTGTGTCTCAGTATAAAAGCTACATTCACTTAAACAATAAGGATTTACTTCTGTGTTTTTTATCAAAATTCTTTAAATTTTGACAGAGTATTGGGTCCGGGTCTGAATCCGAAATTTCCAGACCTAATATCCGGATCCTAAATTTTGAAATTGGTCTCGACACTGATCTAACCAAATCTGATTCCGCATCCGTTTGGTCGAAACAAATTTTGGGTTCGCGGCCGGATATCCGGATTTTTTCTCCCCTTAGGTATGGGGATTGTCAAGCACTCATGTGTTAATTCTCATCCGTGGGAACTTTTTTCTCACCCTTAGGTATAGGGATTGCCAAGCACTCATGTATCAATTCTCACCCGTGGGGTTTTTTTCTCACCCTTAGGTATAGGCCATTTCTTACATGCTCCTGGGAGTATATGCTCTTATTATCTAAATATATATATTTTTTACGCGTGTATTTATTATATATTAATTTTCTAATATATATTTGATATGTGGCTCGTCAGAGTAGATGCACCTAGAAGGAATACGAGAAAATTTGTGTGGAATTGGCAACGTGTAAGATATTAAGACGTGGCTTAAAGAGGCAAGACGTGTGGCGTGACCTCATTCCCATGTGCAGCCGCCCGCCGCGAGCCTCGCCGTACCTTAGATTAGCTTATCCTACGTTAGCCCTTGACTCACACGAACACCTTCAGCTTGACTTCTCCGCTTTCGTTTTCTTCTACAAAGACTTTTTAGCCCGTTTTCATTTGAGACAATTCTATCTAGCTAGCTGGGGAGAGGGACTCGCAAAATTTTACTCTTTCATTCATCAAATTAGTATTGATGGGTGGCTACTTGCCGAGGCTACATTACGATCGATCACCATCAATCATGATATGATCGATGTGCCTCCGTGGATTACTTTAGCTGATGCTCATCCATGCATTTTTCACTGTGTTAGTCAAGCTTTTTAATCTACACGTTTTACTTCATCTTTACGAGCATTTCATTCGTCATCTTACTTACTAAGATGCAATTGACATAGACAAAAAATAGCAAATAGATTGATACGTGTAAGTAACTCTTAAAACAATATTAGTTTCGAAAATTATGCTAATCATATCATATGTCAATATATCATATCATCATATATCGTCATATATATATAATTAAATGGGTGGAATGGGATGATGGTGTTTTGACAAATGACAGTTTCTATTGATTGTCTCATATTAAATTGTCTTATGTTTACATTAATACTATATTATTTTTTTCTTTATTCAATTAATTTAACCGTTATAAATTTAACTTAATGATGTCAATAAATGTGAATTAAAATTAATTAATAATGACTATATTTTTCTACCATATTCAGTTATCAATATTAAATAATCGTTTCTCTATTCAATTATTTTAATGGTTATAAATTTAAAGTAGGATTATAAATATAAACTGCAATTTTAATTATGATAGATTCATGAGAACGCCCATAATAAATTGAATGGTTGTCCTTCTAGTTGTCATCATTCAGTATCCAGACATATTAATATGCTTGAAGAGATATCTCCCTACCCTATATGCCAAATGACATTAAACATATGCCAAGTATTAAAAAAAAGGTAATTTTTTAAGGGTCTTTTCGTGGGTAAATTCTAAGACACTAACCTTAACCTACTTCAATTTACTTCAATCCACTTTCACTATTTTAACAACGTTCAATTTATCACATAAAAAAATTTAGCCCACTTCAACTTCAACCTACTTCAATCCACCTCAATTTACTTCACCTTTTTACCCACCCCAATTTACCCACGAAAAGAACAGGCCCTAAGTATCGAAATAATCAATAGCTTTAATAGTTACAAATTCAAAGCAAAAGATAAAAATAATCCAAGGATATTCCTAACTTTAACCCTTTTTGGTTAAGCAAATATTATTATTATTTTTTGTTGTACATAATTCAATGAAGTATGTGTTTCTTCTTTTTAATGCTAAAGACGATATTCTTATTTCTATTATTCATGATATTTGTACACATATGTACAATCTTTCTTCCTTTTTTTTAAAAAAAAAAACTGAATTTGAGACTCACATTTGTGAAGTGTTGTTAGCAACTGTTGAAAGAATGGCAAGGTCATTGATACAAAGATGCAACTGGTTGATGCATGCAAAGGTATAACTGCTTTTTTCTTTTTTAGGAGTAGTGACTTGAAATTATTTCTTTTTCTTAAATAATAATAAGTCAAATTCAATTTGTTTCTACTTTTACTATTTCTTCTCATACTAATATGTTTTCATTTTCCTTTTGTGATTGTAGTCTAATTATATCATGCAGTGATCAAAAGTTAGTTTTACTCATAAACTTCAAGCTAAGTTTGTAGAATATTTTATTAATATTTTAATAGCTTCAAAACATTTGAGAGGAAAAATGAGAAGATCATAAAATTTCAACACATTCCCATGCAAAACACAATATACGGATTATTATGAGTGAGATTTTGGAATAGATAGTTATTCTCAATTTACCACTGTTAAAGCATGAGAAAAAGGGCAAAACCTATCATTAGGACCCTTCCACATATCAAAAGTGTGTACATGCACGTGAGTTTATTTAATTACTACGCGGGCATGTTATGTTTTACTTCCTTTTCCTTAATTTTTCTAAATCAAATTTATCTGAACTTAGCTTACTTTCATTGAATTAAACTAAAGCTTATTTTTAGTGAACTGAACTAAATTGAATTTTTTTTTTTTATTGAACTGAATTGATCTAAACTTTTTTTTTTCTGAACTAACCTTCTTTTTTTTTTTTACTAAACTTATTTTGGAGAAATAAAAAAGTTGAAGAGAACAAACCTTCATTTGTGTTTTAGGAGGGGTTTTTTTATTATCATTTCCCCCTTGAAAATACCATGACTAGGTTAAAGAAAAAAAAGAAATCGGTAAATTTTTAAACAAGGAATTGTATAGGCACCACCGTATGATTAAACAACACAATATCAATCATTATATGTACACAAATATCATCCATAAGCACACAATTTATCGGCAAAAAGATCTATAAGTACACGAATTATACTTCAATCCCGAAATACTATATCCTTTACGGTTTGGTCTTTTCAACTTATTATAAGTAACGAGTGATGATCAGTACTAATTAATTAAGACTAAAATTGTGAATAGATAATGTGGCTAAATGCAGATGAATGTTGATCAGTACTAATCAAGACTAAAATTGTGAGTATGAAATATTGCTAAATATTAATGAGTGCGGATTGGTTTAAAAAAAAAAAAAACACTAATAATACCGGAATCAGTACTAATTAATTAAGACTAAAATTGTGAATAGATAATGTGGCTAAATGCAGATGAATGTTGATCAGTACTAATCAAGACTAAAATTGTGAGTATGAAATATTGCTAAATATTAATGAGTGCGGATTGGTTTTAAAAAAAAAAAAAAACACTAATAATACCGGAAAGATAAGTATCTAGCTTTAGCTAGAGTGCAAATTAATAATAGCTCGTTATTAGCTATACACATGGAGAAGGGATAGCTAGCTACATAGTCCCTATTGAGATAAGTACGTAGCCAATATAGGATTGGTTAAACAGTCCCTGGCTAATTACATAATTAATTTAATCGCTTAATTAATCACATACTATATAATCAAGCCGTCCTGAGTAATTCTATTAAACTAGTAGAGATAAGGTTGTAGAATAAAAATAGTGGGTTTCACGAATAAGAAGAAGAAGAAATGAGAATGCATGGTGATGGTCGGCAGGTAAAGTCGTTACCCGTTAAAGTGCAATGTGGGGACCTGACTTGTGAGGATGAAGAGGAGGAGTTGGGTCTCCTCTTTTGTAGACCACCCTCGCCCAACCCGCAACAAGACATGCCTCCTTATTTACTACTACCTTCCCCTACGTCTACCATTCCCTAATGTTTAATTTTGCAGAATTACTATACATGAATAGTGGCCTTGAAGGACTAACTCGATAAGAAGGAGGTATATATAAACAGGTAGAGTACTAAAAAATATAAATAGGGTTTTTTGATTTATAGTTTTTACCCATTATTCATGGAGAACTAAAATTTATGTTATAGAAGGTGGTTTTTTTTTTTTTTTTTGGCTGAATTGTATACAAGATAATTTTTATTAACATATATGATAAAAAAAAAGGTTAATTTATCACTGAAGAAGTCAATTAGAACACATTCTTTTTGGGGAAAAAAAAAAGTCATGGAGATCAACTTAATCTGATAAAATGTCTAAAGATTTGTACAATTTGCCAACCTCGACAGGGAGAATAAAAGATGTGACAAAGTAATATTACTAT
The DNA here is from genome assembly GCA_029747015.1 of Carnegiea gigantea. Lineage (NCBI taxonomy): Eukaryota > Viridiplantae > Streptophyta > Magnoliopsida > Caryophyllales > Cactaceae > Carnegiea > Carnegiea gigantea. The sequence goes on from JAKOGI010000488.1 coordinate 483,271, forward strand.
TTACTACTATGGCTAATGAGATTTTTTTTGATTGAGAAATATGGCATTTACAGGCTTGTTTCTTTTCTTTTTTTGTTGATAAAATGCAGTTGTATGTTGTAAGAAAATATAGAAGCTACAAGAAGATTTAAGAAGCTATAAGAAGATGTGAGGAGTTATAAGAAGATGTAATAAACTGTAAGAAGCTATAAGGATAGATGTAAGGAGTTGTTGAATTATTAAAAAATCTTATAGTATAATTTTTAGATATGTATGTAAAATTGTTGGTCTTTAATGTATGAATTATGTTCAAAAAATATTTCATGAAAATAAATTACGTGTAACACTGATATTTATGAAATAAATTTTATAACATCACTAAACAAATTATATTTTAACATTACTCAAAATTTATTTTTCTAGAATTGGTCCTGGATAATAAAAAACAATGTAAAAATAACATAATTAATAAAAATAAACTTTTAAATAAGTTAATTAAATATCAATAAGATAAATTCAAGTAGACAAACTTGCAGAACCAAATATGTTTCGCACTTGAGGTGGTTTTTTGGTATTAACATTAGCTTCGTCTCCCTTAAGTAAATTTTAAAAAAAAAATTTCAACAAAATTGAATAAAACCTAAAATTAAAATCCTATTTGATAAGCATTTTAGAATTAAATTCAATCTAATGTTCAATTGTACAATAATAGCAATTAAGTTGTCATGGATAAACTTATGGGGTGAAATAGCTGAAATACTTTCTTTACTTATAGTTTGACTATTTTCATGCATGATTAACGTCAAAACTCTAACATAAATGCAATTTTTGCATTATAATTTTAAAATATGTTGACTTATTTTCTCTATAATAGCATATATACTTCATGTTAAAACTCAAATATTAATCCAGATTGTTAAATTCTGTTTTTATATTTATACAAATATTATATTCATAAAAAACTGTAAGATTTTTCACATTGGTAGTATATTAAAAATAAATACATATTTCTATATAAGTATGAGAATAAAATAGATTATAAGGTAAGTGCTAAACAAAATATATAAGGAGATTTAGCAAAATGTAAGGAGATGCAAAAAATTGTAAAGAGTTACAAGGAGTTGAAAACGGCAAGCTTAATCTTTCGAGACTCAGAAAAGAACAGAGCTTTAATTGAGCCGCTCACGCATGTGGACATTCATACATCTGGATCAGACTTGATAGCAAATACATTTGGGTGAATCATTGATTAATTAGTTTAAGATGGTGAAGCAGAATAACTACAAAGAAGTGTCGGTTCTAGGGATGACAATGAAATTCGTACAACTATACCCATTTAAAACCTACAAAACTCGCTCCATTTAAAATCTAAATGAGTGGTGAAAATGAGTTTTAAATGGGCCTGGGACGGGTATTGAAAAACGGGTATGGGTATGGGTAGGGAAATGGGTATAGCTCTCAGCCTCTCATGCCCATACCCTACCTGTACCTGTCCTTATAACAAGATAAAAAAAATAATTTTCCTTTAATATTTTTCGGTTTAAGTCCAATCCAAACCGTTCTGATAAAAAATTTATCAATCATGTATTTGATTTCCCATTTCTAAACAATATATTCCCAAGATATCACAACTTTGAAATCTTATAATGATAAAAATATATATTGTACTTGGATATGAGTTGCATATGGGTATTAATTTTCATTCTCTTTATGAACTCGAATAAAACCTGCGAACTCGCAAAACCCGATAGGTATGGGTATGGCCGTATGGGTTTTAGATTTTAATACCCGATGGGTATGGTACAGGTATAGGTACAATTTTCGAAAACGGATATGGGTAAGGGTACGACTTAATCCGCCCCATACTCGCCCCATTCCCCATCCCTAATCAGGTCAGCTTAATCTAGCCACGTTGAACAATATGACGAAGGCGGGGGGGGGGGGGAATATGCAGATTAACAATTGTTAGTGCGTAATTAGCATTAAGAATGTCCATATTGTAAGCACATACATTGTATTAAGTGTAATGTGAACACTAGCTAGGGTATTAAGATCGGCCGCTTAATTGTCTGCATTAAGATTTCTTTAACCCTAACATATTTTTCTTAATTTGACAGTTTTGTCAGCTTCCTGTGACGAATTAAGGGATTGGAACCCTCTTTGCAAATGAGACAATCCCATCATGATCACTGCTGTTTTATGCTGCAATCATTGATGATATATACATATATATATTCATCCCTCAACAATCGATCGGTGTTTTATCCAATAGAATATAAGCTGATTATTAATACTTTCTTTCGATAAGTTATATGCATGCATCGAAAAATATATTAGTTTATTGTGATTGGTTTATTTTTATGTAATTATTATGTGATTAATTCCCTTTGAGTAGTAATTAACCAATTGTTTTCAATTAAAATATAATGGAACCAATTTATCATTCAGGATTAAGGACTCCTCTTTCACGCTCTACCTAAGCAGACTCTAGCATGAATGTGGATGTGGTTACAATACTGCTTATAACAAGAAAATACTCTAATCACAGACACAAACAATGGCACATAACAGTAGCGAAAAATAAACAAGCAGGCAGTCATGAACGTGGTTAACATGGAGGGACAGGGAATTATACATGTAATGAAAAGATGCATCTTGTTCAATTAATTTACACAATTTTTTATGCAAATTGAATTTATTGGGTGAAAAATGTAAGGCTCTAAACCTCTCAACTTGATTGTTTATGTGTTAGGAAAAATATAACCCAAACTAGGAAGATTTTTTTTTTAGGCAATAAATTATACATTTTTTTAAAAAATCACGAGTCTTCAAAAAAAAAAAAAAAAAGAACATGAGGAAAATCGATTTTGACAAATATAGCTCATTAGAGCACTGGCAGCAGTGAGCACGGCCGTGGGTGGGGCCCGCGTGTGACACGCGTGTCCAGGCGTCTCTGGCAGCGAGGGGATCGGGGCACCCACACGCGTGGCAGATCGGTCTGCCGGGGTGCCCGGCATTTCTCTTTTTTTTTGGCGTTTTGTGGTCCAAAACGCAGCGTTTCGATGGTTGTGGCAACATCGAACGCTACGTTTTGGTGGAAGGAGGGAAAAAAAAGAAAACGGATGAACAGTGCCGTGCGCGTGGGGAGGTGGGCCGAATTCGGCCGTTGGGCATGGGCATTTGAGCCCAACGGCTAGTTTGGTTTTTTTTTTTTTTTGGCTCAATTTTTGTTCTATAAATTGGGGTATAATTTGTTTGCAAAATTTGTACAAATTTTATCTAGCTTTCTCACATTCTCTCTCAAATCTGATAGTATACTTGTTTTAGTAATTTTGCGTTTAATTAAATTTGGAAGAAATTCAAGTTTGGGTAAGTGATAATATTTGTTATGTAATTCGTTTTAATTTTGTATAAATAATTTTTGTTTCATATTGTAACAAATATATTTTGTTTTTTGGGTTTTTGTAGACATATTTTGGAGTTCTCCATTAAGTTGAACACTCAAGTGAAGTGAAGGCAATTGTAAGTAATTCCAAATTTTTGTTAATGTTGTGTTGAAATTGTTAGGAATTTTGTTTGTTAATTTAAAAACATGTTAGAATAAAAATTGGCATTAGTTACAATTTAATTGCATGATCAGAAAAAGGACGTTATTGTAATTCAGAAATTAATTTTTTTGTTGTTGTTACAATATGAAATTTGTTACAATGAATGTTTGAATGTATTTGTTTTAATAAAGGTAGGGTAAGAATACATGACATTAATATTTGAATATTCACTTAGAATTGAAATTTTTGATAGCTACTATTTATTAATTGCTTGAATTTAGAAATTAAATTTGTTGTTGTTAGAAATTGAATGTGGGAATGTATTTTTTTTAAGAAAGAAAGAAAAAGTGGTTTGGTAAGCATGTTTAAAATAAGTTAGATTTTGAAGTGCTTCATTAGAAAGAGTTGAAATGTTAACAAATTAGGATTTAAGTACTTGTTACTTAGGATTTAATCGATTCAATGCGAAAATTAACAGTGCTTGTTATTTTTAAAAACATGTTATACATCAAGTGTGTGGTAATTTTGTTCAAAATTAAAAAATAAGTAGATAGAATTCAAATTTTTGTTAGATACTATTTATTAATTTTGTTGTTAGAAATTGAATGTGTGAATGTAATTTTTTAAATAAAGAAACAAAAATTGGTTGGGTAAGCATCTTTAATATTATTTGCGAGGTGTGTGATTGAAAATAGTTAACTTCCTAATATGGTTTGTTAATTTTGAAAATGTGTATGAGATTATGTTGTTTCGTAAAATATGTGACAAATTAAGTGTGTAAATGTTAATTTTTTTAATAAATTAGTAGGTGTTCACTATCAAATGGATCCCAATCACCCACAATCTTTCATGAACTTACTAAGTGGAGATAATTCACAACGAGATGCCGCGACCAATATGAATATTGTCCCAAACCCTCCTAATTGGCAATACCATCCGCAATACCCTCAACAATACCCACATATGCAATATCCTCAACTACCACCAAACTTTCCCTTCTATTCCGTATGCTTTTAATTGTTCAACCGATAAAACTTAACTCATCAATTTTTAGATACTTCAAAATAAATTAAAACATTTTCCAGAAAAATAAACTACATATTTTTCCATCAGGAAAATAAAATTCATTTTTAACTTATACAAAACCGAAAATGCAAAAAAAATTCTCCAAACATAAAACAAATTAAATATGTTTAGCGGTGGGCTCCACCAACAAATATTAAATCATTTGTACTGAAATGAGTTTCATTTGTTGGGAAAATGAAGGAATACAAGTTTCGAAATTATGGAACTTATACTGACATGACATGCTGAAGTTCTACAAAATGAAACTCTATTGGGAATGCTCTTAGGGCATAAGGACAGAAAGTAAGAAACCAACAAGGCCTCCCAAAAAAAAAAAAAAAGGTCACTGTGGCTGGTCAACGAAAAGAATGAGAGAAATATAACGCACAGAGAGAGACCGTGAGAGACAGAGAAGCGGGAAAGGCGGATAGCTTTACCACAATTGCTCATTTTTTTATTTTTATATAGGAAATTTCCCTTATTTTCCATTTATATATTTGGAAGCTTATTTTAATTATGGCATCTCCCCGCCTTTGATCTTTTTTTTTAAGTCCTCTCTCCCGGTAATGATAATTATGAATTTCTCCCCCACCTCCCCTCTGTTTTGTCTTTATATGTAGCCTCTGCTTTCACACTCTCACGTCTATAAATTAATCGCTTGTTGCATTTCTCCAGCCCCTACTCTCTCTCTCTCTCTCTCTCTCTCTCTCTCTGTTACTGTGCTTAGCATGACAACAATGGAGGACATTGGCTCCCTCTGGGGATTTCAAGAGGTGGGTGCTCTGTTTTTTTGTGTTTTATTTTATTTCTCTGTTCAAATTTATGCAATTTTCATGCTACCCTGTGTCAGTTAAATTTCATTTTAAGTCTATTTTCTCTGTTCAATTAAAGATTTTCTGATCATCATTCGCTGTTTCTCCATGCTTTGGATCACCAATTTAACGCATTCACCTTTGCCGCAACCCTAATTTTTGGAAATTAATGTTTGTTATTGATGGTGATTGGGGGTGATAGTGCATATTCCAAGTGTTTCGGGCTCATTAGTTGTTGATCTTCAAAACTACTCATTGGTGGGGTTTTTATTTTTGATTTAATAAAAAGATGAGACTTTTGTGAAGTGGGGTTTTCTGGGCATTGTTGATTATGATCAGTGATAGTGAAATGTGTCATTGGCATTTATTTGCATTGAGGGGAAAAAAACCCCAGAAATTTCCTGTCTTGTTTTGTTTGGATATAGGAACATGAGCAGTATCGTTTTCCTGGGTTTGGTTGTCCTATTCATAACTTGCACAACATGGACTTGACTGAGTTGAAGATTAGCATCTTCCGTGGGACCTTGATCAATGATTCATCCATTCTTCTAATTTTGAATAGATTTTGCACAAATTCACTCCTTTCACATTCAAGTTCTGATTTTGTTTTTCATGTTTCTGAACAGAGTGTTGATGAGTTGAAGCAGAAGATTCAGTACATGACATATGAACTAGAACTCACCAAAAAAGAAGCAAATGAAGAAATGAAGAAAAACAATGAGCAAATGAACAAACTACTACACCTTCTACAAACAGCCATCAAAGAAAGAGATGAAGCAAAATCTCAACTAAACAAACTCCAACAATCTCTCTCATTCAATCAACCCATCATCAACTTCGACCAATTAATCCCAACACCATTTTCTCCTGATACTCCACTTTTCCCCAATTACCAATCAAAATCAAACTCGGGAATCTCTGATAATTCCAACACCAACACGAACCGACAATCCCGTGTATCATCCCCAGTTGTGGATTCTCTGTCCTACCCACAGCATCAGCCATCTTCCCCTGATTCACCAGTGGTTGATCAGGGCAGTTTGATCATTGAAAAATTGGCTAAGGGTAGGCCTCTGCCACCCAAGGGGAGCCTCATGCAGGCTGTCAAGGATGCCGGGCCGCCTCTCGCGACACTTCTGGTGGCCGGGTCGCTGCCCCGGTGGCGCAACCCGCCCGGACGCCTGACCCACCCGATTCCTCCGGTGAAGATAAATGGGTACTTGGGAAGTAGTTCATCAGTTCATAGTCAGAGTTGTGATTGGTCGGTGGGGCACTTCGCACCCAGTAATATGTTGGATTTTGGTGGTGGGAATGGATCATCTGGGAATTGTTTGATGGGTTCTGCTGTGAATTTTAATTGTCAGGTTTCTAAGAGGCAGAGACTTGTCTAGGGTGCCTTTTTTTTTGTTTTTGTTTTTTGGGGGGAGGGGGGTGTGTGATTAAGTCTGTAAATTTGGAATTGTATATGGAGGATGAATTATATAGGTGGAGGAGCTTAGTTTAAAAATGTGAGGAAGCTCATTGGATATAAGTATGTTTCTTCTGCATCTTTCATGACAGTCTTTTCTTAATTATTTCACCTATGGTTTTTTTTTTTTTTTTTGGGGGGGGGGGGTTCTAAAATTTATCTAGTTTTCATTAAACTCTGGCCATCAACAAGATATTATGTTATGCTCAAACTTGTTGTACTGAAATTCTATAGTTTTATTAAGTATAAATGTATGCATTGTTATTGCTGAAGTAGAGTGGTGGTTTTTACTGGCCATGCTCTTTATCCAATCTTTTATTGTGGTAAAGAGGTGATTTTTGAGAGATTGTACATCAGCTTGGTCTCTAATTTGGAACAGTATCTTCACAGTTTTGCTCAAAAGAGAAAAATACAACTAAAGAAATTGTTTCTCAAGTAGTTAAGTAATTCGCTATCAAACATTGTTCCACTGCTATATCAGTGATTATGCTGGAGTTAAGTCATATAGACGCACCCAATAGAGCAAAGCAGCGCTCCATTCTTGTCGGCAATCAAAAGTGAATAAAATATCCAATACAAGTAGTACTTATTACCACTTAGGGCAGATGTCCTTTACCTCTCCACTTTGTGCTAAGTTTCCAATGAGCACGGATGAGGCGAAGCATTAGGGATGGTAATGGGTTGAAAAATTCCACCCCTGCCGAAGCCCTGTCCCGTATTAGAAAAAAATCTCCACCCCTAGTGGGGATGGGACTGGGTGAACGTTCCCGCTTCCCCACTCAAGGAAATATGTTTGTGCTCATCCTTGTTTCCCCGTTCCTAGTTAAGAAAAAATCTCCATCCCCGTCCCCATATATTAATGTAAAATTAAAATATAAGCCTTTTATTTGTAAACATAATACTAAAGCTATATCTGTACATTAAGTTTAAAAAACCGTAGATTGTATGGACTTGCTTTGTATAATTTGTACATTGCTAGACTTATATTGTATGGACTTGTTAAAGTTTAATTTCAGTTAGATTGTAAACTTTAATGAATTTTGTTAGAATTATGATGCATGGAGCCCACAAGAGCTTATTGTACAATTAATTGGATTAGGATTTAGGGATGAAAAATTGAATTTTATCCAAAACTTGTAAAAGAGAGGAAAAAATGATAGGTAAAAATCCCCGTCGGGGATTAGATCCTTACTGGGGACGGGAACGGGGACGGGGACGGGGGGACATTTTTTCCCCGCAACGGGGAATGGGCGGGGATGGGGGATGGGGATCTTCGCGGGGATGGGGACGGGAAATATGTCCCCTGTCCCCAACCCGCCCTGTTGCCATCCCTACGAAGCATCGATCCGTGTGGTAAATGCTCGACTTCAGTGGAAGGAGTCAAATGACACAAAATTCATTTCTAAAAGATAATTCTATTAAAAAAATACCATACTTCGAATTATTTCACTAGTTGGATTGTTGGTTGAAGTAAAATTTTGTAATGTATGTATCATGACACCCCACTAATAAGTCGGTCTAGACAGACTTATTAAATTTTGATATTATTAATCGCGTACATAGTTTGTTTTAATAAAACTACTCCACTAGAATAGACATAAATTGTAAATGAATGTATGAAATGGTTTTCTTTGCCAAATGCGATACATTTTTTTGACTTATAAATGAAAGGAAGTGATATAAGGATAGTGGATATGAGTTTGCAGGAATTACAGGTTCCTCATTACATGCCTACACATTTGATTCAACTAAATAATTAAGAACTTGATCAAAAGGGGCTTGTGTTTATATAAACAAGTCCGAGGGGTTTGATTATTCAACATGTGTGAAGAGATTAATGAAACCTCCTAACATGCAAGTTCATATATATAAGGGAAGAAATTAATAATGTAAAATTAACCAAATTTTACTATGTTATCGGTGGGAAAATTGAGATGGAATATTTGATATAAAAATTATATTTCTACAGCTGATTGAAAAAAAAAAAAAAAAGTCTGAACTAGACAACTATTTTTAAGAAGTAACATACTCATAAACAGATGTATTACATTAGGAGATCTATCTTATTAAGACGCTTTCACACTCATAGAACTCCAGGCCAATAAATGGCTCGGGGACCCATATGATGTATCCAGAAAACTTATACATCCATATGCCAAAACCATGAAGTCTAGCACGTGTAATACATATTAATTATGTATGCAGACAACTTACACATCCATAGAGCATTCACATAGCACAGCAACACAATTAAAGACATTCTCATCAAATCTGTTCCAAGATCATTGTAGACTGTACACCCAATGAATTCTTTTGTTGAAACAACTCAGTCTGAAAGGTAAACATCTTCTCTTTTAGACATTCCTCTGGGCGGCTTGGGGTTTTTGGCTGGAAAAATGTGGGCAGACGCAGAATCACATTGACAGCAAAACCCCTGTTTTGTTCCACTTCAGCTTGCATATCATATGGGAAACTAATCTATTGATGCAGCATTTTTTTGACCATTTTTCTCAGCAATGCTGGAATTGGAAAAAGGGTCTTTTCTTTCAGTTTCAAAGCTTGGTAATTAATCAAAAGATCATATGTGTATGTAGAGTTGGAGTGCGGTTTGACCAAATGTACTTGGAACAAAGATTCCCTGCCTTTCTTACCTTTTCCAGCTGCTCTTTAATTCAATTACTAACCTCACCTAGTGAAACAATGCTGATTGATTTCAACAGCTTTATGAGCATTTATTTTGACCAATATTCGATGTCGATTGTGGACTCTTTAAAAAAAAAAAAAGAAATGTGTTTGAATAATTTTGAAAGGAGATATTTATAAAGGTGCATATGTTAATAAGATGTTATCATATGGCACTTTGTGTAAATTCTTGAGAACCATTGATGAAAGTAATAGAGCCATTATAATAAAATACATTATAACGTAAAAGTTTGATAATGTAGAATATGCATTCTAAATAATAACATTCGATAGTAATTGAAATTATCACCTTATAATATATTCTTTTAAAAAACAAAAAATATATAAAAAAGAGCTTCCCAATGGAAATTAGAACACAATTCCCCCACCCCCCCCCAAAAAAAAAAACCTTTTGCCACTATTAGTATTTGTAAACTAGAAAACAATACATTAAGATGAAGAGTTACTCTTCTAATAACCTTGATTGTCAAAATATAATTTGACAAACTTAAATGTCAAAAATGCCTTGCTCATGTATTGTATGTAAGTTGTAATTAAGCCACTTGCAAAACTCTAGGTTATCAAACACTAAAAATTGACAGGTTAGTGTATTGATTTGGTCAAAATACTCCACGCTATTCAAAACGTTGTTCCGAACACGACCTTAGTCTTTGTGTGCAGGGGTAGGGGAGTAGGACTAGTAAAAAAACTTGTACCCGCTTATAACCTGCAAAACCCATCCCAGTGAATATAGATATCCATATCATACTCGTTTTATCAATACCTGTTTCGTACCCACTTCATATAAAACTCCTATATGTTTGTTTAAAATTCTAATTTGTTACTTATACTTGGATATTTCCTAATTATTTTGAGTTGTATTGTATTCAAGACTTCGGTGGGATATTTTGTTAGATCTAATTTATTACTTTGACTAAAAAGCTTTTAGTTGTATTCGACGTGATATGAAACGTTGTTGGAAGTTGGGTATTAAATAACATATTAGTTACGTCGAATATAAATATCAAATGAGTTTAATTTTTTTTTAATCTATATATATATACTCAAATAATACCGTATATTCACTATACTCAATATTTAAATATAAATATGGATACAACTTTAAACTGCTCGGGGAACATGAACATTAATATAGATATTTAATTTTAAAAATATATTTAAATATGAATGAGAGTATGAGTAAATCCATTTTACCCACTCCATTGCCACCCGCCAGGCGGCTGACCAGGGATGGAGGGTAGAGAACACAGTTTCCGACCTCAAAAGCAAACAACTAAATATGCTGCTATCAGACTAAGGCACGTGCTACCTGCCAAGCCTACAAAGTAAGAAAGTGTAGGATGAATAGCATGTGCCACAATCCACGGTCTTTTGGACATGTGTCGTGTAGAAATGGAACAGGACACGTGTCGTTTTCTCTTTTGTCAGCTTTGTAGTTATGGGGCCTGCACGTCCGCCCCATGTGCAGCATCCACTGTAGGAGGGGTGCCCATTGGTTAGGCCTTCGGCCGTGTGGGCCCCCTCTAAGGTCTCACTGTTTCTTCTCGCCCCACCCACTTTTTGGGTTGTCTTATTTACCATTTATATACATATAATGATTATAAATTAATAACATCCATCATTTATATTTTATAGGTGGCAAAACGAATTTCTTTGGATATTATCCTTAAAATTGATGAAAATATAGGTCAAGAATTTATTATTATATTTGATTTTAATGTCTTTTCATCTTTACATTTGAATTGTATTATTAATCAGATTATTACCTTGATGTGTAAGGTTTACTACGCAATTGATTGAGAAAGATATTATTACTACGCCATTGATTGAGAAATGGATGTACTTTGAGAGATAAGCAAAATACATTATATGAGCTGCAGGTTACGTTTGATGAACATTAAACTTACTAATGCACTTTTAGTGACGAAGTTAGAAATTTGGAGGAGAGGTGTCGGAGATAAAATAATAATTATGGTTGAGTGATATCGTTTCCACTTTTTTTACCTAATAGTGAGTTTTCGAATTTAGAATTTGAAGAGAATTGAGTTTTCAAATTTAAAATTTGAAGAGAATGATGGCTCTTTAGTTATCATTCTAAAATATCTATATATTTTGAGTTAGAATTTAAGCTAACCGATAAATTAAGCAACTTTAGAATTAAAATTGGCGCATTAAACTCATAAATCAAAACTGAAAAAGTAAACTAACCTCAAGTTGATGAATTAATCAACAACTCGAATTACTGAGGTTAATAAAGTGCTATATTTTTGAAATATTTAAATACTTTGATCCAGAATTAAAATTAAACTCGTAAATTACAAAAAAAATTAGAATTAAAATTCACAAATTAAACTCATAAATAGACTTAAGAAAATTAATTTACAAATTAAGGATTGAATAATAAATTAAAGTCAATTAAAGTACTAAATATAATTAATAGACTTTGAATTCAAATTGGAGAGATGCTATTGACCCAAAAAAAAAAAAGGAGAAGGTTCTGACTGGAAAAAAATAAAGACAAGTTTGAACGCACTAGCCCCCAAGGATTTGAATCTGTGATCTCCTCTTACTCAGGTAGCTAGATTATGCACGCTCCCATAGCTGGGTTGAATACATCCTCTATCATCATATTTACGACAACAATTATTTATAACTGTTTTATTTTGCAGCATACTATTTTTTTTTTTTCCCAGCGGGGGTGGGGTGTCAGTTGACGCCACTGACTTCACGCTCCCTCCGCCGCTCACTTTGCATAAAGCACAGGTTCAACATTGGTGATATGTGAGAGAGAGAGAGAGAGGTGGATTTTGGACACTATACCCATCAATTAAGTTGAAAAAATAGCCAAAAATAAAATTGGAGAAATAAAGAAATTAAAAAGCACTTTTTGAAGAAAAAAGAGCAAAAAGGCATCTGATTTGTTAAATCATTTATTAGTAAAGATGATAGATGACGGCAGGGAATCAATGTCCCCAGATAAAAGGCTTTAACATGATTGTAGTTTTTCATTTTCATGATTGTAATTCTGCCCTTTATAACTTTGCCGGGTTCCCCCCCCCCCCCCCCCCAATTTTATCGTATGATTAGGGGTAAATATAATTGTTTAACTTTTAACGACTTGGTAATATGATTGGGGTCCATGGGTAAAGTCGCTACCCGTTAGTCGAATCCAAGGAGGTGGAAATGGAGCGTGTCTCCACTTTCATGGACCATCTCTGGTGGCTAAAATTAATCACTCCCGTCCCTTTTTCTAATGCTACATCAGGGAAATTATGAATAAAGGTTATAATCTAGCCCTGCCTAAGGGCCAAACCCATAGCTTCGCGCCCTTTTCTACAATATAATATTAAGATACTAGGGTGTTAGCTAAGATTAATAATGGCATTAATGTTTTTAACGAGTCATTCGTAACTTAGGACTGATAAATGTTTACTGATGTCAATAAGTGCCGATTGATGATGAATATTAATTAGAAAATTATAACTAGCAAATACGACCAAGTATTAACTAATGTTGATGAAGATTATTGATGAGGACGTTAGATTGCTGATTTGGGGCAGTTAGCACTGACTCGAAAAGTACTAATAATAAGTTGATAAGAACAAATCCGATATGATAACATATGCATTATTTTTTTTTTAAAAGAAACTCATATATATCTACAAGATATTTTTTTTTGTTTTATTTTTTGTGATGTATCATATATAGTTATTAGTCAATCTAGTATATATATCAAAAGTAGAATTTAACTTGGCGACCTCGTAACCACCACAGGGATGGTCTAGACTCTAGTGGTGTTTGTCTCAACTTCCACACAAAGGAGCTACCTAGGTTTATATATATCACTACCTAAAGTCATCCGATTTCCTCATTGATCTAATTAAGGGTAGCGCGCTCAAGTACATGTGAATTTTAGCTTAGAAAGACATTGTAGTGCATGCCTTGGTGGCTTCTCAAGAGAAAATAAGCATATATGCATATATATATATGTCTCTCACAACGGGCAAAAGTCAATTCAATCAATAATGCACAAAAAACGAAAATGCCATTGATCTCCAACTGTATGATAGGCAGCTAGCTCTTAATTACAAATTTCAACTTAAGGCCAAATGGCCAATGCAAAGTTCGCATATATCAGCAATTTAATTCAGAACATTATTAAGTTCAAAAATACTTAAAATTTTGTGTGAAAATTTTAGCAACCCCCACCCCCCAAAAAAGGCCAATACTATCAAATTTGAAAAAATAAAAAAAGATAATATCATTGTAAATTTTTAAATTTGCGAGCAAATAATATATAGTAGAGTAGACAAATACAAACTACCTGAATGAAGCAGAAAAATACATTGTACATGTACATTTGGTCCACGAGAACCCCGCAAATTCATTTAAATTTTTAATTAAACAGCGCGGCGGTTTGTGTTCAATGAATTATTAGTTTATTACTTAAATCCCATCGTAGGTATGTATTTTTCAAGCAAAACCCACAAACGCTTCCTCAGGAAAAGGATCAGAATTATTATCAGTTCTTGCTTGCACCTCATAGGATCGGATGATCCAACCATACTATACTCTTAACACAGGCCCTTGGATCGGATCAAGGACCCAAATCATAGACGGATTTATGATTAAGGGTGGGGTGTTCATAGACACAGGACACTTCTAGTAAAGAAAAAAAATTTTAATATTTTATATTCTGAAGGTCGTTAGATTGATAGACATGGACACTCTTAAAATAGGTAGTTTAATATATGGACAATCCCGTTTCATAAGTTTAGATCCAACACGGACGACAAAAACAGCTTGTAGTGATGAAATTAATAGCCAATCAACGTTTAGGATTGAAGCAGTGTGGCTGTTTAGTATAATGCCAAGGATCAGGTTAATTATAATTAATTAGTCTATCCAGTAATGACTAGCCTATTAATTAATACAACAGTTAAACCTAAAGGCATTGACCGAATTAAGACCTCAAGCATTCAAAAGATATTATTAATTACGTACAGCCAAAAGAGTTGGCCATGCATGCATGTTCATATTCAACATCGAATCAACTTCGACTTCAAATTAAATTTTCAATATGATGCTGAACACATGGTGGTCGCCAAATGAAAGCAAGATGACAAATTTGATTTTATGAGGCAGGTTTTACATGCGGTTGGAGAAATCTAGCACACAACGCAACAATAGTGTATGAATTTGACTCAAAATCAGTTGCTTTGCCCATGGTTTTGTAAGCTTTAAGTTGTTCTGAAATTATGCCAGCCTATAATTTATACATTGGTCATGTTTAGCAATCAATAATAGTTAAGTATTAACTTCTAACTGATTAAATTAGTTATCAATTGTTAACTTGTTGAATTAATTCTTTGTATTGGTGTTTTTTCATATTAAAAAACTAATGCGAAATTAGTTGCTTCTCAAATAGATGCTAGACCGAAGAAAAAAAGATTAATTAAAAAATCATATCACATTATTCAAATTAGCTTTCTAGAAATGGCTTTCTATGAATAAAAAGCTACTGTTGGGGAGATCCAAGGAGGGAGCCCACTTCAACCAAGGTCCATGACAATAAGCCCAAGTGAGGTTCCATCCTAAAACCAATTGGTAATAGGAGGAGTAGCCCACTTGACTTATATACCATGACCCTTCTTCTCAAACTCCCGATGTGGGACTTCTTTACTCATGTGTGACGTTCCCAACAATCTCCTCCTCACACATGAGTGCACAAGCTCCCCCTTGAGCGGAAGCCTTTACCAAGGTGTCAAGCCACCCATCAAGAGCTTATCCACACCATCGAGCCACGCTGCAGCACACGTATTACCGCTCGATCAACACCTGCGTGTCACTTCACCAAGCTCGTCCATGGGGTCCACCATGCCACACCTTTTGTTGCCTAGCCGAACGCACCATCGGCTCTGATACCACTTGTTGGGGAGATCCAATGAGGGAGCCCACTTCAACCAAGGTCCATAGCAACAAGCCCAAGTGAGGTTCCATCCTAAAACCAATTGGCAATAGGAGGAGTAGCCCACTTGACTTATATACCATGACCCTTCTTTTTCAAACTCCCGATGTGGGACTTCTTTACTCATGTGTGATATTCCCAACAATCTCCCCCTCACACACGAATCTCTTTCACACCACATCAACGCACAAGCTCCCCCTTGAGCGGAAGCCTTTAGTAAGGTGCCAAGCCACCATCAAGAGCTTATCCACGCCATCGAGCCATGCCACACCTTTTGTTGTCTAGCCGAACGCACCATCGACTCTGATACCACTTATTGGGGAGATCCAAGGAAGGAGCCCACTTCAACCAAGGCCCATGGCAACAAGTACAAGTGAGGTTCCATCCTAAAACCAATTGGCAATAGGAGGAGTAGCCCACTTGACTTATATACCATGACCCTTCTTCTCAAACTCTCGATGTGGGACTTCTTTACTCATATGTGACGTTCCCAACAATCTCTCCCTCACACATGAGTGCACAAGCTCCCCCTTGAGCAGAAGCCTTTACCAAGGTGTCAAGCCACCCATCAAGAGCTTATCCACACCATCGAGCCACGCTGCAATACACGTATTACCGCTCGATCAACACCTGCGTGTCATTTCACCAAGCTCGTCCATGGGGTCCACCATACCACACCTTTTGTTGCCTAGCCGAACGCACCATCCTTGGACTTATTGTTGGGTTTTATGGCCCAAAATCTCGAGTATCGGCACGGGGAGCCCATGCTGCACAGACACGGGCGTGCCAAGACGAAGAGTCGAAGACGAGAGGGACAGAAAATTGGCACGGAGGCACCGTGCCATATGGCACGGCCGTGCCGTGTGGCACTGGGTGACCGTGCCACGTGGCACGGTCGTGCCACGTGTCTTCTCGCCGCCTCTTTCGGATGGCGGCTAGGGTTTCTGTCTTCAAGGAGGATTCCTCCTGGCGGTTAGGGTTGTGCTTTGGTGACGGTTTTTGGAAGGAGGCAGCTAGGGTTTTCAGGGGGAAACCCTACCTCACAGACCCTATATAAAGGAGGTCTAGGGCCTTGTTTCAAGATACTCCAGTATAGAAAACACATTGAGAGAGTGAGGTTATTTGTGAGAGAATACAATTGAGAGTATTGTAATTCTGCTCTTAATCATTGAAGTGATTGTGGTGTACTACTCTACTCATAGTGAAATTTGTCGGTGTGCTGTCGCCGTCCGTGGTTTTTCCCACATTGGGTTTCCACGTAAAATTCCCTGTGTCCTTTATTCTTGTTTCTTTCATTGTTGCGTTGTGTTCTTGGTTGAATTATGTTGCATTGTCACATCCTATTATCCCCTTTATTTCCTAACAAGTGATATCAGAGCGAGGTTATAGGATGTCTTCAATCATGAAGGTGGACATACAGAAATTCGACGGGGAGATTAGCTTTAATCTCTGGAAGGTGCAGATGAGGGCGGTCCTCATCCAGCACGGGCTGTGGAAGGTCCTGCAGGGACCTCACGTCAAACCTTCAGGCACAACGGATGAAAAGTGGGCTGAGGATCAGCAGAAAAGGCGTGGGAAGTTGACAGATGAGGAATGGGAGGAACTGGAGCTGAAGGCAGTTTCAGCCATACAACTATGTCTGGCACCTCACGTGCTCTGCAAGGTTCTTGATAAGGTAACTGCTGTTGACCTTTGGGCTAGGCTAGAAGAACTATATATGATAAAGAGTCTAGCCAATAAGATCAGGCTAAAAGAAAGGTTATACACCTGTCGTATGGCTGAAGGTACGCCTGTCCAGAAGCATCTGAATGATTTCAATTCAATTCTAGTTGATTTGGAAAGTCTGGATGTAAAAATTGATGATGAGGATAAAGCCATCTTGCTTGTTGTCCCACTACCCCCTTCATATAAACACTTTAAAGAAATCATGTTGTATAGTAACACGGATACTATATCGTTTGAAGATGTCAAGGCTAACCTTCTTTCAAAAGAAAAGTTTGACCATGACATTCATGCTGACGAGGGTGAAGGGCTGGCTGTTAGGAGTAGGACAACTGAGAAGAAGGGAAACGGTAATAGGAAGAGCCGTTCTAAATCGAGAAATCCTCATGCTAATAAAACCTGCCACTTTTGCAAAAAATTGGGTCACATAAAGGCTAATTGTTGGAAGCTAAAGAACAAGAATGAGGAAACGGGTAAAACTGCTACTGTTGACTGTGTGGTAGAGTCTGAGTCAGAAGGGGATGTTCTGCTTGCTACTTCTTTAGCTACCACCTCTGGGAAAGGGGTGGATAACAATTGGGTCTTGGATTCTGGTTGCACATTCCACATGTGTCCTCATAGGGACTGATTCGTTACTTATGAGTCTGTGGATTCTGGGGTGGTACTTATGGGCAATGATAGTGTATGCAAGGTTGCTGGGATAGGTACAGTTCAGATCAGAACCCATGATGGCACTATTAGAACATTGTCTAAAGTGCGTCATATTCCTAATATGACTCGTTGCTTGATTTCCTTGGGAACTCTTGAGTCTAATGGTTGCAGAATCGTCATGGAGAATGGAGCTCTAAAGGTGGCTAAAGGAGCCATGGTGATGATGAAGGGACTGAGGCAGGACAGTCTCTACATCCTGCAGGAAGCCACAGTTACAGGAGCAGCTGCGATAGGTACAGCAGATGAGACGATGTTATGGCATATGAGGTTGGGCCATATGAGTGAGAAAGGGATGACCATTCTGGGTAAGAAAGGTTGTCTTGGTAACGCTAGTACGGGTAAGTTGGATTTTTGTGATCACTGCGTATTTGGGAAACAGAAAAAGGTAAGTTTCTCAAAGGCTAGTCACCGTACTCAGGGGGTCCTGGACTACATACATTCTGATTTGTGGGGTCCCTCTAAGGTACCTTCGATGGGAGGTAAGCGTTACATGTTAACATTTGTTGATGATTTCTCACGAAAAGTTTGGGTGTATTTCTTGAGACAGAAAAACGAGACATTCTCAATGTTCAAGAAATTCAAGGCTCTGGTTGAGAACCAGACTGGCAAAAGGATCAAGAAACTCAGGACTGATAATGGCCTGGAGTTTGTTGAATCTGAGTTTGAAGAGTTCTGCACAGCAAACGGCATAGCCAGGCATAAAACCTTGGTCGGGAAACCACAACAGAAGTTGAGTATATTGCTGCCACTGAAGGGGTGAAGGAAGCTACCTGGCTAAGGGGACTGGTAATGGAGCTTGGAATACCACAATCTGCTACTGTGGTATATTCTGATAGTCAGAGTGCCATACATCTGACAAAGAATGATGCCTACTACTCGAAGACCAAGCATATCAGCGTCAAATATCATTATGTACGAGACACAGTTGCTGCAGGAGAAATAATGATGCAGAAGAAATAATGATGAAGAAAGTTCACACCTCAGAGAATCCTGCTGACATGCTTACAAAGCCACTACCTACGGCTAAGTTCGAGCATTGCTTGGACTTAGTGGGAGTTCACAGCTGCTGAGGGCCCTGCGGGGCATAGCCCCATAGGGGGCATCACCCTTAGGGGTGAGACGATGGCGACGGAAAGTTGAAGATTGGAGATTTTGGTCCAAGGTGGAGATTGTTGGGTTTTATGGCCCAAAATCTCGAATATCGGCACGGGGAGCCCATGCTGCACAGACACGGGCGTGCCAAGACGAAGAGCCGAAGACGAGAGGGACAGAAAATTGGCACGGGGGCACCGTGCCATATGGCACGGCCGTGCCATGTGACACTGGGTGACCGTGCCACGTGGCACGGTCGTGCCACGCGTCTTCTCGCCGCCTTTTCGGATGGCGGCTAGGGTTTCTGTCTTCAAGGAGGATTCCTCCTGGCGGTTAGGGTAGGGTTTTCAGGGGGAAACCCTACCTCACAGACCCTATATAAAGGGGGTCTAGGGCCTTGTTTCAAGATACTCCAATATAGAAAACACATTGAGAGAGTGAGGTTATTTGTAAGAGAATACAATTGAGAGTATTGTAATTCTGCTCTTAATCACTGAAGTGATTGTGGTGTACTACTCTGCTCATAGTGAAATTTGTCGGTGTGCTGTCGCCGTCCGTGTTTTTCCCACATTGGGTTTCCACGTAAAAATTACCTGTGTCCTTTATTCTTGTTTCTTTCATTGTTGCGTTGTGTTCTTGGTTGAATTCTGTTGCATTGTCACATCCTATTATCCCCTTTATTTCCTAACAGCTACAATTACCAAAAAAAAAACTTTATCAAACACCTTAAACAGCTTTTTGAAAAAGCTAAATACACCCTCAAACAAAAATTTTTTTGGGAGGTTAAAAAGCTGCAGAAAAAGTCATTTGCCAAAGGCGGCCATTATTGAATAGAATCATAAAAAAATCAACCTTATTGCTAGAATTTTCTTTACCATTATAGCTGGGAATATACAATTCAACCTCTTAAACATCGAAAAGGATGGATGAGGTGGTTGTATGAAAGAATAATTCTTATTCACTCTAAGACCACCTACAGGCAGCGTTAGACTCGCGAGCCCAAAAAAGAAGGTCACTTGCTAGTGATTGGCTCGAGGGCCCGTAGCAGAAAGCTCACTGCGTGAGGTGCGCTAACCGGCTCGCCCAAGTGAGCGGTCCGTGACCTCTTTTTTTGTCCTTAATTATCTAAGCCTAAACGACGTCGTTTAGACTCTGGACCAGATCTTTTGTTTGGGGGGGATCGTTGGAGTGTTTTTTTAAAAAAAAGGAGAAAGCTGTGAACCCATTGCTGATGATGCTTCATTTTGACATTGCTTCATTTCCATGAAAAATAGATCCCTTCATTTCTTTGACCGGAAAAAAAGGTACAAATTCATAAATTTTTTTGTCAAACTTTTGGTATTTTTTTAATTCAAGCATGTGTGATTTTTTTAAAAAAAAAATTAACCTATTGTATTGTTATCTTTAAAAAAAAAATAATAAGGGCTTTTAATTAGTTGTGTATCAAATTATTATGTGTACATTATTTTTCACAAAAATAATAAAGCTAAATAACAAAGCAAAACATAAAAACTAGATCAATTAAATATGGTTAGGCGTGAGATTTATAGATATTATGTTATTTGGTGAGCCAAAGTGGTGAGTCTTGCATTAGAGAGAGAGATGCTTGTGAGCTAAAAAAATAACTTACAAGCTGATGTGACGGAGGTAGACTTTCACTGATAAGCTAAAAAATGAGCTCACCATTGAGAATGCTCTAATGTGTTACAAACTCTAGAGAATGTTCATTTCTCCCACACACACACACACAAAAAAAGAAAGAAAGAATAAAAGGAACTACTCCCCAGCCCACAACAAAGGTCAGTGTCATAACTTCGTAGGGGGGAGGTAAGTACCAGTAAGTACCAAGCTGTAATTGAGAATGATAGGGAGCGGAAATCCAACTTGATTCTGCTAAAACTAAAAAAAAGTCGTGGGAAGTTTAGCGTAGTTCATTTTCCGTTGTCAAAGCTCCAACCTTTTCATTAATCACGCAGCTCACGTTGTGGATAATTACCGGCTTAGCTTCTCACTACCTTCTTGCCGCCCTCTTCTTGTCTTCATTACAACGCTTTCCACCTCTATAAATGTCTAGTTCAGCTCTCTCACAATTCTTCCTCCATCTCTCTCTCTCTCTCTCTTTCTCTCTCTCTCTCACTTCTCACTCTTCAGAGGAAAATGGAGACCCTAGAGAGTGTGGAGGATTTTACTACTTTGTGGACTTTTGATGAGGTGGGTTGATACTTAATAGCTCCTTTTCTTTTCAATTTTACGCGAATAATGTTAATACTGTTAGAATTGTTTTCTTAGACTCGCGATGGTAAAACTCACAATGAAAGCTGTTATTATTGTTTCTACTAGAATTGGGTTGTTTTTCGGGGTGCATGATCATGACAATTAAAAAGGCCAGAAAGAAAAACAACAACAGTAGTTCTTAATTTTCCAGTTTAGTGAGCCATTATTAGTAGTGATCATGATTTAACATATCTCCTAACTTGTTTCTTCCACTGTGAGAAACAGGGGGAAACTGATATTGTCTTTCTCTTTTTTGTTTTGGCAGAGTTTCGAGGATGTGGAGAGGCAGTTCCAAAGTGTGACAAATGAATTAGCAGTGGCAAGAAAAGCAGCAATTGAACAAAGAAAGACCCACAAGGAGAATATCCAGAAACTCTTCCATCTTTTGAGCATTGTTTGTAAGGAAAGAGACGAAGCTAAAGATCAACTCCGCAAACTGATGATGTCTAATTCTAAGATGACTAGTCAATCCAATGTCTCTTCATCCTTCAGTCTCTCTAGCCTCGACAGTGTCGGCGCCGGTGCTGATAATTTGAGCTCTTGTGACTCAAGTCATGATAGAGGTACGGCTACAATTGAGGGTTTGGCAAAAGGAAGGCCTCGACCTGAAAAGGGGAAGCTCTTGCAATCAGTAATGGAAGCAGGCCCACTTCTCGATACTCTTTTGGTGGCAGGTTCGCTTCCTCAGTGGAGGGATCCACCCCCGATGAGACAGGACCCGCAAGTTCCTCCTGTGCCTATCAAGGGATATAAGGCTCAGGCTCAAGCTTGGGCTCATAGAATGGGTGTGACTAGTGATGTGTTAGGCACACCAAGTACGAGTTCAACTATAAATATGCTGAACTTTGGTGGGGCTTTATCTGGGTCTTATTTGGTTCATGGTGCTATGGGACTAAGGCATCAAATTACAATGGGCAAGAGGCAACGGATATAGGGAGATTGAGGACTCCCAGAGCTAAGTAATTTAAGGGTAGTCTATAATTCTATTTTTTTTGTATATATTTCATATCTCAGATGATTCAATTTGTTATCAAGGGTATAGCCGTATAGGCGTGCATTTTATCTTAAATTTTCGGAAATATACTGTAAAGGATTACAATCATACAGGCTATTTTGGTTACTCTTCATAAATGTTTTGCCCATTCAAATAGGAAATGTTTTGTTTCTAATAGTGTACAGAGGACAAATATGTAATTTTTGTATTCCTAAATGATATATATACAGTGTCAGGCTTCCTAATTGGGTCAGAGCCTTGAATCACATTCATATGGTAGCAGAGCCAGAGATAGAAACCTAATTTTTCCTCTTTTCTTCCTTCCCACGCAAATTAGGGTCTCGCGCTCCTCTTTCATCGAAACCCTAGCGTCGCCGTCGCCGTCCCCGCTGCAATGTCTACCACCGATGACACTCCTGTACCGCCGCCGCCAGTCTGCTCGGTCACTACACTCATCGACTCACAGCCATGTAGTGCTCCAGTGTCATTCTCCTCTCTTTCTGCTGTGGCCGCGCCGACGTCCTCCGTCTTCCCTCTAACGCCGCAGCCTCTGCCGTCCCACTCTCTTCCGCCACCTTCGGTGTCTCTGGGCCCGTGCTCTCCAATATCTCCTCGCTGTATAGCATGGCTGCCCCCTCCTTCCCGTGGTATTCTGCACTCTCCCACGACATGCCCCAACCTGAGCCAAGTCTCGGTTTTGCCTCTGCTGCTTCATGGCCCTCATCGCTCTCCTCCAGCATTCTTCACACCGAGCCCAGCCTCAGTCTCATCACTGCTGCACCGTCGTTCTCTGCCACCCCGAACCTGCCGCGTGACCCTTCCACGTGGATTTCCTCTGGGGCGCATCTCCTCCGATTCATCTAGGTATATTCTCCATCAATATCAAGAATTTTGTTACTATTGTCCTTATTACCGTTGAGAATTTCTTGTCTTACCACACTCAGTTTGTTGCGTTTATAGTGACACAACAACTAAGTGGTTTTTTTGACGGTACGATTGAGATTCCAAATATTTCTATTCTTGATTATCATGGAGTTCAACACCCTAATCAAACATATTCTGTTTGGTTACAATTGGACCAACTTATTCATTCTTGGCTGTTTGCGACTATTTCGCCTAACTTATTGACTGAAGTGCATGATTTGGTCCACTCTAGACAAATTTGGGATCGACTAGCTTATTGTTTTAATACTGCTAGTTTAGCCCATGCTATGGATCTTAGGAAGACTTTATCCAATTTGTCTAAGGATCCTAAAGAAAGCATGGAGGATTATTTAAGGAGTATTGAACACATTGCTGACTCTCTTGCTTCTATTCGTACTCCTATTCCTGACATTGATTTAGTTCAGCTGATGTTGAATGGCTTGGACGAATAGTCACCACTCTATCCTATGGTACCAACTTGATTACCTTTGATGATCTTCGACCCAAGTTGATTCACTATGAGCAGCAACTAAAGTTCCTAAAAGCCAAAGACCTTCTTGCTATCCAACATCAAGCTTTGGCCACTTCAGTTGCATCATCTAAGTCAGGAAAGTCTACATCAGCATCTCAATCTACTCGTGGGAATGGTTACAATGGTGGTAACAAAAGAAAACGCCGCAACAATAATCGTAAGGGCAATAAAAATCAAGGGGAACTCAAATCAGCATCAGCAACAGTCTTCAAATCAGAGCGTACCTGTAGGAACTGCTTACGGTAACAACTCCTCTGAAGGGGTCTTCAGTTCCTGCCCTATTGTTGTCTGCCAGATTTGTTTTGCTCCTGGGCATACAGTTGTAGGTTGCTCTCAGCGTTATACCCCATCTCAAAATGTGCCTGCCTTTGCCACTTTCAATGTTGTTGACGACAATGAATCGATATGGTATCCTAATTCGGCAGCTGCCTCACACATGACTCCACATGAAGGTAACTTACTTTCTAAATCTCTTTACAATGGCACTGATAGAGTACCTGTTGGAAATGGTTCACTTCTCCCGATAAAACATGTTGGGTCTCTTAATATTTCTATAGCTAGTCAGCCTCTTGTCCTGAACAATGTTTTACATGTTCCTTCTTTAAAGCATAATTTACTGTCTGTCAAACAACTTTGTCAATTGCATAGTTATGTTTGACGACTCTTCTGTTTGTGTCAAGGACAAAACCTCAGACAACACCTTGCTGCATGCTTCGTCCAGTGGAAATGTCTACCCCTTAGCTGTGTTTGAGTCCTCTCCTTCGGCCTTTGCTGCTCTCCTTGACCTGGCAACCTCTTGGCATCGTCATCTTGGACACTGTGGAGCTCGGATTTTATCTTCTCTTTATATTAGGAACTTAGTTTCATTTCCGCATAAGTTTCATGATTTTTGTAACTCTTGTCGACTAGCAAATCTCATAAACTTCCTTTTCAGTTAGTGGGACACCGTTGTCAAAAACCTTTGGAATTAATTCATTCAGATTTGTGGCAATCTCTTGTTCTTTGTAACATGGGCTACCGGTATTATATTTGTTTTGTGGATGATTTTTCCAGGTATACTTGGGTTTATCCACTAAAGCAAAAAACAGAGGTTCTCTCTACTTTCTGTGCTTTTCAGAAATTAGTGGAAAATCTCTACAATACCAAAATTAAAATGTTCCAAAGTGATGGTGAGCGCGAATTTGACAACACTACTCTTGGTGCTCATTTTTTACAACATGGGATATATTTTCGAAAATCTTGTTCGGACACCCAAGCACAAAATGGGGTTGCTGAATGCAAGCATCGACATCTCAATGAGATTGCTCGTGCCTTTCTCATTGAGGCTCAGATACGTGCCTCTTTTAGGGTTGATGCAATACAAACTATTGTCTTCACCATCAATAGGCTTCCTATGCCTATTCTTCAAGGCCAATCTCCATTTGAAAAACTGTGTTCAAAAGTCTCCTGATTATAACTTTCTTCGAACCTTTTGTTGCACCTGTTATCCCAATTTTATTGCCACCTCGGCCAATAAATTGGCACCAAGGTCCACTCATTGTCTATTTCTTGGCTATGCCCCCTATTACAAAGGATACAAATGTTTTGACCCTATAACCAGAAGAGTTTTTGTTAGTCGTCACGTGATTTCTCATGAACATGAGTTTCCTTACTTACAGTTTTTTAATAATCCTCACTCCACAGTGTTTGGGTCCTCATGTCCATCTCCTGAATGCCTTTTTGAGCTCTCGCACTTGACTCCCACTGCTCTAGTTGCTTCTTCCCCCATCACGACCCAGCCCACATCGTCCCCTCCTCCTCTCTTGGTCAGTATCCCTTACGGCCTCGCCCCTTCCCATACCAGACCCATAATCCAGCCGCCTCCAGTGTCTTCTCTCTCGGACCCTAGCCCACATACGGCCTCCCTGCCCAGCTCGCCTCAGCCCAAATCTCCTGGCCCACCTATGTCCAACCCCTCTCCTGCTAGGCCCTTTACCCTCGGATCACCCATGCTCTTCTGCATCTAGCCTGGTGTCCTGCCCGGTTGTTCCCTTGCGTTCTTTACCCAGTCCAGTCGCATGCATGCCCCCTCCTCCACCTCTTTCCCCTCCTGGCAATCACCATCCCATGATAAGTCGAGCCAAAAGTGGTATTAGGAAGCCCAAAACCATTTTGTCTCTTGACACAAGTATTGTTGGTCTTGAACCTCCTTCTTTTAAGCAAGCTTTTAAAGACCCTAAATGGAAAGAGGCTATGGCTGAAGAATACAATGCTTTAATTGCTAATGAGACCTGGGAGTTGGTTCCATCCCAACCTCGACAAAATCTTGTGGGTTATAAATTTGTTTATCGAATTAAGTTTAATTCTGATGGTTCTGTGGAGAGGCACAAGGCGCGGTTGGTTGCTTTTGGCAATCACCAACCACCTGGCATTGACTACCATGAGATCTTTAGTCCAGTAGTCAAACCTCCCACCATTCGCCTTGTCTTGTCTATAGCCCTCACTTTTGATTGGCCTATTCGACAACTAGACGTTAAGAATGCTTTTCTTCATGGCATTCTTACTGAGCAAGTTTACATGAAATAACCCCCTGGGTTTGTTCACCCTCATCTGCCTTATCATGTTTGCAAGCTTAAGAAAGCCATCTATGGACTCAAATAGGCTCGTCAAGCTTGATTCCATAAATGCAGCAACTTCCTTCTGTCTCATGGTTTCACCTGCAGTTCATCTGACACATCCATGTTTGTTTATCACCACGGTTCTACCACTCTGATTCTACTTCTCTATGTCGATGACATTATTCTCACTGGTTGTTCCTCTTCAGTCCTTCATAATTTTATTTCCGTTCTTTCCACACAGTTTGCTATGAAGGACTTAGGTGACCTATATTATTTTTTGGGTGTTCAGGTGGTACGAACGTCTCAGGGCATACTTTTGACTGAGCAAAAATATGTTCATGACCTTATTCGTAAGTTTCACATTTATACTGCTAAATCTGTTCGTACTCCATCTCTTTCTCGAACCTCACTGACCCTTACAGATGAAGAGTTACGTGCTAACCCCATTGACTACAGAAATATGGTAGGTGCATTGCAATATTTGACTATGACGAGACCAGATATTGCATATTCAGTTCATGTAGTCTTCCAATTCATGAATGCTCCCTATACTACTCACCTCCACACTGTCAAGCGTATTTTCAGGTACTGGCAAGGTACTTTGAGTTTTGGCTTACAGCTTCGTCCTGTATCTTCTCCTTCGGTCATTGTGGCCTATTCCGATGCTGACTGGACTGGTTGTAAGGACCCTTGTCGCTCTACCACAGGTTATCCGGTGTTCTTTGGACCCAAACTTATTTCCTGGCACTCTAAGAAGCAACCTACTGCCTCCAAATCTTCTACTGAAGCAAAGTATCGCACTGTCGCTTACACAGTCGCTGAGACTATCTAGATTCACAAGCTCCTTGATGATCTTGGTATTCGCCTTCCTTCTCCTACGAAGGTTTATTGTGATAACATTAGTGCTTCCTACATGACGGTTAATCCAGTTCAGCATGATCGTAGTAAACATATAGCGGTTGACTATCATCTTGTACGTGAACATGTTGCTTATGGTGAGCTTGTTGTTCGCTATATTCCTTCTAAGCTTCAGTTAGCTTATATTTTTACAAAAGGGTTGTCTTCTCAGTTGTGTAATTTTTTTAGAAACAATCTGTCAATGCATTCCCCTAATAAATTGAGAGGGCGTAATAGTATACAGAGGATAAATATGTAATTTTTGTATCGCTAAATAATATATATGCAATGCCATGTTCCCTAATTGGGTCAGAGCCTTGAATCACATTCACAGTTTCACTCCATCCATACTGTCTTGCGGTTGGCTTGCATCAAGTAAGCAAGCATCTATCAAATCGATAAAACCATAAAAACAAAACCAAACAATCAATTTGCATTAGAAGTTTTGACATGGCCATACAATACATACACTAAATCAGAGGAACCCACTAAAAGTCTAATTAAAAGAGGGTTCTCTGCAAACATAAAGCTACACCCCCAACCACATCTCTTCCAAAACTTAGCAGCTTCAAATGCCAGATACAAAAAATGTCAGCGCTGCAAATTTTGCACAAAAATTCCGAAGGATCTAAACCTTGATCCTTGAGGAGATGCAGATACATTATGTGGTCACTCTGCTAGCAACTCCAAAACTCTTCCTTGATCAGCAACCTGCCAACGAAACATCTGAACGCCCATCCTTGAAATTTCTGCTGAACATGCCATGCACAGATCAGCAGCGTTCCTCACCTCCATCGCCTTAGCTAGTATTTGCTGCAGATGCTGAATCATCATTGAAACCCCAATCTACATTGATGTTTGGATAGTTACTGTTTATCATGGCTAGATTAGCAGCATGCTTATCACGTGCTTTTCTTTTGAGCCTGCAGTTTGATTTAGTATCAGAAAGCTCAGAACATGATACACACAGATTCGGATTAGAATTGTTTTTCAACTTAAATCTGAAACCTGTTTGTAATAAGCAAACCCCCCATCCCCCCAGCCCGGAGAGAAGTTAGGAGCCTCTGCAATTCAAGAAGCACAAGAATAAGATAGCATAATTTACCGTTGGGAAGAAATGTGCTTTTCAATCACTTTTGTCTCTTCAGAGCTGAAAGTGAACCATTTATCATTTGATGTGATCTGTTCTGGATCTCCAATATCTAAAGATCAAGAATTAGGGAGGTCCACATAAGGGATCATACCATGCTGAACTCGGACAAAAATAAGGATATGTAAAATGGAAAAGATCTGATATCCTCTAATGAAAATCACTGACCTTGACATAGTAAGCCCAAGCCACTAATGCAGTTTAGTCGCCAATAAGCATGACCGTTAACATCCAAAAAGACAGCCTCTGTCCTTACAGCATCTGATCTTTGCTTCTCTATGAACAATATAGGTAAGACAGCCAGACAGGCAAACTATGTTAAACCCAAATATCAAAAAGTTGAGCAATGTAATGCACTATTTGTGGCACTTGCACAATAGAATTTTTCAATTCTGAAAATAACCAATGAACATCCTGGGTATTCAGAGTCTATCAACAACATTGGCCCACTAGTATGACAACATTTTTGTATCTGGAAAGCATATTTTGAAGAGCCCGTGTGATATACTATAAGTACAAAGTTCACTGAAAATAAACTGAAGCAGTGCCAAGTTCACTGAAAATAAATTGAAGCATACATCATAAAAGATGCTTAAGAAAACTTCATAAAGTCAGGAAAAAAATGACATACTCTTTGGCACCAAGTCCATGGCTTCCAACATCTCTGCATGTGCTTGCTCTGCTTCAGCTTTGATTTTTGAAATGATAGAGTCGTGTTCAGAAATAGTGAGGGGGGCACCATTCTTTGCAATAATTACTTTTGCAACTTCATCCTGGAGCTTCCGTTTGATGAGCTTTTCCTGGATGAGATACATAAACACAACTTAGTAGCAGTCGACAACCCCAGCCATTATCCCTTTTATTACTATGTATAAAAATCACCTTCTCCTTGGCTGCATTGAGCCCTTCCTTTGCTTCCTTCACCTGTTCAACGAACTTCACATTTTGTTCCTCTATCCAATTCCTCATTTCCCTGAAGAGAAAAATATAAGTTGCGAGTCTTCTTCTATCAGAATTACTAAGGATAGAACATCTAAACACTTACGTTGTATAAAGGGCTTCATCACAAAGAAATGTCAGAAGTCTCAGTTTTTGCGAGCACTGCAACATTTCATATCCAGCACATCCCTTGTCAAAGCAATCCTCTGGTATATCTTCTAATTCACACTCAGATGCAGAAAGGCATTTCTTCAGAGAATGTATCCAAGGATCTTTATCATTAGTGGGACTTGAAGTTGGTGACCTAAAAGAGAATCAGGACAACTATCACATAATATCAAACTCAATTTCACAAGCACCAGTCTCTTGGAGAAGATCCTTACTCTTCTTCAGTGTCTTTCAATATAAATGACACCAGCTGGGTAAGAAACTGGATAGCCGATGAGCATTTTCCCTTGCGCCTACTGCGTCCACACATAATATCTCGTAATACTGATTCTGCTTGTCCTTTCCTTATGTCAAGAACCTATCAATAAGATAGGAACGGTTAAAACTCAGACTTGCTCATCAATAATTCTACTAGTTGCACAGCTCAGCTGATGCTGCAAAATTATAGTTTCTTTCAATACATGTGCCAAGACACCAGACATACAAAAACAAGTATAGAGAGAAATAGTGAGCACAGATAGAGGAAAGTAACCCAGATAGGAAAAACTAGAACCACAAATAGCAAGGTTTGGTTCAATACTTCAATCATAACATACATCTCTTTTAGAGGCTCGTCAATCAATTTAACTACACTAATCAAGAGGTCGTGCATTTCCTAACAGTAACAATTGCAAATAGAATTCAGAATTCCACCCCTGTATTGACACTAGGTCAGCAATCAGCATAGACATTTCAAAGTAACATTGCTCAGATGTTGCCCAATCTCGATTGTGATTTTGACAATAAGAAATGTCTTTTGTATTTCTTACCTCTCCAAACGTTGAGCAAAACTCCAGAAATTGCAAGGCATGTCCTATGTCTTCAGGAAGCAAGTCAACTCCAACCACACTAGTGAGCAACGTGCCTGGAGGCAACATGACCTCCACTTTCTTATTATACATGCCTATATCTTTGTTAAGTTTATGAGGCTTCAAACTTGCATCTCCTTGGGCTTTCAGTTTCTTC
Source organism: Carnegiea gigantea (assembly GCA_029747015.1). Taxonomy (NCBI): domain Eukaryota; kingdom Viridiplantae; phylum Streptophyta; class Magnoliopsida; order Caryophyllales; family Cactaceae; genus Carnegiea; species Carnegiea gigantea. The sequence goes on from JAKOGI010000488.1 coordinate 513,819, forward strand.
TCTTTTTTAGTTTCTTCCGTCACAGTAAAAGCAGGAATGCCACAATTACCATCATCCATCATTTCTTCTTTTTTGGTAACTTCCCATGGGATTTCTGATTTTCTTGGACTTCTAAGAGTACCACCCTTGGCATCTTTTCTAGGACTACTTGCATTGCTATTATCCTTAGAAACTTCAACTCTCTCTCGCAGTCCCTCCCTCTTGGTTTTCTTGGCCGTGTTCTCATCGGGACTTGATGGTGGAGGTGAGTTTAAATTAGCATTACAAGTTCCATCAAAAGAGTTCTCCTTTCCTCGTTTCTTTGGAGATACAACAGCAGGCTCCTGTGAACAAATAAAATGTCAATAAGAAGGTGAGTAAGGAGACTTCAACTTAATTTCCCTTCAAAATCCAATTCAGCAACAAACGACTGATGCCATTGCATCACACCTCAGTTGAAAGAGAAACTGCCAACTTCTTTGGAGATGTTGCCGACTTCTTTGGTGACGTTGTCTGGTTTGTAACAACCTTCTCTTGGCAAACATCCGGGCCCTTCACATCCAACAACTCTGACACCGACGAAAACCCAGTTGCCTTGGCAGTGTGAACAAGAATACCAGTGGGCTTGTGGCCTCTTTTCTTCCTGAAGTAGGATTTCCCAATCTTCAGGCTACCATAACTGAAAATCATAAATAGGAGGTGCCATATAAAGAAAGTTCAGAAAGAAAAAATACATGCAAAAACTGCAATTGCATATTCCCCTGCACTTGGGACACTTCCAATCATCAAGAGCTTCCATCTCTTCAGCTTTTTCCCCATACCTACGAGATGATAAAGTAAATTTTAATCCCAACACAAAGTACACATCAACAAAAATTTTATTGCTAACGTACAAAAGTTAAGAGATATTCATCTCTAATTCTATTTGCCTCACCGGTTAAGAAGGCACTTATGACAAAATTTTATAGTGCATTGCTTGTCCAGCTTCATGTTCTTGCAAGCAGCGGTAAAGTCCATGGTTTTTTGGCGGCACTACAAGCAAAAGAACAAACTAAGTATCAGATGGCACAGATTAAGCCAGAACCAGTAAGGCTTAACATGAAATCATTCCTTCAATTACATTTATACCAAATATCATATCTACATCGCTGAAAAACAAACATGGGCATTGAATTGAATGAATAATTCCTTTCAATTCCATTTTTACAACCCCAAAGAAAAAAAAAAACAAAAAAAGAAAATGGTAACGTATAATCTATCCCAATGTCCAGCCAACTATCGCTCTATAAACCTAAAATCAAAAGAGGTGGGTTGGGTTTTGCATCTTTTCTTTTTTTTCTTTAAAAAAAAGTTCAATACAATCCTAACCAATTTCCCCAGCTTGAGGAGGGGGGGGGGGACACAGATTATTTGAAAACCTCCCAAATTCATCCAACTTTTTGCAACATGCAAGAACTAGTATCTTAACTCCAATTTCTCCCCCTTTCCGTCTCTTCACATAAAGAACAAATTACGAGCAACCCTGAAACTTTTCCTTACATCAAACTTCCAGATGTTCCGACACATTTCTAGTTCGGACTCTTTCAGAACCCGAACAACAGTATCCAACCCAAATTGCCCAAACAAACCAGAACAATGCTGCATAAAACAATGCAGGGTTTTCCTTGATTCTCTTTAAGAACACCCAAAACTTAAAACACAACCGCAAAATCAAAACCCATCAAGCAAACTTCACAGATGATACAAAATGAAAAAGAACATCGATGGTACCTGGTGACAAGTCTTGCCATTTTGAGAATCGTAGATCCTCCCACCGACGACCCGGACACCCGGGCACTTGGTACGCTTGGATGGCTTCGGAACCTCTTCTTTCTTGGTTTCGGATCGACCCATTTGTTCGCTGCTGCTCCTCTTGTTCTTCCTCTGAGAAGGAGCAGGACTTGAAGGGACTGCCATTGGTGTCAAAATGCTTCTGGGGTTTGGAAAAAGGAAGCAGAATGAAATGGGTGAGTGGAGTTTTCAAGGTTCAAAATATAATTTTTGAATTAAAGTAGTGCTGCTAATGCTTAATTGCCAGAGAACTTCGCTTGTCTGGCGGGATCTTTTCAAATTTTGGCCTTTTTTAGCGAGGTTTTGGGGGGGGGGGGTTCTGGAAGGCAGCCATGGCGCCAAACTGAAATTTTAACTATTTTTCCTTTTATTCGCCAATGAAAGATATTGGAGGTGTATGACAACAACAACTGTTTGAAAAAAAATAGCTATTTGAAATAATTTTTGTTATTTTGATCAAGTTAAACAGCTAAATGATATTTGGTAAAAAGCTGTTTGTAATAGTTGTTTAGCTCAAAAAAACTCTTTTTAAAAAAGTTATTCCCTTTAGCTTTTTGAGAAGAGCTTTTTGTGGATATGACGCTGTTTGGTAAACATCCATTAGCTACTTGTATTAACTGTCAACTGTTAACTATTTAAATTAGATATTTGTAAAAAAGTATTTGATAAAGCTATCTATTTCTAATAAAGATGCTTGGTAAAATTCTATGTATACCTTATCTCTAAATTATTTTTTAATAGAACATATTTTTTAATTGGTAATCCTATTTTTTTTTAAATAATTAAATTTATTTCATATGTATGAATTAATTTCATTCATGAAACCTTACTTTCTCACTAATTCTATATAATTTGTATTTATTATTTATCTTATTTCTTTTTAATTTGTATTTATCTAAATGATACCTATGTTTATGACATTATTTTGTCATTTATTAAATTATTTTTTTCGTTATGAATTGAAATTAAAATTTATATGAATTTCTATTGATTTCATTTTCACTAAATTCAATTGAAATAAAACATAATAGCAAGTGTTACCATTTACTTACATTAATCAAAAGCTCATTGTAAATTATCGGATATTTGTGAATTCTCAATATCTAAAAGGTTCGAACCGTATTGATATAAACCTTAAAACAACATTTTATGATGCTCCGTCCTCTTTTTATTTCACAAAACCAATATTATATGGATAAATTTAATGGCATGTAGCAAAATGTTTTAAAACAATTAGGCAAATGTGTCATTTTATAGAAAGCTCTTTTTCAAAACACTAATGAAAATAGTCTTTTTAAAAAGAGTCGTTTGGGGCAAAACAGCTGTTAGAAACAATATTTTTCAAACACTCATTTAACTTCTTGACTTGGCCAAAACAGTTAAAGCTCCTTAAATAACTCTTTTTTTAATGAAAAGTTGTTGCTACTAAGTACTCCTAAAATAAAAGAGGCCCTTTAACTTGAGAAAATTTAGGCAGGGTGACAATGGCTATGAGTTGCTCCTCGTCCTCTCTAAAGTCTAAACACTAATCTTGTATCAACTCCTTTCTCTTATTGTCTAGTTTGTTATGGCTGCTACTGATCAAACTGTATCCAGTAATAAAGCTCTTTTACTTTGATTCTTTCAATTGATTTTAATTTCTAATGGTATTGTTGGTTTCTTGTAATGCCCGGTATCAATTTATGTTTAATTAATCTTAATTCTTATATTATGCATATAATTATGATTATTCGGAGCAGTGAGCCGCGCATTTTCTTCCTTCTATTACTAATCAGAGCAACGCACAATTTAAAGATTTTTGACATTACGGAAGTTTCTTTCATGTCTATGAAATGTCGGATAATTTATAAGATATGAGTTCTTTTCAATAAACATACTTTGCCTCAGAGGAGGTTGGAGATTTACCGAGCTGTAATGATTTCTTAATAATTAAGAAAGAATAATTAGTAACGAATCGATGTCGGCCAAGTGTGTGGCCAACACTAGCACATGTGGACGATGTTTGTTGGAGATAACAAGCTTGAATTAATAACGATTTGACTAAGTAACTATCAACACACACACAAAAAAACCAAAAAAACAAAAAAAAGAACATTAGCCATGGGAACTTTGCTGATATAGGCAAGTGAGGTACCCAATATAGCTAGTGGCTTTTAAACTTCTCAAAGCAAGAAACCCCCCCCCCCCCCCCAAAAAAAAAAAAAAAAGTGAGAGACGGACGCAGGGGCTCGGCCAGCCCAGCCCGACGCCGCCCTCGTGTGCTCGCCGGTCGTTCGATCGGCCGCCCTCGCCGGTTTCACCGCCGCCAAGTCCGAATAGCTGCCCAAGCGACCTCCTTTTCCCCTGTTTTTCGTGGATTCTAGCCCAAAACAGGGGCCGTTCGTCCGCCTTATTGGCTGCCGGAAAACCACTGCGATAGCCTCCGTCCGGCGCCATCCAGTGGTGCTCCGGCCACCATCACCACCACCACTTCCTAAACTCTACACTTCATTTACACCACCTATTCAATCAAGGTAAATTTTACTCCATATTCCTTCTATTTAGGCTTAACTTCATGAAAGTTTCATGGTGAATTGATGAATTAGTCATTTTGAATCATAGTTCAATTGAGAAAGATTAATTATGTGGGACTGTGAAATCCTTGAAGGGATTAAATTGGGATGTATGTGATTTGTATAATGTTTGAGGAAACTAATTCATTCGAAATTAGGGAAGTTGTAAAGATTGGGTAAATACATGGACTTATGAAGCAAATAGACCACGAGCAAGATGAAAATTGGTGACTGCAATATTAGGAAGGACTATGGATGGTTGTTTTGGATTATATGATGAGATGAAGGTGATGGGTTGTATGAGATGGTGTAGGAATGGTTTAGTTAAATTTAAGATGCACTTCTTAATTTAAGGGAGTAAGAAATTTCCTTAAGTAAGGGTGAGATGTAATTAAATGAATAAATAAGGTTATGTGGAATGCTTAGTTTAGCCCATGATAAGTTACCTAAATAAAATGAGCCGGGTTCTTAAAGGGATGTGATTATGTTGACTTTGGAAATGGAATGTAAGCAAGACTAATGGGTTATATAATCACGAAGAAGCTTAATCAAGACATTAATTTGGGTTAATTGGATAAGTGGGAGCAAATGATGAATGGAGTATCAAATTAGTTAAAAATGAACAAGGGATTAAAGGATTATGTGCTTCGGATACTAATTGGATTAAATGTTTAAGTTTCGGGAACCATGCGTTCATGAGAAAGGGTTTAAGGTTAATGTAAGTTATGAAGGTGAATTATAATTATCGACTCAAAAGTAATGAGCATGAACTTTTGATTTGGACTAGGATTGATGATGTGGTCGTTAGAATAATGAGGCCGTTAATTAGAGGCCGTGAGTCAGGTGGTTAGAATTGCCTTAGTAAGGTCACATCTAATAAGACCCAAAACTTATATTAGCAATCTTTCCTTAATCACAGGATCATATTAAGTCACCAAAAGAATTGTGAGGATCAACTTGATTGAGGAAATAAAAAGTCGTCAAAGGTACGTTATTACTTGTACCATTCAAACATGTTTAAAGTTTCATTTATTAATATTAGCAAGTTTTTGTTTGGCCATTGGAACTTTTAGGACCCATTTCAGTGTTCATTGTTTAATGAGCAATGTTCGGTGTTCATTATTATCTGCTAGCAGAATTCATTGTTTGGACCCTTCGTGTTAAATGGGAAATTCATAGTTCATTGTTATTGATAGCATGGCTACTGTTCATAGCTGTGGGTCATAATCGAGGCCGAAGAAACAAGTAATCATTGTTTATTTGAAACAATGCTCTTTAGAAGATGTTTACAAAGCATCGTTCTAACCTTGCACGCGCGCACTATCTCCTTGTATAAAATAGTTAACTGTACAAGGGTAACGTGTTGAGATTTCGCTAATTTATCTATTGGTTTGCTATTTTTGAAAATTGTTTTAGGGAGAGAGAAGCAGATTGTGGCTAAGCGAGCAACGACAGAGGCTAAAGGCCCAGGGGATGTGGGCCAAGGTAGCGAGCATTAACCTTCTTCTTAGATGGTTATTTTGGGGCTTGAGAAGCCAAAAATAATGTAAAAATTATTTTGGACAAGGCTAACCTTCGAGAGATGACTATTTTGGTGTTTTATGGCTACTGTAAGCCTGTGTAATGTGTATATGGTATTATAACTAATAAATATTTCCATTCAGTGAATTTAAATGCATAGTTACAGCCTCATCCCTTATGGGATGGCGATAATGTTCCAGCTTAGTAGCATTTCCGCAGACTCATTATGCGTATGAGCTAAAGTAAGCAGTACGAGGTTAAGTTGGGGTGTTACATTTATTCTAATAAATTTCCTCTCATTGTGAGGGTTTGGTTTCTCTTCGTCTTATGAAAGTTAGGGTTTATCTCCTTTTTTGTAAGTGTTGGAGTTTTCCTTTTTAGAGTTTTGCTTCTCGCCTTTTGTGAGAGTCATTTCTTTTGCCATTTGTGTAAGTTTTATCAAGGTTATTGAGTCGTCAAATGTGATGTAAGATGCTCTAAGTGCAATTCCTACAAAAGGGGAATAATTAATGTAAGACTTTCTAAAAGCAATTCCCACATCGAAAAAATTTACACAAGAACTTTCACTTAAATTCAATATCAATTCTTATTCATAATCTGCCTTCTTGAATTACATAAAAGGGTTTATATAACCAAAAGGCTAACTAGTATTAAGAAATCTAAATAATAAGATATAAGATAGAAAGGGATAAAAATATATAACCTAATATTATCCGAATAGACTAGGAAACTAAATTTTAATAAAATATCACTAAATATCATTATTTTGGCTATCCTAAAATATGCTTAAAAATAACCTACGAAAATAATAAAAAATACAAAAGATCTCCAATATCTTCTAATTTCCCAAAACCTTTTACCCATTCTTTACTCTAATTCTGCATCATTCTCCTCTAATTGGAAAAAACTCGTGCTCGAGTTTTGAAATGCCACAGAATTGAAGATGAACAAGTTAAAATTGTTTTGACTTCAATATAGATTTTTTGAATCTCACTTCTTAGAATATTCTCCAATAATAGTAACCATATAAACATCGAATGACGTTCAATCTTCTCAAAAAAGCCATGTGGAATGAAAAAGTCAACGTGCGCAATAGCTTCTTGGGTCACTCTAATATCTCCTGGCAGTCGGTCCAAATCCGTCCGTACTTGCACATCCTCTTCATTCGCTTGGACATCATCTTTATCAACCTCCCTTAGAAAAGCTTCATTCGTAAGATCTAGAGTGAATGATTCATTTTTAAGTGTCTCATCCATATAAGATTGAGAGTCAACCCTAGGAAGATGACGATTTTCATTATTGGATAATACATTGTATGAAACATTGGTGTCTAAGACTTGGTGGGGTGTTGTCAGCTCGACTTCTTCGTAGCTAGACTCCTTTTCGAAGATTTTCTCCTTATCGTCATCAATGAACGCTCGCCTATAGTTTGCATTAGAATAGGCAGGATGTTCCTCATCTAAATAACAATTCAGTGGTCTTGTGGAACACCTTGAAGATGGAACTCCATAATCGTTAGTGGGAATTCTCCAGGGTATCAAAGGAGCTCTAGGAGCTATGTAGTCCAACATATACCTAGGGATGTAAGGCTTACATCTACATATGACTTCACTAGCAAAGTAAAGATCTAACTCACAACAACCTTCATAAATTTGACGACCATGAAGCTTGCAAAAGGCATTAACAACATCCTCAAGGGAGTAGAAATTCACTCGAGCATAAAAATCACCCATTATTTAGAATCTAGCAATCTTTTCCACTTCCTCATAAGGGAAGAAAACTTCGTATAAAATAATTTTCATAACAGGGAGTTCTTAATCATGGATGATCACAAATAAAGCTCGATGGTGTTTTTCACACCAAGCCATAGGTGTGACAGCTTGTTAACAGTAACAGCAAACAGCAACAGGTGAACAAAAACGACATTTGTTAAGAAGAATTTTGACAAGAAACCTAGTTGGCAGCAACGACAGTAGATGGGGGTTGAACAACGGGTGGTGATTGGCAAGCCTAGGTGGTGGACTCGGTGGTGGTTGCTGGCTGGGTTGCGTGTGGGTTATGGTTTGGGCGATAGGGTTTTTTTGTTTCCTTTTTTCCTAGAATCTGATATGGAGGGCAAGATGACAGAATGCGAAAAGCAAACAAGAAGCAAGGCTAAGATCGAATAGCTCTTATACCAATTTGGTATCAGAGCCGATCCAAACCGCTGCAATCTTCTTTCCTTGCATCCCAAATCAACCTAGAAAAAAAGAGGGAAAAAAACGCAAAGACAAAACAAACTAGAAAACCTAGACCCTTGCTGCCAGCTGTGACTCCACAATGCAGGGCCGACTGCCACCATCGTCGACCACCACCTCGAGGTCACCATCTCCGGCCGACCACCACCCGACCTCCACTGCCACCGGCCATTCGCCGAAACTCTTAAATCCCTAATTCTCGAAACAAAACCCTAGCCGTACACTCCTCTACTCTGTCGAACCACCACCAGATGCAACATCCACCACCACCCACCACGTACCTTTGGTCGCCAACTTCGTTCAACCACCACCAAGCCTTCTCCGCCGTCAGCCTCTCGCCGGAACCTTAGAAAGCCCAATTCCATCAACCCAGTTCGCACAAACCCTAACTATTCGAAACCCTAGACCCCAAATTCACGTTCAATCCTTCACATTCATCCCATATTCATTTCATTCCTGGCTTGACCACCAAATTTCATCCTTAAACCCTAAAACAATTGAATTAAATTGTTACACTCAATTTTTTTGGGCACCAACCGCAAACCCTAACCCCCAAAGTCACATTCGATTCAGTGATTTCCTCTAAAATGGACATCATTTCTCCACTTCCCTCTCCATTTCACCCCTAAACCCCATCCCGATTGAAAGAAAATGTTTTGATTTGGCCTTTAATTGGTCTCCCCACATCTGCCAAACCTTAGATTGTGAACTGACCTTTTACTCGCAATTGAAGGACTTCTGTTCCTTTGGCCTTCAACAGAGAGTGCTGCAATCACTCTTGATTGTACTGTCCCACCACAGCTGACCTACTCCTTGCCGGAAGTCATTCCCGGTGGTTCGTTTTCAACTCACTATCCCCGTGGTTGCTGACGCCTGTTGCTGATGTTGTTTGTTGTTTTTCTGTCTGTCCTAGTTGACTTGTTGGTACTACTGTTCTTATCGGTACTACTGCTATTCATTCCCTGAAGTGTTGTTGTTACTAGTTATTTTGCTGATTACTCTCCCATTGTTCCTGTCGCTGTTTCCTGTAACTGTTGGCTGCCAAATCTGCTCTTATCTTATGTTGTTTGCTGGTTTATGACATTGTCATGGTGTTGCTAAAGCTACATGGTTATTTAAACAAGATCTTCCAAATTAACTATTCGAAGTTAGGAATGAATTGTATACTTCCCTGCCATCTTCTAATAATCTCTTTGAATTGTTGGAAAAACTCGAAAGCCTTTTGACTCAAGTACACCAAAACCCTTCAACATCCATACGAGATGCCCAGTGACCCTGAAAGGCGTCTTGACCTCAGAAGTGCTTGTCAATCATGCAAACATTGATATTCAGATATCTCTTGCTTCTTGTCTTTCTGAACTCATTTGAATTATAGCACCTAATCCCCCTTTAGAAGATGAGCTGATGAAGAAAGCCTTTCGAGTCATTGTGTCATCTTTTGAAGCCTTACCTGATAGTGATGGCAAATCATACCATAAGTGACATCGCATACTTAAGTCCATGTCTAGAGTTAAGTCTTATGTAACGCTGTTAGATCTTGAATGTGATGCCTTTGTCTTGGACATTTTCCATCATCTGTTAGCATCCCCTAAAGATGATCATTCTTCTATGACTCTTGCGTATGTGCAGTCCATTCTCGTGGGTATTCTCACTGAAGCGGATGACCTCTTGTTGGAATTTCTTATTTCCATACTCTATCGAAGTCATCAAGTTATTAGTCAAATGGTATTGGTTACATGTCCATCTCAGATCACATGTCAACAAATTATTTCATCTATAGATCAAATTACACAAATCAAGAAGAATGAAAATAAAGAAGCTCCGAATGAGGAGGGCAATGGGTTTTACCACACCGAGAAATCGAATTTATTGGCTGGGTGGTGGTCCTATATTTCGCTTCAGCATATGAGCGAGAAACTATGGTCTGCTTCTTAGTCTTCCAATAAACCGGAGATCCTCCAAGAGTTACTCAGTAGCCAGTGAGAGAACGTCGCATGAGCGGACAAGCACTCCAATCAGTGTCACAAAATGCATTCACTTGAAGAGAACTCCCAGACCTCAATAAAACACCATATCCTGGCGTAGCTTTCAGGTATTGCAACATTCGACGAGTTGCATCCATATGAGCTTCTTTTGGATTTTTGCATGAACTGGGACAGAGTAAGGACAGATAACTCAATTCGAGACGCATAATGGTGAGATAAATTAGACGTCCGACTAGACGTCTATAATGATTAGGGACATTTAGATCCTTTCCGGCGACGAGTGCCAACTTGTGGTTTTCTTCAACAAGAAAGTCAACTGGTTTACATCATAGAAGTCCACACTCGTCTACAGTCTCAGGAGCATATTTTTGCTGACATAAATAGAGTCCAAGAGGCCCTCTCGCCACTTTGATACCCAAGAAGTGTTTTAGGGTTCCAAGATCCTTTATTCAAAAGCAAGAGTTGAGGTCCTCCTTAAACTCCCTACATGCTCATGCATCATTATCGACAAGGATAATATCATCAACGTAAACCAATAGCACCAGAAAAATAGTCCCCTTTCTATAGATAAAAAGGGAATAATCAGCATAGGATCTCACAAACCTATACTCACACAGTTTTGAGGACAACTTGGCGAACCATTGACGTGGAGCCTGCCTTAGACCATATAAAGATTTACAAAGTCTGCACACCTTGTTTGGTGAGGAAGCAGTGAAACCTGGAGGCAAACACATATACACTTCTTCATAGAGATCACCATGCAAAAAGGCATTGTTGACGTCCATCTGGTGTAGTTCCCATCCTTTTGGCTACAACCACATATAGGAGTACCCTTACGTTAGCCATTTTTGCCACTGGAGCAAACACCTTACTAAAATCAAACACCTCTAACTGATGATCTCCGTGAACCACAAGTCGAGCCTTGAAGCGCTCAATATTCCCATCAGACTTGTACTTCACCTTGTAAACCCACTTACAATTTACAGGTTTCTTCCTGGGAGGCAAATCCCTAATAGTCCAGGTTTGGTTTTCTTCTAGTGCTCAAATCTCCTCACCCATAGCTTGGCGCCAATGGTCATCCTTTGTTGCTTCATGATAGTACCTATGCTCAACAATTTTTGTGATGGCTAGTAGAAAGGCTTTGTGGGAGTTAGAAAAACGATTGCATGTCATATATATAACTAAGGGATACGACGTATATGAGGAATCTTGATGCAGTGGAGTGTCTCATGGAGAGGGGTCTTGAGTGCGAGCTCCATAGCACACATAATCTTCAAGGTGTGATGGATTTCAACGTTGTCGGGTCGGCCATTGTGATGGGCCCACAATATTTTCCACCGGGCCTGCAACATGTAACGCCCCCAATTGCTAATGTCTGATTACTCTAACTTAACTACTAATTTATTTTTGATTTGCAGCAGAAGACTTTTAATCTGATTGGAGGCATTACCGCCATTTCGGGATGAAACAAGACTATTTAGTTTACTAAAACTTTGGTATTACCCAAAATAAATATTTGTCTTTTTATACTGTTTTGTCCCCCTTGTGACAACTTGATGCACCAATGCTAAGCATTATTATCCTCAGATTTCAAAAGAAAAGCAACACATAATCTCCAAGTTACTAACCTATCATCACTGTGAGCGTTGACTAGCTAGCGATCAGTAAATGTCCCTTGTTTTGCTGCTTTCTGGTTTCTCAGGAGGTTGACTATTCATTCCTTCACATACCTAAAACAGAAATCATAAAAATAATCGAATGGTGAGCCGAAGCCCAATACGTACATCCCCATGCAGTAAAGTAAATTTTATATGAAATTAGTTGGGCCGACCGCATTTCAAAATATTTTATTTTGCAAATAGGAGAGAGAGAATGTATAAGTAAAATTGATTTGCTGATTCTTATCTAAAAGTGGACCCCTTAGTCGATGTACATCTTGAAACGATCGTACTTTAGGTGCTCACCCTCCAGGCCGATCGAAAAGCCTGAGTTGACACCGCGCGTGGGTATATTAATCGGCATAAGCCTTGATAATTGATAGGCATAAGCCCTGATGATAATTGGCGAGGCTATTTATTTATGTGACAAAATATTGAGAAATTGGTTCATTAAACGAATCTTGTATTAATTTTCACTGCTGAGAACACAGTGAGTTTTTGAAGAACATAGGCAATGTACGTATCTGGTCTTTGAAATTCTCTCTCCTTTATAATGAAAAATGTGCGTTGGCAGCTTGAAGCGATAGATGTGGCCTCATTCCTGCTTTACATATGTAATTCTTTTTCAATTAGCGCAAGATTACAAAATATGATTGAATTTCTTGGGTTAATAGATAATTTAAATCCCTTGAACTTTGTGCTAACCATCAGTATGTAAATGTTAAAGTTCTTGACTTGGCTTTATTTTGTTTTTGTTTCCATCCCTCTCCTTTATACTGTTCATCATTTACTTAATGAATGTTACAAACATGTAATGAGGTAATGATGTTATAATCATCTTATTCTAATAATCGGTATAATTACTTATCGTTATTTTGTTAAACTATTCGTATTAATATCATTACGGGTCATTGTTATTCATACTATTTTTTTGTTATCGCATCATTTGAATTGTGGCCATTTTTATCCATTACTGGTTCCTGCGTCGACCCAATGTTATGCGAATGTTCTGTAATAGCCTCGGTCAAGACATGAGCTCTTTTCCCAAAAGCGTAACGTGATGAACTTATATAATCACATTTCGTCACGCATAACATCCTCATCAAAATCCATAAATCAGAAAATACACACTTGGAATTCATAACTCACAAAGTGTACGTACCTCCAAAATTCATGAAATTTTATCATAAATCTTCAAATAATATGATTTTATGTATATTCTCTAGTAAAGTTGTCACAATGTTGTCCAACCTAATAGCTCACAATAATCAAAATATTAACCGAATTTCAGCATAAATTCATTGGACATATTCAATCTCAATTTCATAACTTCGAAACCACAGTGGATGAATTCATAACGTAATTATCAAGTCATGATACCCCAATCCATCAAATGTCACAACTAAACATGAAATTATACGATTGGTTTCTATCAATTAACATTAGTGTTCTAAATCTACTAAATCATAAAACATCAAATTCAAATCTTTAGGTCAAGGAACTAAGAATTACTCACCTTGAATTTGTTTCAAAATCAAAACCTTAATCTTTTCTTCCTTCCCCTTCTCCTTCTCTTTCTTCTTCTCCTCCTTTCTTTCTCTCTCCTCTCTCTTCTTTCTCTCTCCTCTCTTTCTCTTTCTCTCCAGCGTGCGTGAAAAGTGTGTGTGTGGCAAATGAGACACCCCCCCATATATATATAGCCTAACTCTAAAAAAAATCTTAGATTTTTTTTGGGGCCGATCAAACTGACTTTGACCCTTTTTTTTAAAATTACTTTTACTTTAGATGTAAAATTTTGAGAGACATTTTTATGTTAACAGACGTTCAACTATTCCTTTGGGATTTTAATGAATTATTTTAGGAGTAACCAAAATTCATTTTGAGGTCATTCTGCCGATTCAACCTGCAATGGTACAAATATATATATATATATATATATATATATATATATATATATATATATATATATATATATCTGTATAAAGAAAATGCTGAATTGAAATGAAAAAAATGCTGGATTAAAATACGGGGCCCAACGTAATTAATTCGTAATTAACATGATTTAATGTAATTAATATGAATATTACGGTCGGGCCGTTATAGCCTTCCCCCCTTAAAATAAGTTTCGTCCTCGAAACTTGTAATGTGAAAGAAACTCTTACCGTACCGCAAATAAGTATGGGAATTGGCTTTATTATAGTGACGTGATATGATATGGATCTGGAACATAGTTCCTGAGCTGTGGAATGTGCGAACATTATGTATATCTCCATGAACTGACCTGTTTGAATGTAAATCAGGTCGTTATTGCAATTTCTGTGCAGTGTACACTTAGAGCGAAACCTTTAGTGTAGATTATTCATATTATTTTTGAATTTCCTGTAAGATCTCATGAAGTTTGGTGGAGTATTTTGAATTTGGTGATTCTTAGAAGCATTTTTGAGTAATTGTATAAAGAGGTATAATGAAGATTGAGTGAGATTGATCATGCCCTCATTTTGTATATTTTAGGCCAAGTCATTGAATGGAAAAATAAGTATTCATGGACTTTTATGGAGCTTTTAGCTTGAAAAGAGGATAGATGTACAATTCGGGAGCTTGTTTATGAGGTTTACATTAATCATGGATCAAGAAAATACCAAGCTTAGTGAAGCTTAATAGCTTCTAGTGGATTCAATGACTCACTTGGGGTGGGGTTCTAGATAATATATGAGAAGGGGGGTTGTGACTCAGATTTGGCTTGTGTAAGCTCCTGTGAAACGTCTTAAATTAATATGTAGAGCGTACCTATGAATGAGAGCGGTAAGAATGGTGGTAATGTGAGTCATTGCCCATGAAAGAAATAAACAGAGAAGTCAAAATAATCAATAAGGGATGGTTCTAGAATGGCTAAAATAAAGATGGCTGTGAATTTTCAAGTGTTGCTATTTCACGCCTGTTGGTAGCTTTTGCTCTATGGTCATGGATTCAATTTCTTGAAGCTTGTTCCAATGAGTTCGAATGAACTGTTGTTTTGGGTACATCAATAGGTTCATCTGTTTTGTGTTTCAGGTTTGTTTGCGGTTTTTGAGTGTGTCTGATTGATATTTTTGGTATCCTAGATTTGAGTTTCGAAGCTGGGGTTAGAACACTGAGATGAGTTAATCGCGAATTAATGAAATTTCGTAGTACTATTAAAGGAACAAGTACAGAAAATAGATGGGATGAAAAATATACTCTTTAATTAAGAGCTTAAAGAGACCGGAAGATCAGCTTACATACAACAAGCATGACCTTGGTTAGAGGAGAATTGATGCAAGTCAATTAAATAGTAGGTTAAATGATTTTAACAATAACTTTGGATGGTTCTATGAATTAAGAAGTTGAAATTAGTGGTTGCTAGGCATTTGGAGATAAAGTGCACGATGAGGAAATGTTCATTAGAGATACTTATGTTGAAACTTCCACAGAGGACAATTCCTGTGTCATATCAGGGGCAGGTATGATCATTATTGTGTGCCTTCTCAATCTGATTAGGTAGTTAGAAGGTTGACTTGTAGCTCAAGGTGTGTTCTTTATGAAATATGGAATGGAATAAGAGAGGATTGGACTACTCAACAAGGTGACCGTTTAGCCACCATCAGTATGAAAAAGTCGATAGGCGAATGTGGATTTGAATGGGTAGGGTATAAAATAGTTAAAGTAAGCTTAAGTAAGATAACAAAATTACATGGAGAAGGCTGCGGCTATGCTTTGAAGGGCGAAATGTGACAGCAAGGAAATTGGTGGGGTTATAAAATATATATAATCGTGTTCTCGATGAAATGACGAAGAGAGAGATGAAAGTCAAAAGTATTACAATGTTGATAACCACTTAAAGTTTGAGCAAGAATGGGTTCAGTAGTTAACAATAGGTTTCAAGGACATAGCGGATAATGCTAGAAATAGGTACGAGCACCCTTAAAGAGCCATGATCTTCTAGAAGTATGAAATTAAAGAAGGGCCAGATATCGTTGATGAAGGCAAAGGTTAAGGATGAGACTAATATACCAAATATAAGAAATGATCGAACTAATAGCATTAGTGCAAGAACAAATTAATCAGTAAGGTTTTGTATGCTAATCAAGATCTGTTAAGCAGATGCTCGGGGTCGAAGGGAGGTGAAACAGCAAGGAAACGATGCTAGTACACAAATCAGGATGATTAAGAATAAATTGGATTAATGACAAGAAATGTTTGAGAATGTTATCGATGTAAGATTTGTAATGCAAGGATCAGAGGACAAGTTTGGGAAACGATGGGTAATTCAATGTTACCATGATGTAGATGGAATGAAAATAACTGTAAGCGTAGACGATTTAGGCATGAAGGGCAATAAGAATGAAATAGTTCTAATCATTGATCATATAGGGACCAGAGCATTGCGCATATATCCGAAACCAGAATAGTAGGGGAATAGTCATCTATGATTGGATGTTAAGGGGAAAATCACATGACTATTGAAATAATGATCACCGAAGATAGCAGAGGTAATTAGCGGAAGCATGAGAGAGACGTAACTCGTCATAATGGGAGGGATTCCCTTATAGACATTAAAGTCATGAGAAAATTCAATGAAGAAAATGATTAAATTCAATGAAGAAAATGATTGGTAATGAAGTATTGCTATAACACTAGAATAGTTTGCGAAGCTTAATGTAAATGAAAAGAATTACAAATTAGAGTGTGGCTAGCTTCAGGTCGCAGCTAAAGAAATCAAGAAGGATGCTAACTTAGGTAGTAATATCTGACAAGGGGGGCCTATTATCAATTGTGCAAAGGTCAGTGAACTCCCATTTGGATCAATATTGAGATTCAGGTTGATAAGGCTTCGAGGATTTGAAAAGCTCAAAGGTACATTGCTTCATAAGGTCCATGCAACAGACAAATGTATGTATGCTTAACTCACTTCTTCAATTTCTTGTCAGCATACTCTGTGATGCGTCAACAAGTGCCCCAGTGTTCAATTCCAATAGTTATTGTACTTATTATGCTTTTCCAATGATTATTTATCCTCCAAAATCTTATTTACTCCTGGTGATTATAAATTATGGCTTCTAGAGTCTCCCACATTCAAAACAACAAACCCATCGATATATTTGGTATATCCTCAAGCCTCTCCCCTACGGTTTCACTTTTATAGGTTATCGTCTTTTTCCTGATCTTTGTTAGTCCCAAGGGACTTGCTTATCAAATTAGTCGATGCTCCACAAGGCATAATCTTCCCCACATAAGTTATTTTGCTTAATCATATGGGTATTGCTGAGTCCCTCAATACCCATGACCTGACTCGGCATAATAAGATAAATTATTGATATCGTCTCCTTAGAACCTCTTAATACTTATTTAACTCAATTTTCAACCTAAGCTTCTGTACATAATTAAACTTGTTCACTACAATTTGACATTTTCTTACAATACCCATAGAAACGTCTAAAAATATTTCCAAATGTTGCTGCTTGCTGGTCTGCATTATGAAAAGATCATGATGTCCACTAAAACTTTTATTGGGGACATGGAGCATGATTCACATAGTAAGGTTCCTAAATCCTCAAAATTGCGTAATTCCCGAGCCTATTGAAAGCAAACTCCTCAAGCTATCACTAAACCATTCATGAATTTTTGATGTGCCAATTGATACCAATTTTCCCCCAAAGTAACCCTTGTTTAGGGTCTATTGATAGCTCAATAACCATATATTTGCAATCTTTTCTTCACATCATCATTCACTAAAATCACTCTTTAACTTATGTAGATCAGCATAAGCATCTTGATATTCCTTACCAATGTCAAAGATCACAAAATCTCATTTAAAACAATCAAAATCCATCATTACGTCCTAAACGTGCGTGATCATGAACAACTTCAAATATTACTTGTTTTCAAGAGTTTTCTGAGATATGTCACCTGAAATCCAGTCATGGTAATCTCCAGGTAC
Source organism: Carnegiea gigantea (assembly GCA_029747015.1). Taxonomy (NCBI): domain Eukaryota; kingdom Viridiplantae; phylum Streptophyta; class Magnoliopsida; order Caryophyllales; family Cactaceae; genus Carnegiea; species Carnegiea gigantea. The sequence continues at coordinate 531,537 of JAKOGI010000488.1, forward strand.
CTGTAAATTTTGATTAATAGGTGTAGTCATCATTGACCAACCACATTATAGAATTGGGAGTCTCTACGAGAGTTCTCCCCTACACATTCCCGATGTTTCCTAGGTTTATATCGCCTAGGTTGAGGCTTACTTGTTTATATGATCTGGGTCAACGACCCTGATTTCAAAACGCCCCCTAACATTCCAGATATAAATATCCTCCATATCTTTCTGCCTTTGTTACTGCTAACCATGCTTCTAAGGTATAATGACTTGTCTGTACCTAGCAGTCGGTAGCCTACATTGGTTCACATACTCTATATGCACCTTAATAATAACACCTTCTTTGTGTGACATCTTAACTTGATCCATACAATCAATATAAGATCAATTTACACCACATAAGCTATTGAATTGCCCAACAGGACTCCTTATGATTATTATAAAGCATTTATGACACTGTGATAGGCCCTCTGCATTCCCATTTCTGCAACTTTGCCATGGATATTTCCTAATAAACCAACCTATGAATATCGCTGCAAGGTGCATTCCTCCCGTTTCACATGTATAATATAATTCCGTACTGCATTAGATCATATAAGTGTTTGCAGACTCTTCTTTCTTGCAATAGTTGAAACCTCACGATACCCAAACATTATGTATTCATCACATCATAATAAAACCAATTCTCAAGGTTAAAAGTCTCCTGATGACTTAAACAAGCAACCCAAGATTCCACAAGGTTTGCTATGAGATTAGTATACTCTTCTGGAATACACACGTCATCAAGAAGTTGACTAAATGCATCATCGCTCTAGTTTACTAGCGATGAAACCCCTAAAGAGTTATTTACCTATACCATTGATCTTATTATCAAAAGATTCAGGTTAGGTAAATGTTTCCTAAAACATCCCCATGATGAATTCCTAGTAGCACATTCTTCTTACTGATCCAGCCTACCTCATAAGAATCCTTCTAGCTCACAGTGATGCTAAACCTGACTCTGATACTACAACTGTAATGCCCCCAATTGCTAATATCTGATTACTCTAACTTAACTACTAATTTATTTTTTATTTGCAGCGGAAGACTTTTATCTGATTGGAGGCATTACCACCGTTCCGGGATGGAACAAGGCTATTTAATTTACTAAACCTTTAGTATTATCCAAAATAAATATTTGTCTTTTCATACTATTTTGTCCCCCTTGTGATAACTTGATGTACCAATGCTAAGCATTATTATCCTCAGTTTTCAAAAGAAACACAACACATAATCTCCAAGTTACTAACCTATCATCACTGTGAGCGTTGACTAGCTAGCGATCAGTAAATGTCCCTTGTTTTGCTGCTTTCTGGTTTCTCAGGAGGTTGATTATTCATTCTTTCACATACCTAAAAGAGAAATCATAAAAATAATCGAATGGTGAGCCGAAGCCCAGTACGTACATCCCCATGCAGTAAAGTAAATTTTATGTGAAATTAGTTGGGCCGACCGCATTTCAAAATATTTTGTTTTGCAAATAGGAGAGAGAGAATGTATAAGTAAAATTGATTTGCTGATTCTTATCTGAAAGTGGACCTCTTGGTCGATGTACATCTTGAAACGATCGTACTTTAGGTGCTCACCCCCAGGCCGATCGAGAAGCCTGAGTTGACGCCGCGCGCGAGTATATTGGTCGGCATAAGCCTTGATAATTGATGGGCATAAGCCTTAATGATAATTGGCGGGGCCACTAGTTTATGTGATAAAACATTGAGAAATTGGTTCATCAAATGAATCTTGTATTAATTTTTCACTGCTGAGAACACAGTGAGTTTTTGAAGAACATAGGCAATGTACGCACCTAGTCTTTGAAATTCTCTCTCCTTTATAACGAAGAATGTGCATTGGCAGCTTGAAGCGACAGATGAGGCCTCATTCCTGCTTTACATATGTAATTCTTTTTCAATTAGCGCAAGATTACAAAATATGATTGAATTTCTTGGGCTAATAGATAATTTAAATCCCTTGAACTTTGTGCTAACCATCAGTATGTAAATGTTAAAGTTCTTGACTTGGCTTTATTTTATTTTTGTTTCCATTCCTCTCCTTTATATTGTTCATCATTTGCTTAATGAATGTTATAAACATGTAATGAGGTAATGATGTTATCATCATCTTATTCTAATAATTGGTATAATTACTTATCGTTATTTTGTTAAACTATTCGTATTAATATCATTACGGGTCATTGTTATTCATACTATTTTTTTGTTATCGCATCATTTGAATTGTGGCCATTTTTATCCATTACTGGTTTCTGCGTTGACCCAATGTTATGCGAATGTTCTGTAATAACCTCGGTTAAGACATGAGCTCTTTTCCCAAAAGCGTAACGTGATGAACTCATATAATCACATTTCGTCAAAGATAACATTCTCATCAAAATCCATAAATCAGAAAATACACACTTGGAATTCATGACTCACAAAGTGTACCTCTAAAATTCATGAAATTTTATCATAAATCTTCAAATAATATAATTTTATGTATATTCTCCAATAAAGTTGTCACAATGTTGTCCAACCCAATAGCTCACAATAATCAAAATATTGACCGAATTTCAGCCGAAATTCATCGGACAGATTCAATCTCAATTTTATAACTTCGAAACCATAGTGGATGAATTCATAACATAATTATCAAGTCACGATACCCTAATCCATCAAACGTCACAACTAAACATGAAATTATACGATTGGTTTCTACCAATTAACATTAGTATTCTTAATCTACTAAATCATAAAACATCAAATTCAAATCTTTAGGTCAAGGAAACAAGAATTACTTACCTTGAATTTGTTTCAAAACCAAAACCTTAACCTTTTCTTTCTCCTCCTTCTCCTTCTTCTTCTCCTCCTTTCTTTCTCTCTCCTCTCTCTTCTTTCTCTCTCCTCTCTTTCTCTTTCTCTCCAGCGTGCGTGAAAAGTGTGTGTGTGTGTGGCAAATGAGCCACCCCCCCAATATATATATATAGCGTAACTCTAAAAAAAATCTTAGATTTTTTTTTTGGGGCCAGTCAAACTGACTTTGACCCCCTTTTTTTATTTAAATTACTTTTATTTTGGATGTAAAATATTGAGAGACATTTTTATGTTAACAAACGTTTAACTATTCCTTTGGGATTTTAATGAATTATTTTAGGAGTAATCAAAATTTATTTCGAGGTCCTTCTGCCGATTCAACCTGCAATTGTACAAATATATATATATATATATATATATATATATATATATATATATATATATATATATATTATATATATATATATATATATATATATATTATATATATAAAGAAAATGCTGAATTGAAATGAAAAAATGCTGGATTGAAATGCGGGGCCCAACGTGATTAATTCGTAATTAAGATGATCCAATGTAATTAATATGAATATTACGGTCGGGCTGTTACACGACATCTTGGACTATTTCAGGCAGGCTACTCCCCCTTGCTTCCTGCACAAGACAAGGCCTAGATTCAGCGAACCTGCCCCTTGCTCCTGATGCCGTGGGAAGCCCAGATTCAACTGGCCCACTTGAGCCCTGTTTAGTCTCATACGCGGCCTGCTGCAACACATTGCCAGCAGGCGCATTTTGGGCCAATACCAAGCTTTCCGTGCCTACCTTAATTCTCAGGTCCTCTACCTCCACATGATGTGGACCGGGCTCCTTACCTACATCATTTGGGCCAAGACTTCCTGCTTCCCCATTAGTCTCCAAAAACAGTGGCATTTGCAACCCAATATGATCAATCTGCCGTTGATCACCATCAGACGTGAGTGAAATTGAAAATATGTCTTCATAAACATCACATCCCGGCTCACAAATATTTCACGAGTTTCCAAATCATATAATTTTCATCACTTCTTACCATATGGATATCCTACAAATATGCACTTCTGACTTGGAGGGGCGAATTTATCTTTTGGTTTTGGCCTATAATGTGCAAAGCATAAACCACCAAATACCTTTATGTGATCATATGTAGGTTTTACCCGAAACAATACCTCATATGGAGTTTTCCATTTCAACAGCTTACTTGGGGTTTGATTGATAAGGTAGGCTGCAGTTAAGACACATTCACCCCAAAATTTCAAAGGCAAATGGGCTTGGAACTGAAGTGCTCTAGCCACGTTTAATATGTGTCTATGTTTCCGTTCTATCCTACATTTCTGCTGAGGGATATCCACACAGCTAGTTTGATGAATAATACCCTTTTCTGAGTAGAATTGGAGCATTGGTCCAGATTTAATTTCTAATCCTTTGTCATTACGTACAATCTTCATATTTTTTTCAAATTGGTTTTTCACCATAGTGATAGGGCTTTGCAGAATGCTTGCTACTTCCTCCTTTTCCCTCATCAAATATATCCAAACAGCCCTACTAGCATCGTCAACAATGGTAAGAAAATAGTGTGCGCCACAAAAGGAGGGAACTTTATAGAACCCAAAATATCACAGTGTATAACTTCAAACAGTTCACTTGCAATGTTTTCACGGATATTAAACTGATTTTGGTTTGCTTTACACGCAGGCATACATGACAAACGGCCAAATTATTTTATTTAGAACAATCGCTTACATCTAAATCTTTAGAGAACATAGAAAGCACTTGACTTGATGGGGGCCCAAGAGGACTATAAACTATGAGAAGCCACTGCATTAGTCTGTACCTTCTCAGTTGCCAACTTGTTAAAGCAGTAGACTCCTCTTCTCAATTCACCTACTCCAGTCAGGTTCTTTGAGATGCGGTCTTGTATCACACAAAATTCTTCAGTAAATACCACAATGCACCATACTTCTTTACACAACTGAGCAATAGAAACCAAGCTGCACTGGAAATTCGGAACGTATAGAACATTGCTCAATTTTACATTCGAGCCCAAATTTGTCTCTCCTTGTACTTTTGCCACTTGAAGCATTCCATTAGGTAACTCAACTAAAACTGGATTAATATTCTCAACTGTTGGGTTTCGTGGCCCAAAATCCGGGTACCGGCACGGTGGGACCGTGCTACACAAGACACGGGCGTGTCAAGACGAAGAACGTCCAGTCGAAGAGGACAGAAAAATGGCACGGCCGTGCCATGTGGCACTGGGTGACCGTGCCACGTGGCACGGTCGTGCCCCGTGTTTTTACGTCGCCTCTCTCGCAAGGCGGTTAGGGTTCTGTTCGAGGGGGGATTCCACCTGGCGGCTAGGGTTGCATGCTAAGGGGGAAAAACCCTACTGTTTAGACCCTATATAAAGAGGGTCAAGCCTAGGATCTAAATAACTCCAGTACTCATACATACATTGAGAGGTAGAAGTACTTTGTGAGAGATTACAATAGAGAGGTTGTAATTCTGCTCTTAGATCAAATCACTGTGGTGATTGTGATCGTGTTGTATTCTTCCTGCTCATAGTAAATTGTTCTGGTGCTGTCGCCGTCCGTGGGTTTTCCACGTTAAATCTCTTGTCTTCTTACTTCTGTTTTCTGTTATTCACTTGAATTCTGAATTTCTAATTCATCCTATTGCTTCCACTATTATTGTTACTCTGATATTAATCCTAACATCAACTTGTTTAAGCAAGCTCACATTAATTACCCATCATATGCCTCGACGTACCAGTATCAAAAATCAAGTGTTATTACCTGATAGGACTTCATACCCTGCTCTAGTTGATTCAATGAGGGACAAAAACTTCTCTATTTGATCTGGGCTCAAACCTGGCAGCATCCCATGGCATGCGTCTTGAACGCCACTGCCTCCAGTCACGGCCTGCTCTGCAGTCCAGGTTGTGGCTGCAATATGTGCGACCTCTCTGCCTGATCCGCGCTGACAACCTCTTCCTCTGTTACGGTTACCTCAGCCAGGTGGGTAACCAATAATTTCATAACAAGCACTCTCCTCATGGCCATACCCACAATGAGTGCAGCTCCCTTTCTCAATCACGGCTCCCTTGGTGCGATCTCCATACATCACGGCAAAGGTCGTAGCACTTTCGTTCCTGTCTTCATGTCCCAGCATCACACTTTTGTGATTTTCTTCTTGGACTATCATGTTGAAGATACGGTCCAGAGAAGGTAGCGGGTCGAGCGCGAGTATTTGGCTCCTATCGACGAGTACATATCGTCATTGAGGCCCATCAAGAACTGATGCGTCTTCTCTTGCTCATTCTTCTTCACCATCTTATTAGCCGCTTCACACTTGCAGTCGGTGCAAGTACAGTGGGGTATTTTGTCGTGGCTTCCAAGTTCTATCCATGGGCCTAAGATTTTTGAATAGAATTCCACCACACTCAATCCTCCTTGTTTACAATTTGCTATATTTATTTTCAACTGATGTACCTTAGGTATGTTGGCAATGCCATACCTCCTTTTCAATGTATCCCACATAGCCTTAGGCATATCATTGTAGGCTATGCTGGTTCGAAGTTTTGGTTCAATCACATTGAGAATCCATAACGAAATCATCGAATTTGCCATCTCCCAAGCTTGTAGCTCGGATGGATCATCATCCTTCACCGTGGGTTTGGTTAGTGACCCATCAATAAAGCCAAGTTTGTTATTTGCTGTCAATGCCGTACGTACGGCATTTTCCTAGAGATCATAGTTTTTACCATTGAAGATTACCACGGTGATCAGAACCCCGGGACCCTCTGACGGATGTAAGTAATATGGTGATTGGGGTTCAATAATAAAACGCTTTGGTGGAGTTCCGTCACCCATAGTTTGGGTTATGGGTATTCTTCAATATTGCTCTGATACCATGAAGAATTTGTGAGAGATTGTACTTTTGGGGCTTGTATAACCGTAGCCCTCTTCTCTGATCTCCTCATTGATATGCAAGGTACAGTAATATACATCAAGCTCTAGCGTCAAACTCTAGCTTCATGAGCACGCAAGTTACATGAGGATTTCCAACCTAAATAAAATACAAGATCATAAATCATAAAAATATATTTATATAATATATTCCTCAAATATATATACACATTCCTAATAACTGGAGAGTATTTTTGTGATTTATCAGTTTGTTTCATCGAGTTTGATTAAGAATGATTCAACAATGAAAATTCATATGGGTGGATGAAGATGATGTTTCTTTCAAGCTATATCTGTTATATCACACAGAGACCTATGTTGTGGAGTTATACAATAGCTCATTGACGTTCGGAAAAGACAAAGTAAAATCAAATAATGTAGTTTGTGGACAGAATGATGCTACAACTACAGAGCCGGTAGAAAGTATATTTATAATTAACTTTGTTAATTTGTAACCTTGATTGGTTAATTAATATTGAGCGTTGTTTTTGTGAATCTAATAGAGCCGCGGATGCCTTCACTAATATAGATATTATTATGTTAATATTGACAGTTTGACACCCTCTTGCAAGACTTAATAGTCCCCTGTCCCTTTTTGCACCTTATAATTGATGATGTATCTAGGGCTGTCAAACGAGTCGGGTCGGGTCAACCCATTTAATAAACGGGTCAATTTCGTGTCGGCCTTGAAAATAGCTTAGATTTGTTCAAAACTGAAAAATAACAAGTCTTCACACTAAACGGTCAAATCTTGTCGATTTCGGATTGAAATCGGTTCGATTCGGATCAGGTTCATATTTCTCTCAGTAAATTTGAGTCGGATTCGGGTCGGATTATCGGGTCGAGTCAGACTTTGACAGCCCTAGATGTATCTGGAGCAGCTTGACCATAGATAAGTTGTTTCTAATAACTTCGTCTTTAACACCAAAAAAAAAAAGATATTTTTTTAGGTGTAGAAGAGGGCCCCAGAAACTTTATCAGTTTTTAATCAACTGGGACCAATGTACCCTATCATTTTGGAAATCAATGTATTTTGATGAAATTCGGAGCTTAAGGCCTTGTTCTTTTCATTAATAAATTTAAATTTATCAACCTCAACTCATTTCAACATATTTCACTAACTTTAATTAAAACAATATCCACTTCAATCAATTTCAACCCACCTCTCATTATTTTAATTAACTTCTACTCATCATACAAAAAAATTCAGCTAACTTCAACAAATTTCAATCCATTTTAATATAAAAATACTCACTTCAACCCACTTCTACTAATCTCAACCAATTACACTCATTTATCAATCTATATTTTCCAACGAAAGAACAAGACACTAAATCAGTACTTATTTTAATTGAGGAGTCTGGGAACGATCGCGGATCAGACTAACAAAGGATGAACACTGAACCATTTAGAAAGTAATTTCTTTTATTTTCTTGAGGACCTTGCAGTTTTCTTTTTGTTCAAGGTTCAAGCAATTTCAAACATTTAGGTCTTTGATAAACGATCAGTTTCAATTATGACAATTTTCCCTCTTTTTGGTTGGGTTTTGTGATTAGAATGGTGAAGCTTACGGCTCGGGCATTTTACGATGACATATCTACAAGGGGGGATAATGTGCCGAACAACAGTCGTGGCTACAACCGCGGCATGGCAGTGGTTATTCTTGATGCCCTCACTAGGTATATATGCATGCTTAATATACTAGTAAACATGTTTACTTGGTAGTTGGTGTAACCCTAGGTTGTGTAATGAATGACATTGAAAATGAGAATTCTATAATATTCAATGTCTGTGCCATAGTTATTTGATTAGGATGTAAATTGTGAAACTCAATAGATAAAACCAATATGCTAGTATTTTAGATTATAACATTGCCAATTGGTTTTGGGTTGTAACTGGTGACTCAGTCAGACTTATATGCGTTGCTTAAATACGGTTCAGTTTAAGATTAGGACAACTGACCTCAGTGTATATAGCAAAGTGATTTGATTAGGATGAAAATTGTAGATGATGCTTAATGTTATATTCATAAAAAGTCATTTGATGACATGCAGAGCGACTGTGTTGTAGAGGGGATGATCATGAATAAATGGCCGCTTTTGCTGAACCAATAATCTCACCTGTGAGTTGATCTTATTCAAATTTCAGTGAACGTCAATTTCTAATAGTGAGTTTGTTCAATTAATGATGTTACGTGGCACCTGAAAGGGCATATGAGAAGGTTATGAAAGATTTTAGCATCTTGTTGCAGAATTGATTGACTAATGGGCAATCCCCTCCCCCTGATGCATTTCCATCTCCACAAAAAAAAAAAGGCAATAATTTGTTTGTTGGTTGCTGACTGCAATTTTCTTCTGTAATTTCAGATGTCAATGGGTGAGAGAGAAAGACTGGCTAAGGAGCTAAAGATTTCACTTGACGCAACTTCGAAGGACTTTGCGGTTCTTTGAGGAAGAAAAGCTGGTCATGCGTGATCGTAGAAAAGTGGTTTGTAACCCACCTACCAAAAATGCCTAAGATGAATCGTTTTGTGAAACTTGGGTTGTATTTTGTAACATTTATATTTAGTGTTTGCAAAGCGTCTAATGTTTGGTCTACTTTGCCCATTGTCGGACTCAGTCAAACTTGTCTCTGCTTGGGATCAGACATTAGGCAGTGTGGACTGGCCAGCTACCAGTTCTTATCTTGATGTAACTGGTCTTCGCATGTCTCATTGCATTTCTTCTCCTTGTATACAGATTAATGGTCTTGGTGTGTAATGATGTTGTGCTTGTGGTGATTCCTTTGGTGACTGTCCTTGCTGTATTTACCCCCACTTCAGACTATCCTCCACTGTTTCCTCTTCTGTTGTTCTCTGTGCACTCCTTTCTTCTATTTTTTGTTACAGCTCCCTCTTTCATGAATAATTGAAGCAATTGTTATCATTAGCAACTTTTTGATAAGTAACAAAAAAGGCCGTGTGCAGACTACCATACAGTTTTGTCCCGAGATTATTCCAAATTATTTTCTGCAGCTTCAGATGCAAATTCATTGGTGGTAAAACAGCGCTTTTCGTTTACATCGGATGTCTATCCTGAAATTACATATTGTAGATTGTTATTGATGAGATATGAAGACTTCATGAAGTAGAGGGAGATACATGTCAAGAGGATTGTTATATACCTGGGTTTGCAAGATATGGTTTATTCCACCATGCTCTAACCCTATCTAGGCAGGACTTAATTTGAGCTGTTGGTTTGGCTTCGTCTGGTACTTGTGATTCTCTTCTTAGGGGATGCTTTCATGTTTTATCTACTCATTGTTTTGTTGTGGCCCATGGATTGTTTTCTTTTACTTTTTTTAGTTGGTTTGGTCTCAGGCAGTGTTGGAAATGTTGAGCCGAGGGTTGCATTTTGCCATTTTCTACCCCATGTGGCGTCTGCTTAGCAAATATTGTGGCTTATTTGGCTGCTTATTTCTTAGGATAATGTAAAATGGTCTATTGATTGCTGAGTCTCTTTATGTCCTTCATGTTTAATTGAACCTGGGGGACGGTGAATTTTTGTCTACAGGCTGTTCCTTTTTTGTCCAGCTCTTCCACATTTAGTTTATGTCTTCTGTGAAGGCCCCCCCCCCCCGGCCCCTCTCCCTCCCTTGTTTTGCCCCCGTGTGAATGCTGATAATGTACAGCAAATGCTGATTAAGCATAGCCTGGAAGAGGCATTTTTCTCGTTTTTCGCTCTCTAACACATTTATTAGTGCTATAGGCTTCAGCTTTCCATGTATGTCAAAAATCAAGCTGAAAAGAATCCCATTAAAAGCATATGTTCCTGTTTTGCAAATAAAAGTACTGTTTTGCACCAGGTAAAACATATTTCTTACTCTTCAGTTGATGTGGAATGTAACAGTTGCACTCATCATCAAATATGCACTCCTCTGTCTTTGGATGGATTTAAGAGGTTAAGTCTATCAGAATGCAATGCCTCTGCCTCGTTTTTCATGTAATGTGTGTTTAATTTCTTGCAGATAGCAAAAGGTGTGAAGATACATGCTGCAGCTGTGGCAGCAACAGTGGACAGTCAGCATTCAACAAGAGAGGGGGGTGAAACGATTAAGCTGCGCACTCATTCATATTGTTGCTTGGATTATGCACAGGTTGCTTCTTGCTCTATGATATTTGTACTTTTCAATAGTGGATCATTCATCATCCGATCCACTCTCCAGGCTGTTGGAGGTGCCATTATTGGGTGATATTCGAACTTTGGATGAAAGCAGATTAAAGCAAAACGTCTTATTGGACTATCTTACATATCTTTGGTCACGGATAGCTGGTAGCAATGTCTTTCAAACATTGGGTACTTAGGAAAAAGTACCTTTACAATTCCATTGTTGGGCAGAGGTTGCTTAAGTCAGATCTCACTCCACCAGGTGGGCCGTTTGTGGTGATGGTTTGGTTCAAGCAAGAAAGTCTTGATTGGGGGGGGGGGGGTGTTGAACAGTCTACTATTCCACAAAAAAGGTAGAGGGCGAAAGGGCAATTTCGTGGGATATTTTGTTGTAGCCCATAAAAAATGTTGCTAGACAGTGCCTAGACTCGAATTTTTCAACTGTTGGAGAAGTGATTGGAAATTGGCATTTTTCTATTGACCAAATCATGTTTGTGAATGGAAATTTCCGATCACATTGAATTGAATAGGGGGAAATTGGCAATCATTTATGAACAAACAGAGGAAGAAATTCTTAGAAAGGCCTGAAAGCTGGACTTTCTTGCAGATATATGACGTTATGCGGTACAGAATGCATCATATGAAGAAAAAAATCAAGGTTGAATTGGACAGCAAGAATACTATCCAGCAATATATATGCAGCAAGTGTAGCAAAAGGTTTTGCTCACAGATTCCTATAGTTTATGCATTTAATGCATCTCAACCTTCACGAAAACTGGAGATTTCCTGATGTTGTATGTTCAGATACACAGATTTGGATGCAGCAAGGCTTGTCTCCATGGAGGATGAGGATTTTCACTGTGAAAGTTGCAATGGGGAACTTGTGGCCGAGAGCGACAAGTCAGCTGCTCAGGGATTAGAAGATGGTGATGAAAATGCGAGGCGTCACCGCCGTGAAAAGTTAAAAGAGATGCTTCAGAAAATAGAGGTCTGTAAATTTCACATGAGCAAATTACCATTAGCTTGTAAGAGCATCTTTAACTGTTCTTTGCTGTGGCGTAAATGTGAATTGTTTTTTTTTCCCCCTGTATATCTTTAGTTAAGTACTACTTGGTAATTAGATTGAACTACGTAAAATTAGTATCCCCCTCAAATTTCTTGTTTATTTGTTCGAAGTTTGCCTATTTATTCAGGGATGAATCCATGGGTTTGATCTTTTTGATTCAGGATTTCAGAAATACTTTTAGGCTTTCAGCTGGAAGAGAGAGTACTTCATGTGTGTGATGTTTGTCCTAACGGTCACATTTGCTATTGACATCTCAGATTTTGCTAGCACCTCTTTTCTTTTGTTTCTTCCATGTTTTTCCTTGCTTTCATGACACTGGTCTTATTTTATTTCTTGGAAATTTTCTTTCTTCATTGCTTTAGTCAGATTGTAACTGAGAACATCACAACTTTGTTGATTCAATTTCAGTCACGTTCCTGGCATGTCCCTGAATCTTTGTTATGTTTACACTGAAATGTTGGGTGAAACTTGCGTCATTGCATGTATTTTTGATACATATGACTATATGATAGAGATCAAGTAGAGAAAAAAGGAAGAAGTGAGAAAATTAGAGAGAAAGAAGGAAGAAAAGGACTGACATCTCTGTTATCAAATTAATATTCATTCAATAATCAATTTTCAATAATAGATAATAGATAATAATCACTTAAATCATCTATTGATAATAGTTATAGACTTAGAATTCTATTAGGAAACTACCTAAGTCAAACCTATATAGAATAAGAAACTCAATATTATTTAAATACTACTAAATATCTTTATTTTGACTTATCGAAAATAACCTATAAATAAACCTACGAAAATTACATAAATTATCAAAATACTATAAGTTTTCAAATATTAAAATAAATTCTAGAGTCCTAATATCAACAGAAACCCTTTGTTCCTCATCCGCATCACTATGGTTTCCCTATTATTCTCCCCCCGGGTTATATAAAAATATAATGTGTGCAGGAGCAGCTGAAGCCTTTAGCAGAACATCTCAATAGAATAAAAGATTTGCCTCCCCCTGAGTTTGGAACTCTGTGGGCTTGGGAAGTTCGTGCAGCTGCTTGTGGTCAAGCTGGAACACCGATGCCCTTCGTTGGTGATACAAAGGTGAGCTACTGATGTTTATGTCGGCAGATGTCTGGTCAATAAGAGGTATGATAGTCAAGCACCTCTCAAGTCTCAACTTGTCACGTTTGGGTGCTGATATATGCAATATTATCTCCACAGTTGCATGTGCGTACTTTTTTTTACTTAAAAGAAACACTCTATATTGCCAGGTTGAAGTTTTACTTTCTGGTATGCAAGCAAAAGCAGAGGATGCGAAATCGGAAACCACAAAAGCACCTATGAAAGTCCTGCCTCCTTGGATAATTAAACAAGGTATGAACCTCACAAAAGAACAGCATGGTGAGGTTAAGGTAGATGGCAGCTCAATACCTTGTGGATCTGATGACAAGAAGTCAAACATTGAAAAGGATGCCCAATCCTTGCTGGTAAGGACCTTACAAAGCTGAAGTTTAGAATGACTATCATGAAAGCTTATGGACAATACTTGATTATCTTCACTTGGACTTGATCCTTTTGTAGGATGATTATCTAAAAGCTTATGCTGCAGCCATTGAGCAGCAACAGCAAGAAGCTGCCAAAAAGCAGGAAGAGTTGTTTAATGGTCAAACTTCTGATCAAGGCCCACCTTCAGAACGTCAAGTTGGCATGAAATCAAAGCATGAGGATGAAGATGAAGATGATCTTGAATGGGAGGAAGCCCGTAGATGTTTGTTTAATGAAGTCCCCCTTTCATGTCATGCTCACTGCTGGGACTTGCTGAGACGCGCATTTTCATGTATGTTTAGCTAGTCATAGGGGAAAAAGAACTGGAGTTCAGGTCTAATTTAAAACGGACAAGTCAGGCAATGCGAAAAATTAGGATGAAGTATTTTGTAATACGTGATTTATTTTGAGGAAGCCACTATGAAACCTTTTTTTGTCAAAATATTTGACTTCTGACCCAAAAATGCAAGCATTTACGCAGCCTATGCATTGCCCTCAGGATTGTTGAATTCTTTCCTGTTACCTTTCTGTTAGACAAAATCAATGCCTCAGATGACTTATTGGAGATGGTTTTCAGGATAATGCGTTGCATTCCATTAGCAACCGTGGCTGTATGGTTGAAAAGATGGGATGTATTTACCGTTGGGACTACGGGTGTACTCTAGCCGAGCCGAACTCAAACTTGCCAGCCTCAAAAGTCGGCTCGTGAGCTTGTGTTCAGGCTCAGGTTCAGCTTGTTAAAACCAAGCTCGAGCTTGTTTCAACCAAGCTCGAGCTTAGGCTGGGCTTATCCAAGGTTCGTTTGAGACGTAAGCTTAATTTTGGCTATTCCAATACTTTATTGCTAGGAGCCTAAGTTTGACTTATTTAAAGCTCAGATAAAAGTTTGATTTTTAGAATTTGGATATGGACATTGCTTTTTAAAGTTCACACGTATAAAGAGACTTTTAAATAAATATCTAAGCATTGGTGAGCGTATCTAATCTGTGTAAACACGTGACTGTTGTAATTGTCTCATTACTAATAGCTGATCGGTTACTAGCATCACTAGTCAATGAATAACAAGATTAATATTGTAAGCTTGCATAAATTCTACAATTATTTTGATTCTTGCCTTCACATGAGCATATGAGCCAATGAAAAATCTAAATTGTAAAAATATGAGGGACAATGGATAGAAGAGTTGGATTAGAGTAAAAACACACTGCACTCTTGTGATAGTTTGCCCGTAAATGGTAGTTCTTAGTTAAGGTAATTACCTCTACAAAGAAAGTTTAATTATTCATGCCCTAATATTTGCCTTTAATAAGGCGTATGGAAGTTTGTTAGGGTCTGCTTATTTACGAGCCTTGATTCTGAAGGCCTAGGCTCAACTCGGATAACTAAACAAGCCGACTAGGGCCCGTCATGAGCTACGCTTGGCAACCCAAAAAGCGAGCTGCCTTGCGAGTGGGCTTGACTCACCCACACCCCCTGGTGGACACATTGATTGCCTATTACACCATGAGAGAGTGCAAAAGACAGTTTATGGAGACATGTTGCTTTTGTGCACTGTGATCCACAACCATGATTGCGTAGCTGAACACAACTGTTTAAGAACTGATTCTGGAGTAGCATTGGCAAAAATTCATCTAGCCCAGTTTCCAATTTTGTCCGACTTGGGAAAAAACGAATCCAATCACAAAATGTCTGACCAAATTTGGAAATTCGTGCAATTGATCATGTCTAAATCGAAATTCCAGTCGGTTCATGTCTAACCATTCGGGTCCAGGTTGTCCGAATTCTGTGGCGAATTTAGGTTTGCATGAATTCCTACGCTTAAAAAACTGAGCTCAGACGTCGGACAATCGACTTTAAGTTCAGACAATCGGATTCAAACATTAGACATTCGGGTCTGAGTTCGGTCTCTACATTATCTCAGTCCAATTTCGAAAGTTAAATTACAAATTCGAAAATATGGACCTTTGGGTTCGGACATCGGACAGTTAGGTTTGGTCCAGGTCTGAATCCGAATATCTTGAGTAGGGTGTTTTTGTCCAAATTGTCACTTGAATTAACATGAACCTCAAGTCTTTGCCCGCGCTATTTTGGACATTTAATGCGACTGCTGAGCAGGGGCCGGTCCATGTACACTTTACGGGTGTCCATGGACACCCCTAACCCAAAAAAATTCTATTAAGCTGTATTGAAGGAGTTGAAAAATAGAGAGGTGGACACCCCTTGAAATGAGCCAAAACAATTTAGACACCCTTGTAATTCACCCGGTCCAAGCCAACTCACAGTTTTAGTTTTTCTTTCTGATAAAAACTATACTGGTAAAGCTGGCAGGTCCGAGCTTTACTCGTTCAATGCTCTTGACTCTGTCAGTTTCTCTCCTCTGGTGAAAGGGTAGACCCAACACGGCAACACACCCTGACACCCACACCTTCTCTCTCTTGGAAAGAGTTCCTTTTTATGTTGCTCTTCATTGTGCTTCAGGCTTCTGCCTTCTAATGCTGAATTTGGATGGCATTATGGGCTTGTTCTATTTTGGATTTAGATATAGCTATAAACTGTAAGAAAATAATTATAAAAAGTTACAAGAAATTGTAAGGAGTTGTAAGAAGATGTAATGAATTGTAAGAAGATTTAAAGAGATGTAAGAAGATGTAGGGAGTTGTAAAAAGATGTAAGGAACTGTAAGAAGCTGTAAAGATAGATGTAAGGAGTTGTTGAATTATAATTTGTGATAATTATGATATATTAGTCATATTTACGACTAAAATTTGATACCATCAGTAAACAAAATATTTATTAATTTAATTGAAACGAAATATGTTTGCTCTACAATGAACGTTTTGGACGAGAATAATAATATTAAAATAATAAACTTATTGAAAATAAATCATTAACTAAGTTAATTACACAACAATAAAATATATTAAATTCTATTAATTTTTTCAAAAACATTTTGTACACTTGAGGTGTTTTTTTTAATATTTACATTAGTTTGATCCAATAAGTAAAATATAACAAAAAAATAATTTTTTTTTGATAAAACTGAATACAATTCTTAAAATAAAATCCTATTTTAAGTAAACAATTTTAAATGTAAATGCATGGTTCAGATAAGTGTTTCTTATCATACTCTGCACAATTTTATTATTCTGATAACAAGCGCATTGTCGCATATCAATCTCAGCAAGGGAACCAAATTTGGAACGACCACCAAATGTTCAGCTGTATAATGATAGCAACAAAATTGTCATGGATAAACTTAGGGATGAAATAGTAATGCTTTCGTCACATACAGTTCGACAATTTTCATTTATGCTTTAGACTTAAACATGAACAAAAATTTTGTATTATAATTTTAAAAGTATGATCACATATTCCATCTACAATAACATATATTGTTCATGTCGAAACTCAAATATAATTTATGTTATTATATTATGTTTTTATGTAATTTATGTAAATGTTGTGTTCATAAGATATTTACAAATTTTGTATATTGGTAACATAATTAAAAAAAATATACATATTTCTGTAATCAAAATAAATGAATGTTATAGAAAATCTATATGGGATGTAAGAAAATGTAAAGAGATGTAAGGAGATGTAAGAAGATATAAGGATTATATTAAGGATGTAATGAGCTATAAAGAGATATAAACTATTAGCTAAATCCTCAAAACGCGAAATAGAACATGACCTGTATTCAAGGTCACTTTACAGCTATTGTTTTTTTAGCTTAGTTGCTTATAATTGTTTATCGGTAGTCATTCAAATTTGCTTAATTGCTGATTTTTTACGGATACGTAGTAGTTTAAATTCATTCTTGTAATTATCCTGCTTTGCTTGGTTCTATCATGCTACGGAGATTGGATTTGCTCAGTTGCTTACTTAATTTAATGGCTAACTGCTGTTTAATTTGCCTCATCGCTTAATCGCAACTGCGTAATTGCTTGCTTAATGGTTCTATTCAGTGCAATAACTTGTTATGAGCTTGGCTGTGTGCTCTGTCTCTCTTTTTTTTTTTAAGTTTAATATAGATTGATCCAATTTCATTTTACAATTCCTAAAAAGGAAACAACTTGAAAATGAAGAAGACTATTATAACATTTTGCGCATTGTTTAAAGTTTTTTTTATAGTATAGACAGTGATGAACATTAATAGGTAGGCAACCCTAATCCAAATGCCTAGATTCACCCCTACTGCTGAGCAAGCTTTCTTTTGATGTGTGGTAAAGTGCTTGTTGCGGTTACAAATATGATTCCAGTTTCCACTGCAAGGTGAATGACTTGAATGTTCAAGCTGACAGTGCTGCAGAAGATGATATCGAGTGGGAAAAAGGTTAAATGGAGCACCCTGAAAGAGATTCGGTACGGTGGTAGTGGCATAGTTTTGAATGTCCCTTTGTTGTTCTTTTTCTCTTTGGACTCCCCCTTCTCTTATACTTTTCAGGCTTGTTCTTTTTGTTGGTAAATAATGATTTACTAACTCTTTGATCTTTCTCATTCAATTCTACTCTAACAAGATCCTAATATTATCCATTTATTCCAAATCTGTTATGATCATTCCCAATCATTCACTTTCTTTTTCATTCATTTTCACTGTGTTTTTTATTTAAATTTTCACTCTTCCGAAGCCTTTCTATTCTTTCCCAACCTTCCCCCCAAAAACCTTATTCCTTCTTAATCGTCACTAACTCTTCCCAATCTTCCCTTTTTCCAACTCTTACATATCAACGCAAAGAACAGGTCCAAACCTATGACAATTCTAGGTTAGAATAGTATGAACACTATTCTACAATGGTGCATCAGTGTACGTACTATGTAAATGACTAAAATCATATTGGAACCATGGACTCACAAGTCTCACACGATATTCTGCTAAAATATAGCGACGGGAAATAAAAGTATGTCACTCAATGGAAAATTAGTTTGTGAAAATCATGAACTGTTATGTGGGTTGACTCGCGCTGTAACAACTAACAAGTCCGTGCCAGCCAGCTCCCCAAAAGCCGGGCCAATCAATGGGCACTCCCTAGGGCCGTTTTTTTTTTGGTTTTTTTTGTGTAGGGATGGAATTGGCATGTAATGGAAATGAAAGAAAAGGATGTACAATAAATGGGAAAGGTGGGGAAGGAATGTTATAGGATGGAAACGAATGGGAAAGAATGAGAAACTATTTTTTAAAGAGAGTGAAAAAGATGTGAAAAAAATGAAAATTGTGAATGGAATATGAAAGAATGATAAGGAACATGATTTTTCTTAGAGGAATGGGAAGTGACGATTAAGAATGAGGAGTGGTAGGGAATGTGAGGGGATGAGAGCCCAAGATTTTTCCATGAAAGAACGACATAAATTGAGCCAAACTGACAAGATCACAACGTTGTTGTAATAACTCCGAATTTTTAATTTTAGTTTAGCATTAATAATTATGTGTTCAGTATAATAATCTTACAATATTTAGTTAATTCAATATATATATGTATGTATTTTGTTCTTATTGCTTTAATGATTTGCAATTGATTATTTTCACGTACACCTCAATATTTCCCGATGAAAACCATGTTTGGCAAACTGTTCGTATTCACGGTTTATGTTAACTATTTACATCAACTGGTTCTTTTAACTTTTCTCAAAAAAGTGTTTTGTGAAAATAGTTGTCTCGGATGTTTTTAACTCTATTTTATTATTTATTTGTCCATGACTTTTATTTATAGATTATTTAATTTCTTTTTAATTTGAACTAAATTTGTGCAATATGTAAAATCAACACTATTTACATAACCCGATTTTTCGTACACTTTTAACTTAAGCCTTATTTTTTCACTTATTTATACTTATTTGTATTTGTTATATGGACTATTTTCTTTTCAATACGGATTGAGCTGATGCAACATCTAAGGTGTCGTTTATACGTAGTATCTTATCATTTATATGGACATGATTTATTGATTTGTATTTATTATAATTTCATTTTCTTTTGAGTATGAATATATATATATATATATATATATATATATATATATATATATATATATATATATATATATGTATGTATGTATAAGAAATGCCTTGTACTTTATTCATTGAACATATATAAACCAAGAAAAATAACCTCTACTTCATGCTCAACCACTTAATTTGCTCCACAAAAAATTTCTAAAGAATTTGAAGAAGACTGAAAATTTTAAAAACAAGAAGAAATCATTAAATTATTTTTCAAATGCGAGGGTAGAGAAATCGGGGAGGAGGGGAGGAGAAGGTTCAAGAGGGGAATTATAACTGTGTGGGAACACAACAAATAGTACATTGATGTTGTAACCAGCCGTGAAGGGAGTATATTTTTGTTGAAGTCTTGGTCTTTGTCATTTGCAAGGATTCGTCAAATAATTATTCACAAAAAGTTAATGTGTTTAACTTTTTGAAAAATAGTTTTTTGAACCCAAGAAACTATTGCAAAAAAACTATTAACCAAATACTTTAAATGACCATTAGATCTAGTCAAAATAGCCAAGCCATTTCAAACAACCATTTTTACTCAAAAAGTCATACAAAAACCTAGATACCAAATAGGTGAACACCCCAAAATCTTCAAATTTATCTATTTCCTCTATATTATTGTTTACAAAAGCCCTATTTTCTTATTATTTGTACTTATTTGTATTTACAAAATAATCTATAATGCTAACTCTATAGTGTAATTTGATATTGGCCCTATTCTATTTCGTATTTTTTAGGATCTAACTAAGAGCTTACATTTCTTTACATCGGTCATGTTCTGTTTCGCGTTTTTTAGGAGTAGTAAGCTGTAAGTAAATGTAATAAGCTGTAAAGAGGTGTAAGAAGCTGTAAGGAGTTGTCAGAAGATGTAAGGAGTTGTAAGGAGATGTAAGAAGTTGTAAGAAGATATAGGGAGCTGTAAGAAGATGTAAGGAGCTGTAAGGAGATGTAAGGATAAATGTAAGGAGTTGTTGAATTATTAAAAAGTTGTATAGTATAATTTGTGACAATTATGATATATTAGTCATATTTACTACTAAAATTTGATACCATCAGTAAACAAGTATTTCTTTAATATTATTGAAACTGAAGATGTTTGTTTTACAATGAACGTTTTGGATGAGAGATAATAATATTAAAATAATGTTGTTATTGAAAATGAACCAATAACTACGTTAATAATACAACATACGTTTAATTTATATTTGTAGGATTGTATAAGAGTATTACATGGCTCTCATGTGCAAGCAATACTTGCAGAAAATGCGGGTGTTGCTTATCGATCACGTACAGGTCAGAACACTTGGAATACATTGGCTGTGGTATTATTCGACATGATGATCGCTTACTTAAACGTCGGTTGGGAGGGGGGTGCACATGACATGACAGTATTACGAGATAGTATGCTTCAACCTAAATTTAATTTTCCTCATCCCCTTCTAGGTACATCAGGATATGTTTTTAACGTCTTCCTCGACGATTCTCATTTGTCATATACAACTCTAATTATTTTGTATAATTGTTTAGGAAAATACATCTGGTTGACTCAGCATATCCAAATACCCTTAGATATTTAGCTCTGTACATAGGAAAGAAAACTCATCGTCATATCCCACAATTTAGAAAATGTGGCTCACTTAAAGGAGTGAAGGAACTATTTAACCATCGCCACTCATCTTTACGAATGACGGTGGAGAGAACTTTATTATTCTGCACAACAAGTGCACACCAATCTCAGCAAGCGAACCAAATTTGGAACAACCACCAAATGTTCAATTGTATAATGATACCAACAAAGTTGTCATCGATCAACTTAGGGATGAAATAGTTGTAATGTTTTCATCGCAAATAGTTTGACATTTTTCATATATACTTCAAACGTAAACATGAACAACATCTTTGTATTATAGTTTCAAAAGTATGGTAACTTCTATAATAGCATGTATTGTTCATGTCGAAACTCAAATATAATTTACATCGCTATATTATATTTTTATGTTTTACATAACTGTTGTGTTCATAAGATATTTACAAATTATGTATATTGGTAGCATAATTAAAATACATATATATTTCTATAATTAAAATAAATAAATGTTATAGAAAATCTATATGGGATGTAAGGAGATGTAGAAAGATATAAGAAAATGTAAGGATTATGTTAAGGATGTAAGGAGCTGTAAGGAGATATAAGAAGCTGTAAGCAGATGTAAGCTCTTAGCTAAATCCTAAAAAATGCGAAATAAAATAGGGCAATTTTCTTATATCTTCTTACAGCTCCTTACATCTTTAACATAATGCTTAAATCTCCTTACATCTTCTTACATCTCCTTATATCTTCTTATATCTTCTTATATCTCATATTGATTTTCTATAATATTCATTTATTTTAATTACATAAATATGAATATTTTTTTAATTATACTACCAATATACAAAATTTGTAAATATTTTATGAATACAACATTTACATAAATATAAAAACATAATATAACAATGTAAGTTATATTTTAGTTTCGACATGAACAATATATGTTATTTTGAGAGTTGTATTTTAATATATGTTATTTACATGAGCATACATTTACATAAGCACACAATTAAATGAACGACATAAATTATATATTTTTTAATATATGTTATTTTAAGAGTTGTAAATATCTTATGGACACAATATTTACATAAGCATACATCTACATTTAAAATTGTTTATTTAAAATAGATTTTATTTTAAGAGTTGTATTCAAATTTGTGAGATTTTTTTTTTTTTTTGGTTATACTTTGCTTATTTCAAGATCAAACTAATGTAAATATAAAAAATCACCTCAACTGTAGGAGATTTTATTGACAAAATTTGTGGGATTTAATATATTTTATTGTTATATTTTTTTTATTGGTTCCTTTTCAATAACTATATTATTTTATTATTATTATTTCTCATTCAAAACGTTCATTGTAAAACAAACATATTTAGTGTCAATAATATTAAGAAATATTTGTTTACTGATGGTATCAAATTTTAGTCGTAAATATGACTAATATTTCATAATTGTCACAAATTATACTATACAACTCTTCAATAATTTAATAACTCTTTATATCTATCCTTATATCTCCTTACATATTCTTACAGCTCCTTACAGTTTCTTACATCTCCTTACAACTCCTTACATTTCTTTACAGCTGTATCAAAACGCGAAATAGAACAGTCCAATTGTATATTGAAAATCTAATTATGATAACCTAGTATCACAAGGCCATTACTCTCTCCCAAATGACCGGTCTGATGGGGTGTCCAGCTCTACCGCTTATGAGCCTAGGACTCTCCCATCACTTATTCGATGTGGGACTCTTACCCGTGACATTCTCCCTCACCCAATCCTGTGAAGCCCTTGTCGCAAGTGGGGTCCCCTGCCTACCTCGTTCTGTCGGAGCGTTTAGTGAGACATCGGAGTTGGGTATGTGTTGGCTCTGATACCACTTGTCACGGGGCTATTGCTCTCTCCCCAAAAAGACGGTCTAATGGGGTGTGCAATGCCATCACATATGAGCCCGTGACCTTCTCATCACTTATTTCATGTGGAACTCTTACCCATGACACTAGGCCCTGTTCCATTTCACGTTTTTTAAGATTTAGCTAAGAGCTTACATCTCCTTATAGATTCTTACATCTCATTATAGCTCCTTACATCCTTATCATAATCCTTGCATCTTCTTACATCCTCTTACATCTCCTTACATCTTCTTACATCCTCTTACATCTCCTTTCATCTTCTTACATCTCCTTACATCTTCTCACATCCCATCTAGATTTTCTATAACATTCATTTACTTTCATCACAGAAATATTTATTTTTTTTAAATTATGCTATCAATATACAGAATTTGTAAATATCTTATGAATACAACATTTACATAAATATAAAAACATAATATAACAACTTAAATTATATTTTAGTTTCGACATGCACAACATTTACTTATCATCTTTGGATTTTCTTTTATTTTTTTGGATTTTGGAAGGTAACTTTTAAGTTTTGGTTGTTTAATATGACAATACAATTTTTGTATTTTAAGCATTATTTCTTAATGTTTTAAGGGTTTATTTATAAAATTTATTGCGAGCGATATTGAGCATACATTTACATTTAAAATTGTTTACTTAAAATAGAATTTATAAAATTTATTGCGAACCATATGGTGTTCATTGACCTGGAAAAAGCATATGATAGAGTCCCGCGGGAAGTGTTATGGAGCTGTTTGGAAAAGAAAGGGGTGTCGCCCTTATATATTCGTGTGATTAAGGATATGTACGAGGGAGGGCGAATGAGTGTTAGGACGCCGGGAGGGGTCTCAAATGACTTCGCTGTTAGTATGGGTCTGCATCAGGCTCAGCCCTAAGCCCGTTTTTTCTCACCTTAGTTCTAGATGAACTTACTAGAGGGATTCAGGATGAGGTCCCATGGTGTATGCTTTTTGCAGATGACATTGTTCTTATCGATGAGACCAGGCAGGTGGTGAATGATAAGTTAGAGAGTTGGCGGCTTACGCTGGAAGATAGAGGTTTTAGATTAAGTAGATCGAAAACGGAATACTTGCATTGTTGTTTCAGTGGAAGGAGAGAATTGGGGAGGAAGTCACCCTGGATGGGAGACAAATACCAAAGGTAGATAAGTTTAAGTACCTTGACTCGATCATCCAACAAAATGGGGACGTTGATGAGGATATTAACCAGCGCATAAGAGTGGGCTGACAAAAAAGGAAGGCTGCCTCGGGGGTGCTGTGTGACAAGATGGTGCCCTTAGGTTTGAAAGGCAAAGTTTATCGGATGGTAGTCAGACCGGCCGTCCTTTATGGATCGGAGTGTTGGCCTCTAAAAAAGACGCAGGTCCAGGTTAATGGTAGTTGAGATGAGGATGGTCAGGTGGATGTGTGGTTTTACTAGAATGGATAGAGTTAGGAATTGTGTAATTAGGAACTTAGCTAAAGTGGCCCCTATAGAAGAGAAGATGAGGGAATCGAGACTCCGATGGTTCGGCCACGTGAAAAGGAGAAGTATGGCCCCCCCAGTGAGGAGGTGTGAGTTGATCGACCTGCCCGGGGGTAAGAGAGGCAGGGGTAGGCCGAAGAAGAGTTTGGATGAGGTGATTAGAGAGGACTTGAAAGTAGTGGGTTTGTCGGATGACCTGGCTTAGGATAGGAGGTTGTGGCGGAATAGGGTTAGGATCTTAGATGGTAGAGAAGCGTCTCTGTAGTTGTCAGTAGCTGCAGTGGCTTAGTGCTGGTAGGGGTCTGTCGTGCTCGTATGCAGGTTGTACTTTTTTTTCTGGAAGTGACGGCAGCTGCCTAACATGATTGTTGAGGTACGTTCTGTCAGCTTTCTTTTAACTTCTTTCAGCTTCAACTTCTTTGGCACTGATTTCTCTCTGTAAATGCTTGGCAAGCGTTTTCCTCTTTAAAATTTTTTCACAAAACCTTTTCGTGGGTCTCTTGGAATCAACCTCTCTATGGGTAAGAATACCGGTAGAGGTAAGGTTGCCTACAGTTGAATCTCCCCAGACCCCGTGAAAGTGGGACCCATACTGGGAGGTGTTGTTGTTGTTGTTGTTGTTGTTGTTGTTGTGTTCAATTTTGTGATTTGTTTTTGTTATAATTTGCTTATTGCAGGATCAAACTAATGTAAATATAAAAAATACCAAAACTGTAGGAGATTTTATCAACAAAATTTATGGGATTTAATATATTTTATTATTGTGTAATTAATATAATTATTGGTTCATTTCAATAACTATATTAGTTTAATATTATTATTTCTCATCCAAAACATTCATTGTAAAACAAATATATTTAGTTTCAATAATATTAAGAAATATTTATTTACTGATGGTATCAAATTTTAGTCATAAATATGATTAATATATTGTAATTGTCACAAATTATACTGTACAACTTTTCAATAATTCAACAACTCCTCATATCTATCATGACATCTTCTTACAACTCCTTACATTTTCTTACAATTTCTTACATCTTCTTACAACTTCTTACATCCCCTTACAACTTCTTACATCTTCTGACAATTCTTTACCACTTCTTACCGTTTTTAACAGCTTTTTATATAGTTGCATTTGTTTACAGTTTATAACTGTTTCAAAATACGAAATAGAATATCGCCTTGATAATTCTATTTATGTTTCCAGGTTAACATATGAATCCGAAAAGATGCGGCCGGTTTGTAATTTTCGGAACGAACGGCTTTTGGTTGTTGGACCGTAAATCAATACGAAACCTAATTACTTTCCATTCATTGTCGCTCTCCCCCCTCCTCCCTCTCCTCTCTACCTACTCTTCTCTAAATTCGCAGAACGCCATTCTTGGCACATCAAGCTCCTGTAAGGCGACGGTATCCCGTAACCCTAATTTCAGAACCTGAATCAGCGCTTATTTTAGTGGAGAAGAAGTTTAGGAACAGTCACGAATCACACTAACAAAGAATGAGCGTTGAACCATTTAGAAAGTAATCTCTCTTATTTTCTCTATGAAATTGCAGTTTTCTTTTGCTTTAAGGTTAAAGCAAGGTCAAAATTTTGGGTCTTTGATGATCTGTTCCGAATACCACGATCTGCCCCCTTTTTGGGTTTTGTAACAGGTTGGTAAAGCTTACGGCTCGGGCGTTTTACGATGACATTTCTACAAGGGGGGATAGCATGCCGAAGAGCAGCCGTGGAGACAACCGTGGCATGGCGGTGGTTATTCTTGATGCTCTCACTAGGTATATATGCATGTTTAATAACAATCTGGGTAATCTAGTTTTAAAGAAAACTATTTGCTACCGGAGAAACTTGAGCTCATACATTTGCCATGCGGAAGATACTCCTTTAGCACAGAAGGTGTGTACTTGAATGAATGGATTCACATGAACATGTATGCTTGGTAGTTGGTATAATTACGTGAGATTGTAGGTCGTATAATTGCTCAGATTATAGGCTATGTAATGAAGGCATGGAAAATGAATAATGCAATTCGGTTATGTGAGGCTGATTTTGGGTCGGGTCATGTTTCGGCTAAAAAGATTCAGTTCGTTTCGGTTCAGTTTTGAGTGGGGGTAATTTGCGGTTCTGGTTTTGGGTCCGATTATTTTGGGTTCATGTTGTTTTTTGGTCGATGACGTTTGGTCCAATAAGCTTGTTTTGCAAAGAAAAATAATTTCGGTGGAAAATGTATGAGTCGGGTTCGGTTGAGGTCAATTCACATTTCAAGGCCACTTCAAGTTAGTTGTTTTGGCCGTGATGTTGGGTTTGGATTTGGGTCATTCGGTTTGGGTTTTGTGTCATTTTGCTAGGTATGGACTAATGATATTGAGAAGGAAATTCTATAATATCAGGATGGGTGAACTCAATGTGTATGGCATGGGGATTTAATTACAATGTAAATTGTAAAGTGTAATATATACAACCAATAAGCAAGCATGGCTGAAATATGGATCAAGTGCGGATTAGGACGGCTGACCTCAGTGTATATAGCAAAGTGATTTGATTAGGACGTAAGTAGCAAGACAAAACAGATGACAGTTGTAAGTCAGTAAGGCCATAACATGATTGATTCTTCCAGGATTGTAGAGGATGCTTAATGGTATATTCGAATAGAAAAAGTCATTTGATGACGGTACTTAATTGCTGGTAGAATGCGCAATTCTCTTTCCCTGGCACACCCCCCCCCCAAAAAAACAAGAAAGAGAAAGAAAGAGAGAAGGAAGGAAGACCAATGGCTGTCTGTTGTCTGGCTAAAAGCTGCTCTTTTTAACTGATACATTTCCATCTCCAAAAAAATCATGCACGGACTATATGCCTAATGACTTTACTTTTATCCGTCTTGAAGAAAAGCTCATTTGTGGGAAGACCGCTACTTGTTTGAACATATTTGTACAATAATTTGTTAATTGATTGCTGATTGCAATTTCAGAGGCCAATGGGTGAGAGAGGAAGATCTGGCTAAGGATTTAAAGATTCACTTGAAGCAACTTCGAAGGACCTTGCGGTTGTTTGAGGAGGAAAAGCTGGTCATGCGTGATCATAGAAAAGAGGTTGGTGCCCCACCTACCAAAAGATGCCTCAGGCGAGGTCATTTTGAGGAGCTTGGGTTCTATTTTGGAACATTTATTTTCAGTTTTGTGCAAAAGTGTCTAATGTTTGATCTTATTTTGTCATTAAGTTGTGTCTGCTTCGGCATTAGGCATTACACATCAGGTGGTGGCCACTGTTCTCTTCTTGATGTGATTAATTTTTGCATTTTCATTGCATTTCTTCTCCTTGTATGGGGACTAGTGGTCTTGGAATGCTGTTGTATTTTTCCCACTCCTAATTATCCTCCACTGCTTCAGTTTCTATTGTTCTCTATGCGCTCTTTTCTTCTATGTTCTGCAATGGCTCCGTCTTTCATGAATAATGAAAGCACTTGAGATTATTAGCAATATTTTGATGAGTAATAAAGGTACTAAGATGCGCAGACGCTGAGATAAGACATGGGCATGACCTGTCATAGACATGCTGACACTTTATTGATTAAAAATATAAGATGTGACTTGTATAATGAACACGTGATGGTGGAAGAAGTGTCCACTTAATTACACAGTGTCCACTTAATTACTTGTGTGCTAGTAGTTCTTTCGATGTCTTTAACCATGCAGAGGCTCATCTTTGGATGCAAACAATAACTAATTATGCTCTCTGCAAATGTTGAGAACGAAATCCAATTTCTTTGTGCCCTCCTTGTATCTGGCATGTGTTCGAGGATTCCCAAGGAGTATCTGAAAGTGTCAGTGCCCTATGTGTTTTACATTGATATGTGAGGTTGTGGAGAATGACCTTGCTTATTAGAAAGGCATGCCACTGCATGTTGTTTCTGAAGGATCTGTGGGCACAGATCGCATTTGGCTTGTTCCTGATATCAGTCCAAATTATGTTCTGCGATCTGCAGTTTCAGAGTGAAATTTGTTTTGGAGGTAGAACAATAGTTTTCATTTACATACGATGTTTGACGTGAAACAACATATTGTAGATTATATCAATAAGATGTGAGAATCTATGAACTCAAGTCAGGGGCATGTAAAGAGCATTGTCTATACTTCGGCTTGCAAGATACAGCTTATTCTCCCAACATTCCGTGCATTCCACCCTTTAACCCTATGTACGGGGGGACTTGGGCCATTGGTTTGGTTTGGTCCGGTACTTGTAATTCTTTTTTTTTTTTTTTTAGGGAATGCTTTCGTGTTTCATCTATTCATTGTTTTGTTGTTATTAATATTGTTGCTATCATTTGGGTTCTAAAGTTTTGTTGGGAAGAGTGTGGTTGGATGGTTGTTTTTGTTGGGCCCCTGGATTTTGTCTTTTTTAGTTGGTTCGGTCTCGGGCAGTATTTGAAATGTTGAGCCGAGCATTGCATGATGCCATTTACCCCCAAGTGGAGTCTGCATGCAATCAACGGTGGCTTATTTGAGTGCTTGTTTCTTAGGATACTGTAAACTTCTGATGTATTGATTGCTTCTGTGTCTTTTTTTGTCTTTCACGTTTGATTAACCTGGGAGTGTTGCATTTTGTCTACAAGTTCCCTTGTTGTCAAGTTCTTCCACGTTCAATTGATGTTTTCTTTGAAATGTGAATTTCTTTGCTTCCTTGTAAATGTTGGTACCATACAGGGAGGGCTGATTAAGTATAGCCTGGAAGAGACCTTTCCCTGGCTTTCTCACTCAACACATTTTTTAGTGCTTAGGCTTGAGCTTCAGCTGTCGATGCACATCAAAACTTAGATGGAAAAGAACTCTGTGAAGAGTGTATATTCTTGTTTTTCAGATAAAATTATTGTTGTCTTTTATACTAAGTAAAACACATTCCTTAGTCTTTGGTTCATGTAAAAGGTGAGCTGTATTCATCATGAACTATGCATGCTTTTGTCTCTGCATGGCTTTAAGAGGTTTAATTTACCAGAAGACATTTTTGCCTTGTTTTTCGTGTGACGCACGCTTAATACTTGCAGACAGCGATAGGCGTTAAGATACATGCTGCAGCTGTGGCAGCAACAGCTGATGGTCAGCAATCGACAAGAGAGGGGGGTGAAAAGATTAAGCTGCACACTCATTCCTATTGTTGCTTAGATTATGCACAGGTTGCTTCTTGCTCTATGATATTTGTACTTTTTAATTGTGGATCATCCAACCATCTTATCCTCTCTCCAGGTTGTTGAAAGTGCCATTATTTGGTGAGCTTTGCAGCTTTGGATATCAGATTAAAGCAAAAATTTCAAATTGAACTATCCTTATATGTCTTTTATCATCAAGTATTTGCTAGCAATGTCTTTCAAACATGGGTTATGTAGGAAAAATTATCTTTACAATTTCCTTGTTGGGTAGAGGTTGCTTAAGTTGGACCCCCACTCCACCTGGTCAGAGTTTGTGGTGATGGCCGTGTTTAAAAAGCGCTCCAGGCGCGCTTAGGCTCACAAAAGCGTGAAGCCCAACCTCTTGCGCCTTGCAAGGGGTCAAGCCTAGACCATTTTTTAAGCCCCTAGAAGCCCGCGCTTTTTTGCGCTTAAGACCAAGGCTCAAAACGACCTAATCCCACGCTTTATGGAAAATAACAAGGGAGAGAGAGAAAAAGGAACACACACCAGGGACAAACACAATTTATACCTTCAAATGGACACTTACCTTTGCTGTATTATTCAATTTTGGATAGAAACCCTTATCTAATTGTATGCAATTGTTTCAAGTTTAGACTAAACTAAAGAATTCTAATTTAGAAACGCTACTTTTTGGATTGAGGGTTGGGTTGGACTATAGTTGAAGGCTTGTTCAGTGTTATAATTTAGACAGAGATTGCTAATATTGTCTCATACTTTTCCGCGGCCGATAATATGGAAAGAAGGATTAAAGAATATACTTATGTCCTAATATGATGTCAAATATCGTTTTCTTCTTTTTTTTTTCTAGCCTTCCTAAAATGCCTATAGAAATGATGAACCCAATGTGAGGTACTATATTATGGTCCGCTGTGATGTCTAATCACTTGTGTAATGCTATCATCTAACTTATTTGTCAAAATATGGTTTGAAACGGATTTCAAGTATTTTTGAGTAGAAATGCGTCTTGTGTCCAAAAAGCCCGTGCCTTCGTCTCGGGCCCCAGCACTTTTTGCACTTTTGTGCGCCTCGAGATTTTTTAATCTAAGGGTGATGGTTTGGTTTATAGTAACAAGTCTTGATGTGTTTCTGCTTCCCAGTACTTATATTGTACTCTCGGGACTTGTATTGGGTACTTTTTCTGAAAAGTGGATTGCCTTCTTTGGGAATAAGGGGGTTTTTTTTGGGGGGGGGGGGGGGGGGGAGGAAGGTAGATGCGGGATATTTATTGTCTAGGTTTTGTAGTCCCGGAGGACTATGTTATAATTTTATCTGCCTGCCTAACCCCCCCTTTTTTTTTGGGGGGGGGGAGGGGAGGGTGGAGGTGGGTTTTCCCATTCTAATGGCCTACCCTTCTACAGAAAAAATAAATAAATGTAGTGGACAATTTCGTGAGACATTTTGTTGTAGCCCACTACAATCTAAGCTAAGAAGGATTGCTACCTCGAATTTTCCAACTTTCAAGTGAGGGAGAAGTGATTGGAAATTGGCATTTTTCTATGATAAAATGATTTTATTGAATGGAAATTTGCAGTCCTATTTGATCGAAGGGTTGGCAATCATATATGAACAAATGGGGGAAGAATTTCTTGTAAAAGGTCTAAAAGATGGACTTTCTTGCAGATATATGATGTTGTGTTGTACAGGTTGCATGGTATGAAGAAAAAGATAAAGGATGAATTGGACAGCAAGAATATAATCCAGGAGTATATATGCCCTAACTGTAACAAAAGGTTATTTTCATTTTTTCACATCTTTGTGTAGCTTATGCATTTAATGTATCTCAGCATTCACAAAAACTAGAGATTTCTTGATATTGTATCTCCAGGTACACGGCTCTGGATGCAGCGAGGCTTGTTTCGATGGACGATGAGTATTTTCACTGTGAAAGCTGTAATGGGGAACTTGTGGTTGAGAGTGACAAGATAGCTGCGCAGGAAATAGGAAATGCTGATGACAATGATAGGAGGCTCCGCCGTGAAAAGTTAAAGGATATGCTGCAGAAAATGGAGGTTTGTAAGTTTGTCATGAGGAAATTAGCAGTAGCCTGTACGAGCATCTTAACTCTTCTTTTTCATGGATGTAAATATGGATGTTCTTTTTCCCATATATGGAGTATTTATTTAAATACTGCTTGTAAAAATTCGTTGGGGAATTCAAAGAGCATTTTTGACAGTGGATACACTTGTACTCCATTCACTTTTCTCGGTTATTTGTTGGAAGTTTGGCTATTTATTCAGGGGTAAGTAATAGTTTTGATATTTTGTATTCAGTATTTCAGAAATATGTTGAGGGTTTGGTGAAAAAGCACTTTATGTGATGTTCCCCCTAGAGGTCACATTTGGTACTGGCATATGAGATTTTGCTATCAGCACTGTTCTTTTTGCTTTAATTTGTGCGGTCGACATATTAGCATTATTGAAATCATTGCCCTTGTTTCTGGTTTTTTCTACCCCCTGCCCTTTATTTCTTGTTTTTCATTGCGTTAAGGGTAAGGAAACCCCAGACTCAATTTTTGAGGTAGCTTTCATGACACTGGTTTTATTTTATCTCATGTAATTTTCTTTTTTCTTTGCTTCAGTCCATCGTTGAAAACATAACAGTTTGTTGATTCAATGTCAGTTATGTTCCTGCTATGTTTGTGGACCTCATTATGCTCGCACTGAAATGTTGTGTGGAACTTGCCTCATTGTGTGTATTTGTCATCCATAGGACTCTCACTATTCATTTGCTTTTTTCCGGGGAGATAACAAAAATAATCTATACAGGAGCAGCTGAAGCCTTTAGCTGAGCAACTCAATAAAATTAAAGATTTGCCTATCCCTGAGTTTGGGACTTTGCAGGCTTGGGAAGTTAGAGCTAGAGCAGCTGCTTCTGCAGCTGGGGACAACT
This sequence comes from Carnegiea gigantea, assembly GCA_029747015.1. Taxonomy (NCBI): domain Eukaryota; kingdom Viridiplantae; phylum Streptophyta; class Magnoliopsida; order Caryophyllales; family Cactaceae; genus Carnegiea; species Carnegiea gigantea. The sequence goes on from JAKOGI010000488.1 coordinate 564,177, forward strand.
CTGATGATCCTTCCAGGTCAACCCAAGCTGGAACATCGATGCCATTCCTTGGTGACACAAAGGTGACTTACTGATCTTTACATAAGTTCTTTGGTTGATGATTGGTATGATGGTTAAGTACATGTAATACCTGTCTCGGCTAATTAATGATTGTCTTTGGGTGCTGATATACGTAGTATGTATTTGTGCTGGTTTTCTTTTCTTCTGTTGGTTTTCCCCCCCCTTTGGGCGGCTGTGGGGGCTGACATACTTACGTTATCCATTGTAGAACTTAAAAAAGAAAAAAAAATATTTATATTGCCAGGTTGAAGTTTTACTTTCCGGTGTACAAGCAAAAGAGGACTTGAAATCAGAAACCACGTCGGAACCTATGAAAATTGTGCCTCCTTGGATGATCAAACAAGGTATGATCCTCACAAAAGAACAGCGAGGTCAGGTTAAAGAAGGGGTTAGGGCATATGGTAATTCAGCATCTTCTGGTCAAGGGCAAGAAGCTGCCCAAAAGCCGCAAGAGTCGTCTTATGGTCAATCTTCTGGTCAAGGCCCATATTCAGGCCGTCAAGTTGGCCTGAAATCAAAGTGTGAGCATAAGGATGAAGATGATGTTGAATGGGAGGAGGCTGTCCCAACAGGTAGCTGTTTGTTTTATGTTATGCTTACTGTTTGATATATCTTAAGACTGCCATCCCATATATGATTAACTAGTCCGAGGCTTTTTCGGGTGGGGGGGAGGGGGGAATTAGGGTTTAGGTGTAAGTTAAATTGGACAAATCAGGGACGATGAAAAATCCGGACAAAATATTTTGTCCAATATGTGATTTTATTTTGGGGAAACTACGACGAAACCCTTTTTCTAGACAAGTTTGGACTATTTTTTTTAGCTTGGATTGTACGGACTAAAGTAAAATGCCTCTCTAAATTTCCTCTGCTTCGTTTCCATGGAGTAGATGGTAGTTTACGGTTTTTAAATTTAAGGTCAATTGAAACCATTCTCTCTGTAATTGCAGGACATATTGAAAGAGCCAGAACCTTAGGATTTGGATTTTTACTATGAAACCCTTTTTTCTCAAGATACTTGAGTTTTGAGCCAAAAATGCAGACATTTATGCAGTGTATGCATTGCATGACATATTGAAAGGGCCAGAACCTTAGGATCTTGTATGCCTTTCTACAAACTTTCAGTCATGACTTATGCAAGGTGGTTTTAGCGTTTTACGGGGAAATGTGTTCCATTGTTAGCCGTGGCTGTATGATTTAAAAGATTAGAGATATTCACTAGTGGGGAATTGATTGCCCATTGTACCATATAACCAAAAAAAGGCCCGAAGACAATTTAGCAAGACATGCTGTTGCAGTCCATTACAATCCATAGACTTGGAAAAAGTGGAGCAAAACCCGAACGGATCAACCTGAATTCATTTTGACCCGACATTGAAATAGCTAGACTGAAGTGGATTCTAAGTCCGAATTGATCCGATTTGTTTGAGACTTGACCCGAACATCTTTTACAGAGTTATTTAGTTTCAATACAAGTTTATTGGACGAAATATCATTTGATTATCAATACAAATAAAAATGAGCAGCTCCGAAACTGAAATGAACATGGTATGGTCCGAAATTAATCAGATCAAAAAACAAACTGATGATTCATTTGTTAAGTGTAAAATTGATCCACCGCCATGACGTTCTCCCTCTGCTTTTGATATTGAGAGACAATACCACTTTTTTAAGAACTCGTTTTGAACAATTAGCGACAGCTGCTGGAAAAGCTTTCTTGTGATGTAATACTTTCTAGTGTTATAAGTGTGATTTTGATTTCCACCACAGGGAATATTGGGGGAATTTACAAAGCGAATGACTTGAATGTTAAAGTTGGTGTTGCAGTAGCTGCTGCTGCTGATGATGATGATGTCGAGTGGGAAGAAGGCTGAATAAGGCTTAATGGAGCATCCTGAAATAGCGCCGGTATTGGCTTCAGAGGTGTGTCCGTGATTTGAAGGAAGTGGGGTTACAATTAAGTACATAATAATATATTAGATGTAACCGTAGTCATGAAACTATTACTCATTGTTGCCTCTAATCTAATTGTCTTAAACGAGAGTTCATATTTCGAAAGCAATCTATGATGCCCAAAGTCTCTATCATACTCCTCGGAGTACAAACTCTTACAAGTTAAGTTAGCATCACGTATTAAAAATTGTCCGTATGATAAATATACGCTGAAAAAATATATATGTATAGCAAGTGGGAGTACACATTTCTAGGTGTATGATATATATTTCTTAGCCAACTGTTCTTTATGAGTTAGCTGGCATGTCTGCATTAGCTACTTGTACACGCAATAATTACATTCCCTACATGTACACGCACTAATTGCACCTGTGGTATCTTAGCCCAAGTTGCTAAGTTTCAACAAAACGAGAAGCTGGTTTAGATTTTTAATGGGTCTTAATCCTACATTGCAATTAGAGGGGAACATTCTTATGATGAGCCCTTTGCTTTCTTTTGGACAAGTATATTCTCTGTTGGTCCAAGAAGAGAAACAAAGAGAAGAAGTTAGACTCTCAATTTTCAAGTGACTTAGCATCCTATTGATTTTAGAATAAAAAATAAGACGATGCATATAAGCTCAAATGAGATTCTAATATAAAATCAATTGATTATTAATGAAATAACTCATAAGCTTATATATGTGCTCAAGCTTTTTATGTTATCAATGTGGGATAAACTTTACTTTCACGCTTCAACACGCCCCCTAATGTGGCTACTAACAAGGCTCAAAATGTGCACATAATTTTAATCAAATGGGGACGATGATAAATTAAGATCGAGAAACTCGCTCTAATACTATGTTCAAAGATCAACTGAACCAAAAGTTTAAACGTAGAGTTGAAGATCCAAGAATAAGTTTATACTTTAATAGTAAGTTTTGTGATTTTTGCAAAAGACCATGGAATGTACAAGATAAAGGCTACACGCTACACAGCTATCCTACAAATTTGAAGTTCAATAAGGGTAAACGCTTTGCCACTGAGTGAACCCAAAGGGATTAGTTACTTTTAATGTTGATTCTTCAATATCTGCTACTCAAATTCGAGGTTTGACTATTGAATAAGCCAAGTGGCTACGACCTTGCGCTTTTTGTGACTACAAGAATCCGGTCCACTTGAGACCGGAAATTGGAGACCGAAATGAAAAACGGTGTCTAATTAAGTTTGGAGACCGAAATCAGAGACCGAAACATGTGGTATCAATTTATTTTCATTTTGGAGACCGAAACATGCTGTGCGGTCTCCACTTGAGACCAAAATAATTTTCGGTCTCCGATTTTGGAGACCGAAACATTATGCGGTCTCACTTAGAGACCAAAAGAATATTCGGTCTCAGAGGTTGGAGACCAACAAAAATCTCGGTCTCAATTTTGTAATCTTTGGAGACCGAATTCATTGCCGGTCTCTGATTTCGAGACCGAAACGTTGACCCGGTTTCAATTAGAGACCAAAAGTATTTCGGTCTCCAAAATGGCGGAGGAGTCCAGAAGTATCTGGGCATTTCAGAGACCGAAATACCGTATTTGGTGTCAAAAAGTATTTATTTCAGAGACCCAAATTGATATTCGGTCTCCATTTGAGACCAATTTCATATTCAGTCTCGAACCACATATACCTTTTAAATTTTCCGCTTTAATTTTAGAGTGCAAAACAACTTCCGGCAGTGTACTGTTCATCTCTGGTTTGGAGACCGAAATTCAAATTCGGTCTCCAACAGAGACGAGGCTAGGTTTTGGTCTCTGTTTTAGAGACCGTTTGCTTGTTTCGGTCTCCAATTGAGACCAACACTGCTCGGTCTCTACCTTCGGGAAATAAACAGAACGAAGTCTGTATCTCCCTCGTCGCGCTCAGAGAATCAAACGCCCCCATTCCTCCATCATCCCGCCCTCTTCTTCCTGCCCTCTGGTGTCTGCCATCTCCCTCACTCCACCGTCGTGCTCACTCAACTTGAAGCTTCCACCGTCGTGCCTTCAGTTGCTTCTTCTTCGTCGACGCACCAGTAATCAATTTGGTATGACTCCCATATCTGTAAATTCCGCATTACTGTAGCCGATTTGAGGAATCTAGGGTTGGTTTGTGCGTTTCTTTGATTCCCCCTCCCTCTGACTTGCTTCGTGTGTGTTGCGTTGCCCTCATTTGGCTCACAATCGTGTGAAATTTTGCATTTGGTCACTGATTTTCAAGTGCACGCCAGGTGCTTGGTAAAATGCCTCACTTGTGTTTTGTGCATTTCTTTGATTCCCCCTCCCTGTGGCTTGCTTCGTGTGTGCTGCATTGCCCTCATTTGGCTGGCATTCGTTGGAAATGTTGCATTCGGTCACTGTTTTCGAGTTGCACGCTAGGTGCTTGATAAAATGCCGCACTTGTGTTTTGTGCTTTTCTTTGATTCCCCCTCCCTCTGACTTGCTTCTTGTGTGGTGGATTGCCCTCAGTTGGCTCCCATTCGTGGGAAATGTTGCATTTGGTCACTGAGTTTCAATTGCACGGTAGGGGCTTGGTAAAATGCCTTAGAGCTGATGCACACCATATAACGATGCACACCAAACTTAGAGCTGATGCTCATCACACATTTTGCTTATACACCATTGTTTTGGGTGTCTGATTTGCTTTATTATCTTCAACTAGCATCCTTGATCCATACAATACATGAAATAAGTTTAGTTTTTATTACTACTACAATAATTATATATTCGAATTACAATTAATAATATAAAAATTCTATGTAAAACTCCGAACGTTTTCATATTACAAAATTCTATGGCCTTTTAAGTATAATTCAACGACTCGTGAAGTTAACTAAAAATACAAATTCTTATGTATTTATCTTTTTTTTTAAAAAAAAATCATACGTGCAGGTATTTATGGAGAATAATCATGTAGATGAAATATGAATGTTGACAAATGCCACCGAAAGAATGAGATCACGTCCGCTTGGACTCTTCTTCTCTTAAAATTGAAAGAAATTTGAATATGTAGTATTATCTTTTGCATGCGTACACGCACGTGTGTGTGTACATACACACACAAAATATATATATATATATATATGTATGTATGTATGTATGTATGTATGTATGTATGTATGTATACGATTCATAATTGTCATCATATTATATCAAATATTTAATATTCTGTATTTATTGATATATTTACATTGAAATAAAAAATAATAAATAAAAAAGCTAATCCTTATTCGTTATTATTTGGTATTCTCACTATGAATGCAATAATAGTATGAGATGAATAGGTAAATATTTTATCATAACTCCTATCATGCATATTTTTAAGAAAAATGCAACATTAACAACAACTGAGCCAGAATCTTTTAATCGTCATATTTTTAAAAAAAATTTCAAAGCCAAAAAAGATAAAAAAATGGAAATTAAAAAACATTCATTCATTTTTAATAGGCTTGCATCTAGGTCAACAATTAATATTGAAGCTCTAAAAACTTATCATATGTCAAATGTCAGGCTTGGATATA
>JAKOGI010000489.1:0-152500 GCA_029747015.1 Carnegiea gigantea
GACGATAACTTTTACGTATTAAAGCCCTTTAAACTATCATATGCATTCGTATTAAACTGACTAGCATGCATTCTAATTAATATAATTCGAATATCATGAACGATAAATACTAATCGCTATAGAATCATGAATATAAATCAACTAGATAATAAAGCATGAAACTTGTTTCAAAATAATCAATTTAGCATGGTTTCAAATAGATTATACCAAGCACGAGAAAATTACTCACTCATATTAATAATAAAATCACAATAATAAATCAAATATTTCATATTTAATAATATGGAGAGTTCAAATTAATAAAACCACAAAGAGAAATTAAAATAAAAAGAAAGCACTATGAATTGGAGTCAACGTAGAAGATGGTGATGATGATTATGGTCGATGATGCGTCTGGTGTGTAGAGGAAGAAGTGGCGTGGGGAGGTTTTCTTGTTGAGGAAGAAGGAGGTTGCTGGGGTTGAAGCGTGAAGGTGAGATTGATGGTGATGATGATGATATATATATGATGAGGTTGAAGGGGTGTGATGGAAGAGGGTTAGGCGTGTGGTTGGTAAGGAAAGAGGAAGATGGTGATTTTTATGGGTTGTGGCGTGATGTTATGGTTATGTGGTATTGATGGCGAGATTATGATTTATAGTGAGGGTGATTAGGGTTAGTGAATAGGATTTCCTTCTTTCTTTCTTCCTCAGACTTCTTCTCCCTCAAGACTTCTAGCTCTTCTCCAACTCTTGAAACCTAACCCAATTAAATAATTATGAAAATAATATTTTCCATAAATTATTAATTTTGGATCGCCTTTATAGCCAAGCGTGTAAAACCCGAGCTTCGACGTCCTCTCTTCTCCTCTTTATTTTATTAATGCTAAACCTGAAAAATATATAAAATAAGATAAATTAGACAAAATAATATATATAATATAATTAAGATAATTATTAAAACAATGCATGATTTTTGGTTTAACAGGCAAGAACGGCTGGGAAACATATTTTTTGGATTTTTTTTTTTGGGTAAATTTTTGGTGCTAATTTACTCTATAAATATATGCAATTGTATCCAACTTATTTTCCCCAAAAATTTATGACCCTCCAATTTTTTCGTCACTAAATTATCATATCGAACTTATTTTCCCCAAAAATAATTGCACCAATTAACCAACCAAACAAAATAAATAAAACTCAAACAATTAAATATGATTATGTGTAGGGTCAATATGTATTATTTTATTTGATGAGAGAAAGTGGCGAGCCTGTCATTGCAGAGAGTGAAGATTGTGAGGTAAAAAATTAAAAAAAGAATTGATGTGACAGTGGTAGACTTTAACTGATGAGCCAAAAATTGGACTTACCATTGTTTTTGCTCTTAATTGCAAAACGTAGAGCTTGTTAGTTTTTAGACAACGTAACGGATAACCTTGCAGATGGGCCGGGGAGTTGGTGAGATTAGGTGCGAGTGCGACACACCACATGCACATGCATCATGAATTACCAATTCAAATTATAAAGTTTATAAATTATATAATCTATATATATATATATATATATATATATATATATATATATATATATATATATATATATACACGATGGCAAGGTAGTGCATCTGCTGAGTATAGTGTAAACTGTAAAGTGTAGAAGTAGACAAATAACTAGGCTGCCATGTGAGTTGTCCAAATAATTAGCATTTAGGACCTGGCTTCATTATTTAGAGTATCTTCTTTTGGGTGAGATTTTTCGAAAACTCTGCTCTGTTCAGTGCTTATAATTTCTTGTAACTTTTAAAAATAGTCAAATAGAACTTTTCCAACTACTTAGGATCTGTTCTTTTCATTGGTAAATAAGGATCGATAAATGAGTGGAGTTGGTAAAAACTGATAAAATTAGGTAGAAGTTGATTTTTTTTGAAATGATTAGTACAAGCTGGTTAAGGTTGAGAAAGACTGGATAAAGTTGGTAGAAGTTGAAGAATATTGGTAAGAAATGTAAATAAATGAGGATTTCTTTGTAATTTTTTTTTAAGGAGATTGGAAAGAGTTTGGTAGAAGTTAGTAGAAATAGATAGAAGTTTATTAGAACGTACAAAGGATTGAAATTTTTTTGTAAGAGTTGGTAGAAGTTGGTAAACGTTATTAGAAGTTGATAAAAGTTAATTTACCAACGGACAAAAATAGACCTTTGTTCTTACCAATTTCTTCCAACGCATGTTCAACTCTAAAAATGCCATCCAAAAGAGCATATCTTCGATATCTATTTCCAAGTTATTGAGGTCTAAATTTACATATTAAAATTGAAATTTAAGCATATTAAATTTTATGCTCGACTCCCCTCCTCTTACAGGCAGTAACATTAATTGTATAGCATTTCATAATTCATGCAAATAAACAAATGATAAATAAAACTGTTTCAAGAGTTCCTATACACAAATTATCAAGTACATCAATCTTTAATAGATCTGGGTACATAAATAATAATTTTTTATTTTTCAAAACCCACCATCTATTTCCAATAGTGCCCTTTTCTAAGAAAAAAAGATTTTTATAGTTGAAGCAACAATTTGTATGCGTTGGCCCTCAATAAAATCCAAAATACCCAAAACCCAAATATTAATGCTCCAACATTAATTTGCAGTTTGCACCAACCACATCTCAAGAAAGGGCCCATTGTTGAAACGGCTACTTATGTTATATTAAAACTTTAAAAGAGACCCTCCTTGCCCTCCTAATTTACCCTTTTTGTCTACAGTTAGACTCTGTTCTTTTCGTGGATCAATTCACATTTACCAACTTCAACTCACTTCAACCTACTTCAACCTATTTCAACCTACTTCAACCCACCTGAAAAAAAAAATACCAACTTCAACCCACTTCAACCTACTTCAACCTACTTCAACCCACTTCAACCAACTTCAACCCACCCCTTCATAATTTTAATAATTTGTAAAGTATCATATGGGATTTAGGGCCTGTTATTTTCGTGAGTACATTGGGTGGGAAAAAGGGTGAAGTCGGTTGAAGTAGGTTGAGGTAGGTTGAGGTAGGCTGAAGTTGGTTTTTTTTTTTTTTTTTTTGAGTTGGGTTGAAATAGGTTGAACTAGATTGAAGTGGGTTAATGTAGGTTGAAGTGCGTTGAAGTTGGTTTATTTTGTATATGGTAGATTGAAGTGGGTTAAAATAACGAGAATGTAACTAATGTATGATAATTTATGAAGTTATCGAAATTTGTGAAATTTATGCTCATACTTTTATATTTTTTATTTTTTATTGTTTATTATTTATTTTGTATTTTGTATTTTTTTATTTTGTATTTTGTATTTTGTATTTTGTATTTTTTTATTTTGTATTTTTATTTGTATTTTTTATTTTTTATTTTTTATTTTTATTTTATTTCTTATTTTTTATTTTTGTTTCTTATTTCTTATTTTTTATTTTTTATTTCTTTTTTTATTTTTATTTTTATTTTTATTTTTATTTTTAGTTTTTTATTTTTAGTTTTTTATTTTTATTTTTATTTTTATTTTTTATTTTTAGTTTTTTATTTTTTATTTTTATTTTATTTTATTTTCATTTTATTTTTTATTTTCTTATTTTCTTATTTTTTATTTTTTTAATTTCTTGGTTCTTATTTTTTATTTTTTATTTTGTATTTTTTATGATGTTTGTTTTATTTTTTACTTTTTATTTCTTATTTTTTAATTTTAATTTTAATTTTTGAATAAAAATTTAAAAATTAAAAATTAAAAAAATAAAAAATTTTAAAAATAAAAAATAAAAAATACGAACCAAGAAATTAAAAATATTAAAAAAATAAAAATAAAAAATAAAAAAATAGAAATAAAAAAAGATAAAATTTAAAAAATAAAAATAAAAAATAAAAAATAAAAGCAAAAAATAAAAAAATATAAAATATAAAAGAATAAAATATAAAATACAAAATACAAAATACAAAATACAAAATACAAAATACAAAATACAAAATACAAAATACAAAATAAAAAATAAAAAATGAAAAATGAAAAATACAAAAATAAAAAAATAAAAAAATAAAAATAAAACATAAAAAAATAAAAAATGAAAAATGAAAAATATAAAAAAATGAAAAATGAACAATAAAAAATGAAAAATAAAAAATAAAAAATGAAAAAATGAAAAACGACAAATAAAAAAATGAAAAATACAAAAATAAAAAAATAAAAATAAAAAATAAAAAAATGAAAAATAAAATATAAAAAAATAAAAAATGAAAAATAAAGAATACAAAATACAAAATACAAAATACAAAATACAAAATACAAAAATACAAAATAAAAAATAAAAAATGAAAAATGAAAAATGAAAAATGAAAAATACAAAAATAAAAAAATAAAACATAAAAAATAAAAAATAAAACATAAAACATAAAAAAATAGAAAATAAATAATAAAAAATGTAAAAAATGAAAAATAAAAAATAAAACATAAAACATAAAAAAATAAAAAAATAAAAAAATGAAAAAATGAAAAACGAAAAATAAAAAATGAAAAATAAAAAATGAAAAATAAAAAAATGAAAAATGAAAAAATGAAAAACGAAAAATAAAAAATAAAAATACAAAATACAAAATACAAAATACAAAATACAAAAATTAAAAATAAAAAATAAAAAATAAAAAAGAATAAACAAAAATTTCACAAAATTTCGATAACTTCATAAATTATCGTACATTAGTTACATTCTTATTATTTTAACCCACTTCAACCCACCACATAAAAAATTTACCAACTTCAACCCACTTCAACCAACATCAACCCACTTCAACCTACTTCAACGTATTTCAACCCACCTCAAAAAAAAATACCAACTTCAACCTACCTCAACCCACTTCAACCTATTTCAACCTACTTCACCCTTTTACCCACCCAAATTACCCATGAAAATTTTAAAATGTAAGTTATCAAAAACTGTCGAATAAGAAGCTCTCTGAAATATTAAAATCTTAATAGGTTATAATTCATTATTTGAAATTTATCAAAGTTTCATAGGGACAACAAATATTGAGTTGAGCCATTCACTTGTTATGAAGTATTAGGTTGATAAATCATTTAAAGGCTGTTCTTTGACCGACCAAATGTTAAAATGTCGCTAAAGTCGCGTGTTGAAAATTTTTTATCGCTATTCTTTCAAATGAGTTATCTTATCTATCCAAAATAAAGGAGAAAGAAAATATGTTAAATCAGTTAGTCTGTTTACTAGCAAAACTCATGGTGATACCAAATAATATAAGTCACATGTGAACTATAGCTACTATCTAGCTATTAGCTATCTGTCTAAAACAAATTATGAGGTAAGACCCAAAATGCTAGGGTTGGGTTCCCCCGATATATGCATGGTCAAACTCATCAAAAGGCTATATTAAGATAGTGTTTGGAGAGAAAATGATTTTCCATGAAAATGGTTTTCTAATTTGTCGTTGTTTGGTATAATAATGGATGGAAAACTATTTTTCAAGGGAAGTGATATTCCTCCCAATAGAGGAAAATAATTTCCTTTTTGAGAAGATAGGAAGTTGATTTTCTTCCTTCAATTCTTTAATGATATATGGTCAGCTGAAATTCAGGTGCAAAATTCGATTTTAAAAGTTAAGATCGAAACTTAATTATCCAATTCGAACGATTAAAATAAACTCAAATTTAAATTTTCAGCTCAAATTTTTTTCATTTGATCAATATTTATCTCTACCACAACAATTTAATCAACATTTTTGCCACTAAGATAATTTACTCAACTTGCCACTAAAACAGTTTCAATGGTTTGGATCCTTGATCATCAGATAGAAATATTAAAATATGCTCAAATTCAGATTTTGAACTCAATATTCTTTTATTTGGTCAACATTTTTTCAAAAATAATAATTCAATTGACATTTTTCGCGCCTTAAACAGTGCAGTCAATATTTTTTTATTACTAGAACAATCTCAATATTTTGGATCGAAACTTTATCATCGAATATGAAAGATTAAAGCAGGCTTAAATTCAAACTTTGAGCACGACATTACTTCATTTGATCCACATTTGTCTCCGCTACAACAGTTCAATCAGCATTTTTTGCCACTTGAACAATTTAATTGATTTTTTTGTCACTAAAATAATTTCAACAGTTTAGATCGAAACTTGATTATCCGAGAGGAAGTTTTGAAAAAAAACCCAAATATGAATTTTGAGCTTAAAATTCCTTCATTTGGTCAACATTCATCTTAACTACGACTACTCAGTTAATATTTTTCGACATTTACATAATTCAATTAACGTTTTCCTCTTTTTCATGGAAAATAATTTATTTTGTACCAAACAATGAAAAATATGACATGAAAATCAATTTTTCTTGGGAAATATTTTTTTTGCGGAAAATAATTTTTCAGAAAAACCATTTTCCTTCCAACCAAACTCTACCTAAGTTGGAAAATTCCAACCTAAGCCATTGTTTGAATTAAAATGACAATTGGTTATTTACTTGAACCGTTATTTAATTTTTTTTTTTTGGGGGTACAGGACATGATTGAGTCCTTTTGTTTCATTCTTGTTAAAGGCAATATTCATTGGGGGTCAAATTGAGACTTTTTACAAGAATTCATCCGACCGTACATGTACTTAATTCAACCCCTCCGCTCTTAAATCTTGATCATTGCAGAAAAAATTAAAAGAAAACTGCAATCACGTTGTACAATAAAGATAGTCATCCCAATTTTTTTTCCCTATTCTACTACATATTAAAATCAATAAGTTTTGTATGAGACTATCTTATGATAACATAGTGTGAGATGAGAGGCTAGTCCTGAAACGTAGTTCAACAATCACCTTTCGTCAGCCGCATTTAAGTTACACATGCGTAATAAACCCTAACAGAATTTATCTCTCCTTAATTGCCCACATCGCACACTCACTCTCATCAACTGCTTACTCTCTGTTTTCCCCCTCCATTGTCATCTCTTATGTCCACGCAAAATCATTGTCTCTAATCATCATCATCCCTATCATCATCGTTTGCCATCATCATCATCATCTTGTCTTATTCAAAGGGTGATGCATTGAGATTGTTACTCCCTAACAAGTCTTGATTTAGAGCATCAGTGTCGGAGTTTCAATATCTTGAATTCAGGGGGTTTTCTTTTGTGTCGTCTAGTAGTTGTATGAAAAAAATGCAAATGGCATGACTATATGATATCATTTGTTTATTATTAACAGGTGACTATTTAATTATTGCATGTATAACTATATTGATAAATTTTATTTGGAACTTTAATTGCGTATAATATCATAACATGACTATTTACTCGATTCGTGCATGACTATATCCATACAAATTGTGTGCAGACAAATATATATAACCCGGTAATGTTGTCGATAGAGTGTATGTTAATGCGTTGTTTAATTTGCATGTAGCGTTGTAATGTACGTATGACCAAAATTACAACATAAATATGGCCGATAACGTTGTCAAATAATGACTAAATTATTTATATAATTTGATATTTTGGTGATTTAACTAAAGTACTAATAACATTTATGATTGATGACTAATGCAATAGATTAATTATTTGATTTTGTATCATGACCTAACAAGTAATGTATGACTATTAATATTCACACTGGGTGACTGATGTGTGAATTGAACTATTTTTATTCAGTAATTATGTTGCCAAAGATAATGCAACTTGACTATTTCAACGTTACATGTATGACTATATCTATAAAGTTTGTATTCACACAACAAAGAAACGACTAATCACATTTTTTTATGTTGACTGACATGTTGTTTGACTTTCTCATGTTATAAGGTAATATGAGTAATAATATATGAGTAATAATATATGCGAAAAATGACTATACTAATGTGAGTAAGAATATATGACTACTATTAGATATGATAGCGACTATACTAATTTCTTATTTAATTTGAATGTAACGCTGTAATATATGACCAATGATAATATACATAAGACTAAAAACATCATAAATGGGTGACTGAATTAATGTTTTCATTTGTAAGGTAATTGGACTTCTAATATGTGAATGAAGTGTCAATAAGTGAATGTAATTATTTGTTGGTATGTTTTACATTAGACATTGTAATGTAAGGCCAAGTGCAAAAATATAACTGAGAACGTTTCCAAAAGGGAATATATGGTTAGTTAATTCTGTTGTATAGAAAGGTAACCCAAACCGTTGTCACTGGGTGACTATAACTTTTATTTAATACTATCGTTTCAAAACGTAACTGATACTGATGTCAATGGAAGACTATATATGACGTTTAGTTAATCGTTTCAGCATGAAGGGTAACTAATAAGAGCACTAGCAGCGTGAGGGAACGCGTGGAAGGAGGGGGGCCCGCGTGTCCCATGCATGGGAATTTATATTTTGCAGCGTGAGGGAAACAGGGGGCATGTGGGGCACCTCGCCCAGGCGTTCCTCCCCCCATTTCACCTTTTTTTGTCCTTTTTTGATCATTTAATTATTTTTTTGTTTTCTTAATATAAAAATATTATTTAGGTAATTTAAGAAAAAATGTTATAAGTTGGGTCCATATAAAATATTTTATTATATAATTTAAATTGGAGTTCCATTGGTTGGAAAAGTGATAGAATGCAAGTTCTAAAATTGTAGAACTTTTGATGATGTGGTAGGCCAGAGTTCCAAAAACTGGAACTCTAGCTGGGAATGCTCTAATATTTTCAATGAGTGACTGTACTAATAATATATAGATTTTTACCAATATACAAAATTCCCCTTCTTTAACACAAATAATTCATGGGATGTAAAATTTTGTATCAACACAAATTAAATCGAGAAGTTTGAGAATAAATAGGGTTTAATGAAGAGTTTTGGTAACCGAGGAAACATGCCAACTTCCTTTTTAACAAAGTTGGAAACGTAAGGAGAGTGAAACCACTCTTCTAAAGACGCCCCTCTTTGATTTTCAAAAATAATGTCATGTACGCCGTATCATAATAACCTAGTATATATGGGACGGTCTCATACAAAAATTCGCGCACCAAAATAATAGTGTACTAATTGACATTGATCGTCATTTTAGGTTTTTTTTCCTTCATAATAGTAGGTTCATTTACACATTTTTACATTGAACATTTCTGATACGCATATAAATGCAAAATTAATTAGCAGTTGATCATTTATTTTAATTCAGTGTTCAAACTCAAGATTTTAGACAGTGGTCATTACTGATGTTAACGTGGCTTGCATTGCATTTCATGTAAATTGATTTTATGCATGCATGGCATTTGGTGTTCAATTAGCCATCAAATTGGTTAGCCACGTGTAACACGTTGAGAGTGTACCAATTGATGGATTATCAGCAAAGTAAATGTAATTAATAGCGAATTAAGAGCACGAGTTTCGAATTCCATTTAATTCTACTTAGCAAAACTTTGATAACTCTTAATCTAATATCAAATTAAGTTTTTAATTAGTTTTATCAAAATTAATAGTAAAAATTATAAAATAATAGTATTACTAATAAATTATATGGTTTTTAGTGTGTTTTTAATGCCATGTTATTTAACATAATTATTCGGAACCAAAAAGATATATCAAAAACTGGATAGAACAGTACAGTTACTATAATTTTTTTAATAATTATTTATAGTCTATTTTGAATATAACCAACTAAAGTTTACATTACTAATTATTATAATTAACTCCTAAAAATAGTTAAAATTAAAAGTTAATGAAACATTATCAAGAGTTAGTTAACCATGCATGAAATTGGTTAGTCGTTTGTAACATGTCTGAGCGCGTATCACTTGATTGATTATCAGCAAAGTATCGGCATGTTCCTTTCCAGGTATTGTTAACATTCAATACCGATTAACACTCATAAGCACTTATCAGCACCGATCAACATTAATAAGCACTTATTAGTCATATATTATACGTACTCACATTTTCTGTCATGATCATCATCAGCAATGATCAAGAGTCATCAGTATTTATCAATATTAGGGTTGGGAAAAAGTTCGGATCGCACAAATCGGATATTCGGATAAAAATTTCATTCCCGGACCCCAGTTCGAATTATAAATCAGAGTCTTTGCACATACCCGAACCCGAACCTGAATGTCTGATGTCCATACCCGGTTGTCCGAATGACCTAGTTTTTGATATAATTTTTAGATATTTTGACCGAAATTTTGTGTGACTGAACTCGGACTCGATTTTTCAACGTTCGAACCCGATTGTCCCAAATTATTTGTATAAAATTTTGTAGAGAACTTAGACCAAAATTACACATAAACTTAGTTGTCGTTGTCTGATTGTCCAAATTTATCCAAATCCAAAATGGTTCAAAAATCTGTACAACCCGAACTCGAACCCGAACCCGAACCCGACTTGGATTTAAATTCGGACATGACTAATTGTCCGAATTTTAAATTCGGACAAAAAAATTGTTATTGTACCCAGTTTTTGCCGAACTGGACAGATTCGAGCAATCAGATCGGACGGATTTTTGCTAACCCAATCAACGCTAATTAACAATAAGTTACTTGTGAAGTTTAAAAGAACATACCCTAAGTGCGCAATTAGGGCCTGTTCTTTTAGTTGGTCTTTTTCAATTTGCCAACTTGATCCAACTTTAACCCCACTTCAACCCACCTTCTTCAAAATTTTATTCTCACTATTTTAACTAATTTCAAAAAATGTATCAACTTTAACTCATTTTAACTTACTTCAACTCACTTCAATCTATTTTAATTAATTTTATCCTTTTATCGATATCAACTTGCCAACGAAAAGAACACATCCTTAATTGGTTGGTTGCGCAAATGGGGACTCAAATGTCTTCAAGATTGGACGCAATCCTTGCATTGAAAATTCATTTTTGTTAACCCGTGTACGCTGTCGGTCTCAACCATAAAATGAAAAGGAGGGAGGAGAGACCGATAGAGAGCAGAAGCATGTACTAATGAGGTGATTTCCGCTTAGATAGTCGTTCTTACAGATAAACGATGAAAATTGATTTGATGGTGGTGGTATTGGGTGTTTGCCCGTTTGGCCATCAGTTTTTGTTTTGTCAAAACTAGTTGTCTAATTCAGTAATCAAAAGCTAAATATTTGGTCTCTTTAAGTTTTTTGACTTGAACAATTAGGTTGAAAAAATAAAATAAAATTGCCCACTATTTGAAGTTCTTTTTTTTTGAAAAATTTGATTTTTATCTCGCATTTATTTTTCCAAAAACAACTATTATTAAATATTTTTCCTAGAATAGCTAATGTAAACAATTATCAAGTAATGGTTATATAGTTAGTTAATAGTTGATTGTCACATAAGACCGTCCTTTTAATGATAAACTTAAACAAATATAATAAAATACAAATATTAATGTATCCAAATTCAAATTCAATGCACTCTTTAAATATATCCAACCCCTCTTCCCAAAAAAAAAAATCTAATAAGTTATTTTCAATGTAGTTAAATCGACATACGCGGACACCCCTAAATTAAGTCCAAAAATTACAGACACTCTTTAAATATATCCAACCTACATATTGATAGTTTTAATTTATTTAAATATTAAAAGTACAGTTATAAAGTTGGAACCTGATAGAAAAATAAAATAAAATTAAATGTACCCAAGTCCAAATTTTAATCTTCCCCCCCATCTTATCTACAGTTTAGACTTTTAATTCAGTCTAATTTTAATTTCTATAATTTTTTTAGCTTAATTATTTATTTTTCGACGATTTAGTTGCAATATATTCTTAGTGCAGACCTCTCTTTAACTTGGCACTAATAATTTATTTGAACTTGATGCTATTTTTTCCCTTTTGGTGCGAGTAATTGATGCATATTACTTTTTGCAGTTGTATTTCATAGTTGACATGTTAATTTCTTGTTTCCTTTTTTTGTTGATTTTATTGTTTTGTGCTGATGATTTATCTTTTGTAACAAATGGCTTTAGTAAATGCTAGATAATTATAACATTCTGCGATTTTGGTACAATCTATGTATTAAATTCAAAATATAAAAAACTGCAAAGAACAAGCGAAGCAGTAGAGGTATCATAGTTTTTTTCCCTTGGAATTAAAAAGTGGGGTATATTATTATTACTTGTCAACTTCCATTGATGCAGAAATACGGCCGGAATGTTTGTTTTAAACAAAAAAGAGATGGAATGTTTATATAAAATAAACTGTCATAGTATATATCATATAATATCTTTTTTCTATTGATATTGTATATTAGTGATACATCAATAGATGAACACCTTTGTTCTAAATGTCTAAATTCACTAAAAGTATTCAAAGTGAAAGGAAATCAAATCTGTTGAAACAAGGAGGCGAGTAGAGGTCATGCACACCACAGGCGAGAGGCCACAGTAGCACAGCGGTAGGAATGGAGATGGTCCCACTTCCAGTGGATCCAATACATCCAACCACCCCCCCATATTAATCACAATGAAAAGCAACCAACTCTTTGATTATATTCTGTTGGTTGAGACTCTTTAATGATGGGATGAGAGAGAGTCAATGTTACCATTTGATTTGAGTGAAATGTTGGCATTGACTCTCTTGGATTGTATTTTATCTCATCTGGAACCAAACTGTAAGCTTGACTTTCCCACAAATGATGCCTCTCTAGGCTCGGCCTTTCTTCCTCCTTTTCAAATTTTTTTTTAAAAAAAAAAACACACAAATGGGTAATTAGCAACAAGCATCATAAATTAAAAGCAAATTAGTATACCTAAACTACCCTACATGCACCTAAAACCATCTTTTCATTTGTTTTTATCAGTGTAATAGTTTTTAAGTTTAAATTTTGAAAATGACTCGTACTACAAAGTAGGAATCAACTGATTTTGAGAGAATGGTGGGTAATAACTAATAACAAATTGGGTTGGTTTAGTGTCCCTTACTCCTTTTTCTGTAAGCTAGTTTTTATACGTAGTTGAAACATTATTTGTGCCTCCTTGAATTCTATTGGGAAGAAAGTATAATCTTGTTCGGTTTCAAAGGATTGGTGTGAAAAAGGACACTCGGAATGTTTTTTTCTGTACTTTTTAATAAAAGAAAATACCAATCAAGAAGGATTTTATCCTTAGATCATTAATGGAAAAATGAACTAAAAAGTTTAAAAAGAAAACAAAAAAGTATTTTTGGAATATAATAATCCGAACTCTTGGGATGATGGAAACCAATAATCGGATCTTGCGAAATAGCTCCTAGTAGTATGAACTTTGAGGGTATTTAATTTCAATAGTATACGGTCACATTAGATTGTTCTTTTCAGACAATTCTAAATAATATTGACTTTAAAACAAAAGACCTCCTCTACTATTCAAAATAAATACCCTCGAAGTTGCAAATGTTAAGAGCTATGTCTCAAAGTCGGATTATTGATTTCTACCATCCCCAAGTTCAGATTATTAAATTCCAAGAATCCAAAATAAAAAGACGTGGAACTTTCGAAATACACCACTGAGCATTCAATTTGGACATAACTGTCAGATCAAGATGTTGGATTTTTTTAAACAATATACACAAATGAGGGTGTTTTTCGCCATATATTCTCCCTTGGGACTTGATTTTGTTAACTAATCATAGTTGCTTATCATTAGCTTTCAACACTAGTCAATATTTATTAGCACTATTCAACACTAATTACCACTTGCTCATATTTTCTGGTTGTAAGTTCCTAATATTAAGCACTCATCATCACCGCTTAGTAATTAGTTACTTGTGCTAATTGATTGAAAAGAACATGGCCTTACCGTAACATTTGCAAATTTGGTCGAAACTTAATATCAACATATGAAAATGTACGAATTCAGGGTGGGTTTAGTCATACCCTTAACTTTATCCGTATTTGAAAATAAATACCCGTATTCATATTCATCACAATCGGATTTAAGAAATAGTACCTACATGTACACCATTGATCGAATTTTACAACGACTAGGTGCAGATTCTTAAAAGCTACTTTCATTAACTTTTGAAAAACACTATATAAACTTCTAATTAATACCTCATTCATTACTTTACCGGATACTTTTAAGTAGTGATTCATAATATTTTAACTATTACAAACCACTAATCTTTACTTTCATATTTATTATGGAATACAATCTCAATAGATTAAAGAAAGGATGATGAGAAACAGGGGGAAAGAAGAAAAAAACAGGGAGCAAAGGAAGGAGCAAAACAAAGAAATCGACAAGTGAAACCCTCCAAGAAGGAGAGACAACGAAAACAAAAAAGGGGCAAAAAAACGAGTGTGTGATTTAAAAAAGGAAGCCCCACCAGCCTACTCCCACTCTCTTTAAATGCCTGGTACGTTTATGGGCCCCACTTAATTTCCCCTCTCACCCCCCCCCCCCCCCCCCAAAATTACCAATAGGTGAGCATAATCTGCGAATATAAAGCCATTAAGCCACCCAAAGAAATTTACTCTGCATGAAAATGTGGTCCTTAAATAACTTTTTTTTGGGGAGGTTGAATTGAAATATGTGAATTGAAATTCTATTCACATTCATCCTTTTTACTCTTTACATATAAAAATACACATATCTTACACAATGTTTAACCATAATCCTTTTTACTCTTTATTTATAAAGAAACAGGTCTCTTACGCAATGTTTAACCAAAATTATGAAGAACAACATTCCATTTGTCTTAATCAATAAGAAATCTGTTGGCCCAATTTGACTAGTTAAATTATCATAGAGAGGAGTAAATAGGGTGATGAACAAAGGCACAAAATAATCGAAATAGAAATGTGAAAAATGTAAATGTGGACAACACACACAATTTGTAGAGGTTAGGCCACGTCTAGTCCTCTACTCACGGGCGCCCCTCGCCGATGGTATTTTGAACCTCTTTCTTTTATTAGGTCGGTCGATTACACGTGATTTACCAATCGTACAAACTACTTGTTGACCCTACAACTATAAGTGTCCCAACATAGCATTGCTCTCCAACTGTACTTGGGTAGTCGGCCCTCGGACTAATCAACTCAATCCAATACAAAGAAAGATAATAATTATAAGATACACTTTTTTAGTAGAAAACAAAATAAATATGCCAATGTAAGTTCAAACTCTTCTCAAATTCCTCCTCTTAATTTGCAAGTGTAGTTCTCTTTCTTCTTCTTTGCTTGTGATCTCTCTTGTTGTGTGCTTCAGCTTTCAACCAACCTCTATATTTATAACAAAGTCTTGAAGGAACCCTTGGAAGCTAGCCGTTCGACACATCCTTAAATTCAATTTCAGTTCAAGGCTTTGAACAGCAGTTCAGGGTCCTTGAAGATCACTTAATCTTAGCAGACAACGGTCAAGAGCTATTTTTGACTAATTGAGAATCTTCCTGATATGATTTGCAACTTCTTCCATGATCAAGGAAAATATTAAGCATTTAAAAATTGAAACCTTGTTTAAAGAAAGTCAAATATTTGCCAAATGAAGATTCCTAATAAAATGACATATCTTATCACATAATATCATAATCAAATTTGAATTATAAAATATAATACCATAAGGATCACATATTCAAATTTGAGTATTAAACTATCTCAAAGATATTACCACACATAATATAAAATCAATCATATCAATATCTACTTATAATTATAACATATTTAAACAACAGAAATACTAATGTAGGTTCAAATATAATATAATATAATAAACATACCAATGAACCAGGTACTTCTTTTTATCTTTCATCAAAACATGTTCATAAAATGCATTGTAAGCTTAAGGAAGCGAACAAAATCCATCTTCCTCAATTCACGTAGGTGGCTCACACATAATAGCATACCCCATCCCATCAAAAAAGGAAAAAAAGAAAGCAACTAGGCAAGAACTTTTTTTGGGATGGAATTCATCATATTTCTGCTTTTATTATTACACTCCAAAAATATATACATGTATCATGTATGTAAGAATAACTTAATAAATAAATGAATAAAAGAAGGAAAGTGTGAAGGCAGGAGGGGTCAACTGAACTCTGAACTGGCCTCTTGTTTTGGGTGTCCCACTCTCATTTACATTTCCTCCTCCCAAATTTAATTTTACAGCTGCCCCTCAAGTTCTCAACCTCAACGAGGAGCAGGAGGAGGACGAGGAGGAGGAGGAAGAAGAAGGAGGAGAAGAACAAGTAGCTAAGTAAGAAGAAAAGGTTGCATCTTGGAGTACCCAGAAAATCCAGAGAGAGATAGAGATGCCATTGAAGATCAAAGAGCTAATCTGAGGAAGAGAGAGTTGCCCAGATAGAGATATATCGAGATCTGTGTTAATTTTCCAACCCCATTTGCCGTTGGCTTCACGGTGAAGGTGTTCAATTCGAGCTTTGGTTAAAGCAATTCTTCAAGATTCTGGAGAGAGAAAGAGATGGGGAAGGGAAAAGGTCGAATCTTTGATGTTGGAAAGGGAAAATAGAACAACGTTTCCAACTTATTCATCAAGTTTTCCCGTTGGATATTAGTTTCAGGGCTTTTCATTGATTATATAAAGTCAAATGTTGGTCTCCATATTTCCCTTTTAGCTCCTTCCTTTCCTCTCCTCTTTCTCTCGCTTACCGCTTGAATGCAGCTCCAGGTATACCCTCTCTCTGATCTTTCTCTCTCTAGATTTCTTGAGCTACCTAGATTGATGGCAAAATGGGGTTGTCTTAATTTCACTGTTGTTCAATTGAGCTGATAGAAGAATGTTGGGTTGGGAATTCTTAAATTTCTGCTTGGTTATGTCTGATTCTCAACGAGGGTAGAGTAAGGTCTCATTTTGCTGGATTGGGTGCTCTTTTGTTTGAAAATTTTAGTCTTGTATACAGAAGTTCTGATGGATCTATAGAGTAGTTAATGAACGATTTTGAATGTTATTTTCATGGAGATAATGTATGTGCAGAGCAATGGATCAATGATGGATGGTCTTGTTTGAGCTACTTTGCATTAATTTCCAGGTGAATTTCCTCTATAATACTAGCTCATCTGCTGTCGAATAACGTAATCTGCTACTTGATTTGATGTGCTAAGTTGCTTTCCTCTACTAAATCCTTGACATTTTGTCAACGTTATATGATTTTTTTTATAAAAAAAAACTAAATGGTCTTCATTAATGAAACTCAAAAACCCCAAGTTCCCCATCTGGGTCTTTCCTTTTATCTTATCTGATATTGGATTCTTTGGAATTCTCAGGAATGTGTTACCTTTTTGTCGCTGAATCAGGAAAATATTCTTGAAAAAATGTGATTTCAACTTGTTTTTTTCCCTTGTCCTCGAAACAGAAATCATGTGGGAACAATAAAATCAACAGTTGCTCTTATAAAGTGCCATTTTTTGTTCCCCCCCCCCCCCCGGGGCGGGTGGGGGGGGGGGGTATGCTATCCTCTTTAGATCCCTAAGTGAACCTTCCATTAGATTTTAGAAGGTCTTTTGCATTCCATGAACTGTAAAACGCATGGAAGACCATAGGGAAGAGACTCATCATGACTAATAATTGTTGTTGCTAGAGAAAAAAGTGCTTCTTTTTGGCAACTAAAGCTCACATACCATAAGGTCTCCACTTTTCTTTATCTGAAAGAAATAAAATGCTTTTTTGCTTTTCTTTTTCACTTTAGGTATAACTGTATTTCTAGAAATTGTTGTTTTCTTAATTTTGTCATGAATATGATTGATTGTGTTAAGTCATTACCGTGGGTGATGAATTAGGTAAGCCTTTCTTTTCATAGTTAATGGTAACATTCCTTCTTAAGTCCCTTTCTTACCCCATAGTATTTCTTTCCAGGATATTCTTGTTTATGCTTCTTTTCTCTGAGGCTATACTGATGGGTGAGGATGACAATGAGTGAATATATGACAACCATGTTCAGATCTATGTAATATGATCCTGGAACTGCATAACCTCCTGTTGTTTCACGGTTTTACAAAATAAAATGAAAATTATGCTGTACCTATAACAAAGGGAAGATGTCAAATCCAGCACTCTATCTTTTGGTGGATCGAGTAGTTTTCAGATTTTGGGAAGTGCTATCCTAGTCATACACATCATATTCCATTGGTGCATTTACTTAAGGTGATCCTTTGTTACCTAACAGTGGGAGAAGGATGCAGGAAAGCTTTGATACTTGCTTTTGTTCATTATTTGTTAGTCCTCATAAGTCATAATCATATTGCTTGTTTAGCAATAGCACATATCTTGGAAATGGTTAATGGAATAGTTGATATCTTGTTAATTATTCGCGCAAACTGAATTGTTGTGTCTTTATGGTCCTTGTTATGTATACTTGATTTTTAAGTGGGAATTGTATGTTTCCATAAAGTTGCAACTTACTTATCAAAGCAGGGTTGTGTTGATGTAACTTTTCCCCTATACTGGAAGATAAAAATTGATCAAGACTGCTGATCAACTCTTCTTTCTTCTGCCAGGAAAACTAACAAATTGTTTGTGACGAGACGAACAATCATTACAAATTGTTTGTGACGAGACGAACAATCATACTTATGGGCTCAAACCAAATAACTCCTATGAAGCTCTTCCTTCTGTTGACATTGTTACCTCTTTTGTTAGTAACTTATCCTTCTCCAAGTCATGCTGACCTGAACAATGACAAGCAAGCTTTGCTTCAGTTTGCAGCTCTTGTCCCTCACGGCCCCAAAGTTAACTGGAGTGCTGCTACCCCGGTGTGTACCTCTTGGGTGGGAATCACTTGCAGCTCAGACAAGAGCAGTGTCATTGAGCTAAGGCTACCCGGGGTCGGACTCCGAGGTCCGATCCCCAATAATACCCTTGGGAAATTGGATAACCTTACCACCGTCAGTCTCCGGTCTAACCTGCTCTCTGGGAGTCTTCCATCTGATTTGCTGTCGATTCCTTCCCTTCAGTTTGTGTACCTTCAAAGAAATAATCTTTCAGGAAGCATTCCTTCTTCTTTATCCCCTCAGCTCATCACATTAGATCTGTCTTTCAACAACTTTGAGGGTAGGATTCCATCATCTCTTCAAAATCTGACACATTTGAATAAACTATACTTACAAAATAACTCGCTTACTGGATCCATCCCCAAACTGAATCTTCCAAGTCTTAAACATTTGAATTTAAGCAACAACCATCTTAATGGCTCTATTCCATTGACCCTTAAAAGGTTCCCCAATTCATCATTTGAGGGAAATGCTGGCCTTTGTGGGCCACCGCTCAATCAATGCTCTGGAGTTTCTCCGGCTCCATCTCCAGTTTATGAAGTTCCGCCACCTCCAGTTACCCATCATAAAAAAAGCTCTAGGAGATTAAGCAGAGGGGCTATCATTGCCATTGCAGCAGGAGGAGCTGCTGTGCTTTTTCTTTTGCTTCTGATGGTCTTGTTATGCTGTTTGAGAAAGAAGGATAATGAAAGAAGCGGTGTACTTAAGGGTAAGGCTTTTGCTGCTGGAAGGACCGAGAAGCCCAAGGAAGAGTTTGGTAGTGGAGTCCAAGAGGCTGACAAGAACAAACTGGTTTTCTTTGAAGGTTGTTCCTTTAACTTTGATCTGGAGGATCTATTGAGGGCTTCTGCTGAAGTGTTGGGAAAAGGAAGCTATGGAACAACTTATAAGGCCATCTTGGAGGATGGAACAACGGTGGTCGTGAAGAGATTGAAGGAAGTTGTGGTGGGGAAAAGAGAGTTTGAACAGCAGATGGATTTGATTGGGAGGGTGGGTCAGCACCCTAATGTTATTCCCCTCCGAGCTTATTACTACTCAAAGGATGAGAAACTTCTTGTTTACGACTATGTACCAGCTGGCAGCCTATACGCACGTTTGCATGGTATGCTTTCAGTTATCTTGGTGTTTCCTATTATTCAATTATTTTCTTTGGATTAATTTCTTGAATTCTACTTTCGGAACCATATATTCATTACAAAAGGTGTGAACCTATTTCTTTTAGCTTTTAGTTGTTCATGGCTAGTTTGTTACAACTTGTCAGATGCATAAGTTACTTTTCAAATGTCGTTTTGAACCCTTCACGGCGATGCCCTTGTTTATAATTGTGCTAGCATGCCCAAAATTGTACAGTTTTACAATATGAAAGCATGCACTCTCGGGCTGACCTTGTGATAATACTTCAGGGAGCAAAGACGGTGAAAAGCCTCCACTAGACTGGGAATCGAGGGTAAAGATCTTACTGGGAGCTGCCAGGGGTGTTGCTCACATCCATTCAGCTGGTGGGGGTAGGTTCACGCATGGCAACGTCAAATCATCTAACATTCTTCTTTCTGAGGATCTTGATGGATGTGCCACAGATTTTGGCCTAGCTCCTCTAATGAGCTTTCCCGCTGTCCCTCCAAGAACTGCTGGATACCGAGCACCAGAAACAATTGAGACAAGGAAAATCACCCAAAAATCCGACGTATATAGTTTTGGTGTTGTCCTTCTTGAGTTGCTTACAGGTAAGACTCCCGTACAATCACCTGGGCGAGATGAAGTGGCTGATCTCCCAAGGTGGGTGCAGTCAGTTGTCCGAGAGGAGTGGACAGCAGAAGTATTTGATGTGGAGCTAATGAGGCGGCAGAATATCGAGGAAGAACTTGTCCAAATGCTTCAGATTGCCATGGCCTGTGTTTCCAAGGTGCCTGATATGAGACCCGACATGGGAGAGGTGGTGAGGATGATCGAAGATATTAGGCAGTCTGATTCTTCAAGCAGACTTTCCCCAGAGGGCGAGGGGACTTCCAAGTCCAAGGTTTCAGAAATCCAGACACCATAAAAGTATTCTTTTTGTGCTTTTCATTTTGCGATGATTCAGCAGAAAATTTGGGGCAACTAACAAAGGTAAAGGACTGTAAATAGCTCAGATTCTTGCAAGCTTCTCCTGGCGAGGTCTTCCGGCTGTTCAGTGATTCTTTTAGGGTTCTAGCTTTAGAGACCCCAACATTGTCTGGCCATTCTTTTCCTGTCCAATTTTTTCTTCTGTTGAGAATAGGAGTGTTGTAATGTTGTTGTAGCCTACAGTTGATTGTTTCCCAACCACTGTGATTCCATTGGTGATGTTGATGTTTTGAAACTGGCCATGCTGAAAGAATTCTGCAGAGTGTGCAGTACAACAAGTTGAGACCTAACCAGTTGCAGAGATTCGGACAATAATTTTGTGGCTGCTTTGGTTATAATAATTTTAGTTATTAGTAAGTTAGCTATTATTTTTTTGGCTGTCAGCTGTAAATTGATTTTGTTGGTTCCTTTTCATTAGTGGATAGTGATAACGGTTTATAAGAAAAGAGTTATTAAAATTATTGTTTACTAAAATTTGTTTATGCCTATAGTTACTGTTTCCTATTATTTAGTGGAAATTTATAAATCTTTATTATTAGTCTTTTCAAACCTCTCTAAACTTTCGGTGTATCGCATATTGAATTAGCTTTTTGGAGCAAAATGTTCACCATAAAAACTAATTGAGTCGAGTCGAACAAATCATTGAATTAGCCCATCTGGATTTCACATGGACTTAAACAAATTCTAGCCTATCTGGTTGGCCTTCACCAACTCATAAAAGAGTTAACTTTTGCCCAGTCAATCAACAATGTCTATTTTTGCAATTGAATTACCAGGTACATGCTGGCGACCATGTAACAGGAAAATTTCAATCTAAAGAACAAAAAAACTGTCAGTCTGTTTAAAAGAATGTAATTCTATAAAAGTCCTCTCCTATGTAACTGTATGAAATACGCAGTAGTCCATGTAAGTTCTTTACCAATGGACCTTCGACTAGTTTCAACCGTCTTCCGTGTCACTGCTGCGAGTCTGATGAGTCTCTGTTGACTAAATCAGCTCCACTGACATACCTTGCAACGGCCGAAATAAGCCTAAAAGGGGCACCAATCAGAGGGGCATCTATGAGTGGCACACTCTCATTTTCTTGACTAAGCAGACGCTGTGCTTCCATATCATGAGCTTCGTTTTCATCTAATGGAATTTGCACTATTTCGCCAGAGACAGCAGTACCCGAGGGATGCCAAGCTATGTGAGCATAGTCTGAGTCCATATCATCACTGACCAACAATTGGTCATCCCTGAATGGGACTTTTTCGAAACGCTCGAAGCTCTTTGCTGATGAGGAGATGTCCTCTCCTGATCCAGATACCGGGTCACGAACAATGGCATAATCAGGTATGACAACCGAAGCCATGACATTCCGTCGGCCAAGCTCCATATACAACTCATTCACCTGAAATAAAGGTGATGAGGTTAGTGATTATTTATATACAGATTGAACAGACATACTGAAAACAACTAAAATTATGTCAAGGGACTCAAACTTGTCTCAGAAATCTGAATTGCTGTTAGAAATAAAATCAAAATGAGGACAAAATTTGAGATAAATGAGTGGTGTTCCAGTCAAATTCTGCAAATAGCAACTGACTATGATATTGGACTCTGCATGGGCATGTTCATCCCTCATGTCTCTAGAGATATTTACCTTTTCAACAAGCTCTGCATTTTCTGCCACCAGTTTCTCGACCAACGCACAAGATGCTTCTATCTGAGCATTCAAGACTTCTTTATCAGAGACTTCCTATTTCAAAATTCGAACCCCATCAGGCACATTAGCTTTGAAACACTAGGATCTTATTCCTCATACAATCTACCAGTCATTCCACGAATCAGTATGATAAACACCATTTTTGTAACACGCTAATAAAAAGTAACAATGGCAGGGAACATCCTTTTCAAAAGATTCATTTATGATTTAACACATCCTATGCATGGCAATAAGTCACTCCTATGGATGGGTTCCCCTAGACCTTGCAAATGGTTTGTTCTGCTCGGGTACGAGTCAGGTAGAGTTTAGCTCATGTTTCAACTCGTGCCAAGGTGATTCTCGATTTGGGTTAACTTCGGGTCAACAGGTATTTGATCAAATAAGCTTGTCTTGCAAAAGAAAGCAACTTTCTAGGAAATTTCTAATCAAGTTTTGTTTGGTTGGGTTAATATGGGTTTCAGTACTTTTGAGCGAGCCTGTTTCAGGTGCCGGGTTAGATATGGGTACAAATTGCTCGATTCGGGAGTCTGGTCACTTTTGCCCAGTCTAATGCCCCACAACACACACAACCTCCAACTGGTTTTAAGAGGCTCTACATCCCCACAAGTCAGAAAATCGCACATGGACTTTGAATATCAGAAAACAAGGGAATGTGACTATGACAAAGAAGATAATACATCAGTTCATAGAAACCAGAAGCTACAAAGCCAAACTGCATCACTTCCTAAGTTGGTATATAATCTCAACTGCAAAGCACAAATGAAATCAATGGATCAATCAAATAAGGAAAAGGAATAAACCTTTTGCACATTCCCTGATGACTGTGCTGAAGCCAAATTCCTTTCAAAATCTTGAATTCGTGACTGTAAGATTGATATATTGTCTATCAACTGCCTGTTTTGTTGCGAGAGATTGTTTTTTGCTCCTTCCAGCTCCACCACCTGCCAGACTTTGTTTTAATTTCAGCATCAGAGAAAACAGAGTTGTTGGCATTGGAAGGAGGTACAAGCCATTCCTAGGTTGCATGCAGATGGAAATGGAAACCACAAAAGAACCACAAAGAGCAGAAAGCAATTGTCATAAAAGAGGGGATGGAAACATTTTTAAAAAAATTTGAACATAAGCAATATTTGTTATTTCAAATTTTTCAGAAGTGTATTTGCTCCACTCCCAGATTTTGCCTGTAGGTTCCTTACTTTCCTCAAGTTCAACAGCTGAGAAGCACATGAAAAGGGAAATAGAGACTCCTCAAAAATTAGAAAAGGTTGAATAAGGTACAGACCTATGAGCTTTTGGTGCAAATCAAGAGGGAAATACAATTAACGCATTACTTGACTTCAATCCATCCCCAAAATCAAATTCAACTAGGACAATCATCCATTTGTTCCCAGGTAAGGTATCCTTAGTGCCTCTAACTTAAATTCAGGTTCGGGTCAAATCTAGGCTAGACAAATCAGATAATGTCTAACTTTTGGACGAGATATTCATGAACATACCCGGTTTTTTCTAGGCGGATAAATCAGGCAAGCCTAGATTCATGTCAAAATTTGCTTCCGACAATAGAAATAGGAAAAAATCTTGTGTCCGAATTTAAAACTCGGACAAAAAATTCATTACCGTACCATGTTTTTTTCCAGGTGGGACAAATTCAGATAATTGGGTCAGACAAAATATTTCCAGGCCTACTTGTTGCAGCAGGGCTTGCCCCACAGGAAACTAGAAGGGAGAGGAGAACAAAAGTTAAAGATCTGAGATATTAGCATTTGGGACTATGGGTTTAAAAAAAGAGGGTGTTCCCGGTTAAGCATGAGTACCTAAGAGCATCTGCAATGCAAGGCTCGCAAGCCAAAAACTTGGCTCACGGTCCAAGTAATCCCATGCATCAGTGATCCGCTTCGCTTGCCCCACGGTCCAACTCACGGCCGTGATCCGCCCCCCACACATTTTCTCTCTCTTTTTCTTTGCCAACTAAGCCTTTAAAAGTCTAAAACTCAATAATATGGTAGTAGCGGGGTCTATAAAATATTATTTTATTTGGTGATCCATGTTGGTGATCCATAGATGTAAAGAAGAGAGAAAAAGTTGACTTGTGAGATGATGTGGAGGGTGTGGACCCCCACTTATGATCCAAAATTATGGATCACCATTGTATATGCTCTAAACAAGATAGGATCTACAAGAAACAAGAAGGGTTGTTCGATGCTTCCAACTTCCAAGTCTACACCCCCCCAACCCCAAATTTGCGGAAGAAGAAGAGCGGTGTCAGCACAATAATGGTCATTTTTTAACCCTAAAATTATCCCAGGATGTCTCATACACTTTTTTGTGTTTTGTTTGCGTTTCAGAGAAGCAATATGATGACTTTGAAGACTTTGCAAGCAGCTTAGCATAGCTACAATACTTGAAGGGCATGTTTATTTCAGCATTTGCCTAACTACAACTGCTTTCAACCGCTTCCAACCGTTAATCGCAAACTCCAACTGCTCCTAACTGCTCTCAACCGCTTCTAACTGCTCCTAACCGCTTCCAACTGCTCGCAATTGCTCACATTATTGTACAAATGCTAATCATATGCCTCCCAACTGCTCCTAACGGCTCGCAACTGCTAACTCCCAATCACAACTGCTCCCAACGGCTAACCGCTGAAATGAACAGGCCCAAACCTCGTGAACAGCACTAGAGAGTAGAGATATGGCCAAAAGAGTCATCCATATTTCTCATAATTGTTGATGCACCAAATAGCAGGCATGGAACACGAAACAACATTCCTGATTTCCCAATGCAAGCAATAGGGATTCAAAAAAATTGCACCAGCCTGGTAGAATTATTTAGAAATATAGACTGGGATTTATAGCTGATACAACAGAAGAAAACATTTGATTGAGGTTCATTTTAAGATATAAGTTAAACTCATCTTATCTGAACAAATTAGCTAATAGCTATGTACTCTACTTGAACGAAGAACATAAATCTTTACACCAGTTCACACAATGCTATTTCTTTCTGGTTGGACTGTACTTTCAGAATCAACTTCAAATTGCTGGTTCTGAATTGAAAAATTAATAGTGGAAATCGCAATTCAACATGCAAGGAGAAACACTCAATGTTCAAATTCTTCCTTTTTAAAAAATTGGAGGTAGAGGCAACAACAAAAGACACCTATGAGGCCTGCTTACCATTCTTAGATACTAACATAACAAACTATAAAACAATATCTGGAAGCCTCATATGTACCTGCTTACGCAACCTCGTGTTTTCATTAGAGAGCACTGTAATCATTTCCTTGCCTGAGTTCTGCAAAGAAAGGACAATTGAAAAAACGATGAGTAGAGTAGCTTCACATTCATTAAAAAAAATGAGGAAACAAAAGTGAACTGAGGCTGATATACAAAAACAAATATAAGTTAACAATTGTCTAGGAAAGATGACCAGTTACCTCCTTTTCAAGCAATAAAGCTTTCTCCTTTTCCATATGTCGAACTCTCTCCTGCAAAACACTCTAATAAGAGAAGAACTCATTGAGTCATACATTCACTTTTTTCCTTTTTTCCCCGCTAAAAAGTAAGCCACTGCAAGAAAAACCTCTGTGAAGCAATGACAAAGAACCTTTATCCAATGCCTGAGCATAAGAATGGACAGGGATTTGTTTAGTGTCAGGAAATGGAGAGCCCTTACCTCTTCTGAACTTAGAGAAGCTTTCTCCTGCAGTAACTGACTAATTCTTTGTTCAAGGTTCACCTGCAAACGAAACTTGATTTGAGTATTGTTTGCCTAAGAGGGGGAAAAAAAAGACTTAGCATTTTAAGCATGACTTGAAGCAAAGGTCAGTTATCTTCAACATGATACATTTCCCTCTCCAGTTTGGGCAAGCATAGCACTATGCTTCAAGTCAGGTGTGCCAGAATTCAGTGCAAGTAACAAAAATGTAATCACACATTACCTCTTTCTGATGCCGAGAGTTATTTTCACTCTGTAACTGTTTAATTTTCACCTCCAAGTCAGACTGCAATATCAATAAACTAGTAAGTGAGAGCTAATCATAAGCAACAAGAATTATGGTTTCCTATGAGCAAAATGGACTTTTCTGATACGGAATTTAAGCCATTGCAATTAAGAAAATTCAATACCTGTCTTTGCATGTGCAAGTCCTTCTCGTAAAGCAGCTTTTTTATCATCTCGCTTAGCCTAGCCTAGAAAATACCAGAAAGAAACAAAAATTCACATAAACAAGATGTGAGACATAATGATACAGAACTAGACACCTCAAAGTACCAATACTTTAGAATACGATCTAACCAATCTCACCTCTTCCTGCAACCAGTTTTGCTTTTCAATGTCAGATGAAACGAACTGCCAAGTGAAAATTACGAAGATCAAGAAACATCAGGTGCAAATGAAATATTTCAGCAGCATAGAACAGAGCAGAATTTTCATGTCTGCATAATGCCAAGGACAGATAACCAGGATAAATTTTCTTTCACCATTTAACAGGCTTCAACATTAATCCACCTGATAAAATCGAATCTAACATTAACGAGTCCAGACCATTAAATTTCTTACGCTGGTATACCAGGTTATGGTGACAGCAACCTAATCAAACAAGGGATGACTACTCATACATAAAGCTTCTAAAACCCAAGTAAAGAATAGTATTTACCATAACATAGACGAAGTTTTGCATAAAAATGTATTTCTTAAATGATACCAGAATGCTACTGATTCCCGGAACCTTAACTTAGAGATGGCATACTCATGGAGTGATAGCTCCATCAATTTAATGGCAGTAGCGATCGGGGGGGGGGGGGGCATTGTATTTGGAGCATAATTAGTAATATTCCAACCAATTGAGGGACTGCAACATTAATAAGAGCACATTATATCACTCATACCTAGCTGTAATGATGATAACTAATAACCTTAAACATATAACCACGATCCATATATCCAAAGGCACATCTGACCCACCCTATAACCTACTTTATGGGAATTTGCCAATTGAGTTGATCATAACACACATTTATATTTCATACAACCTGTAAACGCACACCATCAGCTCCAGATACATACGGAATTATCAAATTTACGAGCATTAAAAACAGTAACTACAATTATGAACACACGTTTAATCAGCTGGAAAGAACTTACACTACTCATGATTTGAGCATTACGATCAACTTTATCCTCGACGATCTTGATCGAGCCATTATCAGTTACACCGCCATTGGAATCAACAGAACGACTCAAATGATCCTTGGACTCCAAAACATGGCTCTGCTCGCTAGAACTTGTGTCCCCAGCATTAGATGCAGTATCTTCAGTTGCAGCTTTTGCCTGCTGCTTGTTCTTCTTCTTCTTCTTGTTCTTCCTTTTCTTTTTCTCATCCTCCATCTCGATACTTGGATCAAAATTCAACGCCGAATTCTCAGACACAATAAACGCAAAAACATAACTGCACAATTTGATCAAATGCAGCCAAATTCACCCATTCAATAGTATCAAATACCAGGTCTGAAATCAGATTTATGCAAAAAAATGCCAATGATTTACGATTAATTACCTCCTGAATTCGGAAGAAATCGAATCAGGTACCCCAAAAAAAAAAAAAATTGCAATCGAATTGAATTAACGATTACACAAAATCCTGGCGCAACGAAATGGAATTTCTCCCAAATTGAAGGTGAAGAAGAGAGATTTGGCTTGACATAATACCTTGTAGATGATCAACAATGGAGATTGAGAGAGAAAGATTGCAAATTTTTGCAGGGATCCGATCGGAGAAATTGACCTCCTTGGAAGATCTTTGATGTCCGTTCGAGGATTCTGTGCAGCAAAGAAATTGGAAATTTTGTCCGTTAGTAACCGGAAAACGGAATTTGTCACTTTCGGCCGTTGATTGTGTTGTATTTAATTGTGTACTTAGTTTTTTTAAATGTATTTAATCAAAATAAATTGCTTTCAATTTGCTTCCAAACACGAAATACTTTCGATAAAATTTAATTAAAAAATTTAGTTAGGTTTTTTTTTTCCAAATTAATTATGACTAGTTGAAAGCAAATAAATTAGAGGTTGTTCAGTTCAAGTAGGAAAATTGATAACCTTATAAAAAAAGGATGGTAGCGGAAAATGAAATAATTAAGGATGATGATAAGAGCTAGGCAAAACAAAAATTTGTTTTATCTCAAAAATCTGGTTAAAATGTATTGAAAGGTTGAAACATGGTAGATTATTAATTATTCAATTGGAGAATTCAATATTTATATGAACTAAAAAAAGAGTCGTCCAGTAATATATTAATGCTTTCATCAAAAGGACAATTTTTCATTTAATTTTGTGATGGTACTTGTCAATATATTGTGGTGACTTTAGATAAATTACGCATACTTACAACCTGTTGCTAACAAATCCGATATGATTTCATAATCCAATGTATGATATATCAATTTTTAAACTGCACTTAAAATTTTGTCTTGATTCAAGACCCTATTTTCATAAAGTTTATTGCATGTATTTAATTACTTGGTGCAAAGGAGACCGCACTTAGAAAAGCATTGAAGCAATGGCTAGAAGATGACCATCGTTGAGCTTCGATTTATTAGCACTGAACTTAAGTGCAAAAGATGAAGGCTTAAAAAAGAATTGTCAATTTCGGCTGGCAAGTATAATAAGCATGATATCATTAACTATGTTGTCATTGTATCTCTTTCTTTTTTAAAAAAAAAATACAATTACATATGCTAATTTGATACTAAAAGTTGCCTTTTTATTCACAAGTTAGGATTTGCAAAGATATTCCATTATACCATTACTTTGTTATATTGTTAAAAAAAAAAAAAAAAAAACTTTGAATGTATTAACTTTTATTTAAAAATAAAAAACTGTGATATGGCAAAACATTGGGAAGGAACAATGAGAAGAGAAAACCAGGAGTTCCGAACTGACCAAGAGTTCCGAACTGTCAAGGAAACAGACTTGATCCCAAAGTGTGATATTATCAACCCAAGTCATGGTCTTCACTTTCATTCTTTCTGCATAAGAAAACAATTTATGCCAGCATTACCAAACAAAGCCGCCACTTCCTTGTTCTCGAATCAAAAACCCATTTATCATTCATCTTCTCTCCACTTCAATTCGTCAATTGGGTTGGCGAAATCTAAGATTTTGACAAGTGGGGTTCTTTCAATTTTATTGGAAAACCCCTTCTTGAGTTGTTCTGATAATTCTTCTCTATATTTGAAGCTAGGGTTTTTGGTCCCCCCCTTTTCAAGGTTTGTATCTTTCTGCCTCAATTCCATTTGATTTCTATTCCTTTTCTTCTTTTTTTATGCTTATTTTTTCTATGCCTTTGCGCTCATGGGCTAATTGTCAACCTTTCTACGAATATTTCATTTGGGTATTTGTGGGCATTAATGATTTGTATATCAACCTCTAAGGCTGTGGATTGGATTGGATTCATACATGTAATTGCATTGATATCGATTGAATTTGGCTTCATGTGGGACGGTAAACATAAAACATTACTTATGTATTGATTCAGAATGGCGGATGGGCTGAATCATAACTTTTGACGTCTATAGCACATGAGTGTAGTCAAAGCTTATTGTGTGTTTTCCTCGTAAGCCTTCTAGAGTGTCACATTGATTGCTTTTTCAGTAATTCATTCTCCTGGTGACTAGCTCTTTGAATTCTTCAATGTCTGAATGTCACCATCGTCTTTGTTGTACGCTCAAGCTTATACTTTCCTGCTGTTTCTGATGATTTTGCAGCATCGTTGCTGATCACCTGTTTGAATTCAACTCTCTGCGGTTTCAGATGGGGTTGTGTATGTCAAAAGTAAGTTCATATGAATGAAAAAGCATTTTGAAGCATATTGTTTGACACCAATTTCTTGCGATTTTGCTCTAATCATCTGTGATTAATTGATGTGCTATTAACGTCTTTCCTGTTTCCCTGCTTAAGAATCATCAGATATTTAGGAAATTTAAGCATGTCAGCAGAAGGGAAGCCCTATGGTATTATTCATTCACGTTCCATAAGTGTCTTACATATGCCTCTGGCATTCCTATTCCAGTGGTGATATTCAAATCCAAATTGCTACGCTGCGAGTCAGGCCTATAGAGAACGGAAGGGTTTTTTTTTTTTGGGTTTTGGGGGGGGGGGGGGGTGGCTGCCTTAGCCTTGAATTATAGAACGGGTGGTTTTTTAAGACCCTAGATTAAAAAGCCATTGACTGCCGAGAAGAAGCACATCACAGTTTAGAGAGGCATTTTGCCTGAATCCACTTTAATCAAAGTCAAAGCTTACCAAAACTTTTCAGCTATCCTGCAAGTGGACAGATCCTACAGTGATGCTATGTGCAGATTGAAAATGATTTTATACATCTCATTCCCTTGCTGTTAAGTTATTATATCAGTTGCATGGTCGAAGATTTGGCATTTGTAGCTAGGTGTGCTGTTAACGTATTGACCATGTATGATGTATCAAGCACTAGCTATCACTTATCCGATTTCATTATTTCTTTTCGGAGCTGTCATTTGGTGAATATGGTGTTAGTACTGTTGTTCCCAAAGCGAATGTGAACTACTTATAGAAATTGAAATTTATACTGCTGATATCTATGTGGCTTCCAATAATTCTTTTTTTTTGGGGGGGGGGGGTTCCTGTTGAACCTTCTCTTTTTCTCTATCTTTTTCCTTCCCCTTGGTTTGAGAACAATATGTTCACATTTGAGTATGTGGATGATGAAAATGAGACTGGTTTTCTATCTTTATATTCGGTTTGTTCCACTGTTTGTCTAGCTATGATTTTGCACGATAATTTTCAGAGACTTGTGTGCCAAGTCATTTACCATTGTGAAATCACCCAACACTGACTGTGCATTTTTAATGTTGTTCTTACTGTAGCAACAAAGTGATGGGGATGATTCCACACACTTTGAGTTGGCTGGTGGAAATGTCGATCTTGTTACCACCAAGGAAGCCTGGGAGGGGAAGTTGTCACAAGCAAGTCGCGAAGGCAAGATTGTAAGTTGCATTTCCTATTTTGTTTTTCAGGAGTCAGGAGTAATGATCTGTTTGACTAGTTTCTGGAATTTTTATTGCTTCCTTCAGAAATTACTTGGAGCTTCGCACAAGGCTCTTCAAGTTCAAAGAGCTCTTGGGTACCTTTTCTTTGACTGTGCATAAAAGTTGTCCCATTTTTTGCGATTGGATTGAGGAAAAAGTAGATTTGTTATAGTAAGAGTAAGACCTTAAAGTCTAAGATGCTAACTGAAGGGAGAAAAAGCAGAAATGTCAAATATAAAATCTTCAGCTGCTAAAAGGGTAACTTGTGTGTTAATGTCTGCTTATCTTTGCTCTCATGAACCTCTTATGTTCTTTTTATATTATTTGCTGAAAATTTCCCCATCCCTGAACTTGAATACACAATTGCTCTTCTCACTTCATCCTCTTTTGCAATCCCTGTACTTAAAAATTCTGAGTTCGAAACATTTTGCTGGTTACCATGTTGACAAAAAGTGCCACAGTATACACTCATACCAAAGCCAAGGCGCTAAAAAGTTTTCTGCATAGATTACGGGAGTTGGAACTTCTTGGATGAAGTCTTAGAGTGCTAACTGAGCATATATATATATATATTTTTTTTGGGGTCCATTTGTACTGCAAACTTCACCATAAATAACTCTGTTGTGAGTTTACGGTTGCCTACTTCTGCATTTTTTTTCGAGGAAGGAGGAATTTAGTTGCAGTAGCAGTCATGAAATCTCTAAAACCTGCTGTTATGGATGTAGCTTAAATGGCCGTGGCGTGATTTTTAAGAATTACTTAGGTGTCCATTGTGCCCATAAAGCAGGCTTGGTGATGTGGGCCATAGCTTACTTTATATAAATCTTATTAGGCATATAATCACAAAATAACATGCTTTAAAAGTGTGGTATATGTACAGCTATGCATGATGACCTTTATGCATGTGGATTGCAAGTTACTTAGACAGCGGGGCCAGCAGTACGTTGGCCTTGATTTGTTTTCATGGGTTCTGTCTCATGTCAATTCAATGCTTTGCACTATTTCCTTCAATCAATGAACAAACTTATGGACTAAGCGTTGTTATTTTCTCTCTTGTTTTACAGCCATGTGCTGGTAAGACCAAGCTTTTGGTGCATTTACATACTGTTCTCTGTTCTCTTTTCTGGTTTCTGTGTGCTTATCTCATGTCATTCCATTTTAGCTGGAAGTTTTGCTTGAAACTATAGGCTCAGCTTTTCTGCCCCAGGCCTGGGAGTATGAACATTGCTACACAGGCAATGTTGCTGCCAATTTTGCTTTCTGTGTGTATTTTTTTTTTGGTTTTTTTTGGGGGGGGGGGGGGAGCCTTTTTTGGCGGGGTCGGGGGAAATTTTTTTGGGGGCGGGGGGTAGGATTTAAAAAAATAGTATATAGTGTATCCTGGGTTCATAGATGCAGGACCATCTTATTATTTGCGGCAAAAACTTGACTAAATATCCTTTGACAGGTCATCGCAAATTTTAGTGCAGTATGGTGTGGACCGTGCCAGATGATTGCACCATATTATTCTGAACTGTCTGAGAAGTATCCTTCATTCATGTTCCTGACCATTGACGTTGATGAACTTACTGTGAGTATCACAATCCAGATTCCAGTTCAATAGAAAAGGGGCACAGTAAATCTTGTCTAATGCATCCCACTTGTCTCGTCATTAGTTAGGACTTTATTTGCTGTATCATCTTGGTAAGATAGCGAAGACAAGGGACTGGCTTATGGAATGGTCGTCCTTGTAACACATTTGTTTTGAATGGTGGGAACCGTAAATTTTTTTATTTTGGCCATTTAATCCTGGGTTGGACTCTTTTCTTTGGGGGTGGGGGGGTGTAATATTTTGTCCCTAGCGAATTTCTTGTGATTATGGTATAGTCTTGTTCTAAGACCAGCAAAGATTGTGGTGAGTGCAGTATGTTAGCACTTCGTTTGATATCAAGGCCACTCCAACATTTTTCTTCCTCAAGGATGGGCAACAGATTGACAAACTGGTAGGTGCTAACAAGCCAGAGTTACTGAAGAAGATAACTACCATCTTGGACTCGCAGGGCGGGTGTCCTCGATGACACCCACATTCACGTTCATCATCTATTTGGGAATGAGTTTTGGCTTCATCGAATCGACAATGCCTTTTCCTGGCCATCTCTTTTTAACTTTACTGTAAAGCTTTGGGAATGTAAATGATGAGAAGTTTCTGGTTTCTTTTCCCCCCTTTTCTTCTCGTTGTTCTTGTTCTTGTTCATACCTTCTGGTTTGTGTATTTATGTCGTTTCTACCATGATGAACTGATGGTCGTATTTGTGGCGAAGGACCCTGTTTCTCCCAGTTTTATATTTTCAGTTTTCTCAGAATGAGTGCTTGTCAAGTTCACTTCTTGCA
Organism: Carnegiea gigantea; assembly: GCA_029747015.1. Lineage (NCBI taxonomy): Eukaryota > Viridiplantae > Streptophyta > Magnoliopsida > Caryophyllales > Cactaceae > Carnegiea > Carnegiea gigantea. The sequence goes on from JAKOGI010000489.1 coordinate 33,926, forward strand.
AAGTATCTTTCCCTTTTCAGTTTCCACTTAGATTTATACTGTCTATTAGTAGGGCTGAGCAAAATAATCAAGTACTTGGATTTAGATCCAGCGGATCCAAATCCGAAGCCGGTTGAAAGGGTTTTAGGACCAATTCCAAAATCTAGGATCCAGTGACAACCCCTATTGGAAATTTGAAACCCAGATATAACCGGTTACCCGGTCCAAGAGTTTTAAAAAAAATTTCTCCCACATATATATCCAAGTTAAAGCCAAAAGTCCCAACTTCCTTTTCAACCCCCCGTTCCTTGAGCGCTTGACTTCCTGACCCTAAGGCTCTTAATTCTCAAAGGCTCACATTCAGTCACTTACACTTATCGATAGTCCACTCCCTATCTGCTCCATCACTTTGTCTCTCTCCGATGACTGTCGCTTTTTGATCTATTTATATTTGAGCTCTTATCCCTCTCTTTGTCCTCTAATTGCAAATATGTGTGTGCAGTTCTATCTTCTTTGACGACCAAAAAAATAGCCAAAACAGGGGAACCGGGTAACCAACACTAGAACCGGTCCCAATTGGGTCCAAGTCCAAAAATCTTAGAACATGTCCAACCGGATTCGAAATTGATTTTCAGATTTTGGACCCGAAGTCAATCAAGATCAGGATTGGGACCAATTCCATGAAAATGAATCCTGTACTCGATCCTGCTCAGTCCTACTGTTTAGTCACATAGAAACTTCGAAGCTATACTATGGAGTTACTTCTTAAGTGCTTTTTTGGGGGGTTTTTTTGGGGTTGGGGGGGGGGGAACTGAGCAATTTTGCCCTTGAGTTATAGAAAATATCTTAGTAAATGTAGTAATGATGTGAGAGCAGCCAATTTTGGTAGAGGGAAGTAAAAGTTTGATTCATATCAATTGGGAAATACCTAAAACAAGTTACAATTAGAAGATACACGAGTTTTAACGGTAATATATATCATACACCTAGGAGTTGTAATCTCACTTGACAAGTATATTCATGTATTTGTCACATAGATAATTTTTAATGTGTGATTTATGAGAACTCATGTTTTTAGAAGTATGATATAAGCTTTGAGTTTTAACTCGTATAAAGCAGAAAATAATTGTCAATTCCCTTTGTCTTTACTGTCATATGTGACTTATTTGTGCTGAAAAAAAGAAAAATAATTTGAAGTAGAACTCCAAATATGACAGAGATCAAATATTTTGTGTCTCAACCAAAGATATTGCGTTTGTAGTTCAGTAATTGTATTTATAGAAGCATTTGACTTGAACCTAAAGTAGATAAACTTAGTACCATTCTATTATCCAGCTTTTTAGATTTATCATTTATATTGCCTTATTAGTTCTTTTAAACATAGATTAACAAAAAATTACTTGAGACCTGAAATCCGAATTGAATAACGTGTACTCATATCCAATTTGACATCCGAAACTGGCTCATCTAAAAGTGGATCCAAAACTCGAATGCACACGAATCAAACCCAACCTAACTTGAAATTATCCTATAGAGTTGCTTCTTCTTGCTGGAACAAATTTATTGAACCAAATATCAATTGACTTGAAGTCTAATTAAACCAAAAATCATCAAATTAATGATGTCTTAACCTAGTGGTTAAAACTGATGTCCTGAGTATAGTATGTTCTATATTTAATTCTTTTTCTGTACTATAATATAACTATATTGTACTGTTCTTTAGGGCTCTTACATATCCACCAAAAAAAAAAAAAGTCCAAAAATCATCGGTTGTGAATTGAAATTATGTTCACCCAAAATATGGCCCGGTTCAAACGTAACTCGAATCATTCTGGTTGAACCCAAAAAACCCCAAGCTTGACCGGAAATAAAACATGACCCCCACCCACGGCCACTAAACACAAAGCATTGGTTTGGGCGTTTGATTTGGCCGCCTACATTTCGCCAAGGCAAGAAGATTGGACGTTGGTCGGCAGTCTCAGCTTTCAACTTTCCATTGTCTCTAATACGAAGAGCAGTGCTTCTTCGCCTTCGGTTTCGCTTATTTGCATCAGTGCTTCTCAATAAAGGTGCGCTTGCTCTGTATTTGTCTTTGCCAATTGCGAATTTGGTGTTAGTTTACAGGACCAAAACCCCATGAAATCTAGTCTTGGTGAGAATCGTTGAGGCTAAAAGGGCAACCGCCAAAAGCAACGTTAGGGTTTTTCTTGGGTACCCAAGTGGGTTTGCTTCTGTTTCTTGATTTTGCAAACCCAAATTTGCTCTTATGCTCGCTGTGCTTGGTGTACTGTTATGCTAATTGAACAAATTCTCGTGAATAATTGCTAGGGCTACCCATTTCTGTTGTTCATTATACATTTAAGATACAAGAGAGCGATTATGCTTTCGCTCTCTGTATCCTGATCATATCAAGGATTGAACTTTTGATTTTTAATTCGTTGAAGTGGGTATTTGTCATTTGACTTAAGCGGGCATGCGTGTTAATTTCTAATCGTCAAATGCGTTTTAGTAGTTGAGCATTTATAAGGTCCCTCTTTTTTTTCTTTTTTGGTAAATCAGTGACATTGTGCATTTACCCATGTCAAATTTTAGATTTCCAGGCCTGGCCATCAAATAATCATTGCTTTCTCTCTTCAAGGCAAAAGATCAACGTAGGATAGACATCATGGTAAGTTCTCGGGTTGTAACATCCCTTTTTATGTTGGTTTGAATACAGTGAAAGTGAGCTACTATCTACAGAACTGGAACTGGGAAGTTTTGCTGGAACAATTCAATCGGCAGTTATGGTGCTTTTTTAGTTTTCTCTGGAGTTTGGTCTGTGGTTGTTGATTGCGATTGTGGTTGCTTCTAGTGACATTTTGTCGTCCTGTGCCCCTTTCAGTCTAGTAGAAAGGAAACAGTTTTGGATCTTGCCAAATTTGTTGACAAGGGGGTCCAAGTCAAGCTTACCGGTGGAAGACAAGGTATCTTTCTGCTCCCTGTTTTTCCTTTTGGGTCTGTGCATGCGTGTATGTGTGTCAAGAACAGAATGCCTTCCTCATTTTCATTGAAAATGTGCGCAATATTATCATCAATATCCCAATGTTGTTCTATGTTTGCTAAAGATAAACATTCTTGCTTGTCCTTAATCTTCTTTTTTTTTACCCCTTTGGATGTGACCGGGGCCTGTAGTCGTTCCTCTGCAAGAACGAAGCTAGAACTTCTATTGAGGGGAGGCTCCCAAAGGATAATATGACAATTTGTTGAACTAAAAAATCTAAATTCCATTAAATTATTAACAAAGCAGCTTAGCAGTAGCCTATATGTGTGAGTCCTAATGCACACAATGACATTATAGAAATGATCCGCCCTCACCCCCACCCTCAAAAAAAAAGGAGAGGATACGGTAGCTTTATTCAGTCCTCTTTGTGCTTTTAGGTATAAAAATTTAAAAATTCCTCAGTAAAAGCTGGGGATGGGGAAGATGTTCCCATGCTTGGGCTTGGCTCCTGCCTAGTCTATAAGCTGTATCTGTTCCTATTGCACTTGGTGCTCCGTGTAAATCCAAAGAAATGCACTTTCTGGTTCAATATCATTGCTCTGAGAAGTGCTTAGTTACATCAGTTTACTTGTTCTGGTTCATGATTCTTCCAGAAAATGCTCTTTCTTACATTTATGGTTAAGAGATGATATTCAGAGGAATGAGGAAAGGTAGTGCCGCTATAGTTCTGTTATTGAGGTTTCTCACAAGTTCATATTGCTGGCCTGCTCTGAAATTAGAAAAATGTTAATATATCGCTATATGAGGATCTTGACGTCTGAATATAAGAGGATATCATATTTAGCTTGCATATTCCATGGAACTTTGGTGTTTGCAATGGTGTTGAAATCAGTGCAAGTCATAAAGATTACTTAAAAGGGATGGAGCAAGTCTGTAAAAAGCTTGCCCATTCATGGCAACCTCAAAAACCCTTCCATTTTCTTTAAAATTCGGCCTATGAATCACGAGTGTGCAACACTATTGTGATAGGAGATGGGTTTGCAGAATTTACCAGATTTGGCGAATTAGTACGCTAAAGTATCGTGTTCTCGTTCGCGCAAAATGGTTTGCGGTACGCTGGAGACAATCCGGTAACTATGCATGGAAACTATCTAATATTTAGGATGCAATGTTGAATGGACAATTCAGATTTCCATGTATTAATTAAATTAGGCTTCTTTCTTTTGTCTTATAAGTGTGGTCACCCCAGCCTTAGTATTCTGTCAGGCTGTCTTCTCTGGAGTTAAAATGTACTATGCTGTAATGCCTCTCACTGGCTTGAGTATAAGGGGTGCTGGAAGACTTCCTTGACGGAATGGCTATTGTTTGACATCCCAATTTGCCTGACTTTATTACCATTTCTATTGACTTTTTTTTTGTGAATTTTGTTGATTTGTTCTGTTTTTGTGTTTCCAAATCTGTTCTCTGTTAACTTGATCATGGAGTCTTTGCTCTTACATCATCTCGATCATTGACTGCTTCTGTTGATCATAAATCACATTAGTTATGTTTTGTTTGAACAGTGACTGGAACATTGAAGGGGTACGACCAGCTGCTTAACCTTGTGCTTGATGAAGCTATTGAATATCTGAGAGGTATTTCCTTCTCTGCTTATTTATTTTTCCTTTTTGGTTTTCTCCAAAATTAGTATGGGCTATTTGAGCCTTCTCTTCGAGGCTGAAGCTGCTTTTATAGCCCCTACTCACCGGAAATGGTCACTTCATTTCTCAGATGCATCAGTATTCTGTAGATGAATGTGCACAGATATAGTTATGACAATCAACAAATTGTCGAAAATTTGGGTCATAGACAGGGCTTCAGTATCAGAATCTTATGAGATTAACATGTAGAAATCTGCATCTATATCCTGATACCAATTCTAACATATCTAGATCTAAAACTGACAAGGCCAATATTAGCTTAACTATGTAATGAGGTAACTGCCAACATTGGTTGGCTTAAGTGGTTTGTCACTCCTTTCCCTGTGCAAGTTCTTAGGTTTCAAGTCTTGTGAATGTAGAAAACATACATTGAGAGAGCCCTACCCCTTCTAGGTCAGTGGGTAAATGGAGGATCAAAGATGTCAGAAGACCTACAACTTATCCTGCAGTTATAATCTTAATCAGAAAACGAGTCTTTAACAAGAAAAAATTGACCTGAGAATACAATAGGAGATATGAATCATCAAGTGCCTTTTGCTCTTGTTCATTTTCTTATTGTTCTATCTTTCCTAGTGGCCTGGTTTGGAGTACCATTGAGCTGGGAGCTGTGAACTAGATCTTATTTGTAGATCATGGCGTCACAACCTATCAGATGTCTTACCTCCGTTGGCCCTGAATCTTTCTTCCCCTCTGAGTCTGTTTTCCCTTGTCCTTGATATGCTTGGGGCGGTGGTATTTAGTTGTTTAACAGTTACTGCAGAAGCGAAGTTACTACATTTCTTTTCCTTTTTTTGGGGGGGGGGGGGTTATAAATAGGATAGAGTTATAAAGGCGAAGGGGGCAAATTATATCAAACTTTACAATCACCGTGAGTATTGAGCATTTGGTTTTTACCATTTCTTATAGCAAGCTGGAAGGGGTGAGGGAAGCCATGGAATTGGTCATCCTTGATCCACTAGGCCCTTGGCCTGAGATAACTGGTCAATATTACTCTTTTTATATAATTTGTATTTATAAATTGTACGAAGATTCACAACCTGGCTGCATGTGGTTGCAGATCCTGACGATCCACTGAAGACTACTGACCAGACTAGACGCCTTGGCTTAATTGTATGTTTCTTGTGGCCTTCTGTCCCCTATAGCTTTAGATTCGCAGTTTCTTGATGGCATTTCCTTTTCACATCTAGGAACACAAAAAATTTAAAGTTTTTGTGTCTCTAACTATTTATAGAATGGCCCATGACATGAACAAGTCAAATCTAAACTAGATGTCATCTGCTTTCAGTTCAGACATCAACACCCCCCCAAACAAAAAAGTATCCACTATTTTAGGACTGTCATTGGTTACTGTTAGATGATGGCAAGACGGTGGAATGCATAGCTTCAACTGTAATCCTTATTTCTTAGGCCCTGTTCTTTTCATGGGTCAATCCATATTTACGAACCTCAACCCATTTCAACCTACTTCAACCTATTTCAACCTACTTCAACCCACTTAAAAAAAAAAAAAAATACCAACTTCAACCAACTTCAACCAATCCCCTTCATAATTGTAATAATTTATAAAGTATCATGTGAGATTTTAGTGCCTGTTGTTTTTGTGGGTAAATTGGGTGGGTAAAAGGGTGAGGTAGGTTGAAGTAGGTTGAGGTGGATTGAGGTGGGTTGAAGTCGGTATTTTTTTTTGAGGTGGGTTGAAATAGGTTGAACTAGGTGAAAGTGGGTTGATGTAGATTGAAAAATGCTGAAGTTGGTATCTTTCTTATGTGGTGGGTTTAGGTGGGTTAAAATAATGAGAATGAAATTAATGTGTGATAATTTATGAAGTTATCGAAATTTTGTGGAATTTTTGTTTATTCTTTATTCTTTTTTACTTTTTATATTTTGTATTTTTTATATTTTTTATATTTTTTATTTTTGGTTTTTATTTTTTATTTTCTAAATTTTTATTTTTTGTTTTTTATTTCTTATTTCTCATTTTTATTTATTTAATTTTTTGTAATTTTTGTATTTTTCATTTTTTAATTTTTATTTTTAATTTGTAAGTTTTAATTATTTTAAATTTTGATGTTAAATTTTTTATTTTGAAGTTTTCATTTTGTACTTTTTATGTTTTTATTTGTTGTTTTTTTTGTCTAATTTATATTTTTATAATTTTAAATTTTAAATTTTAATTTAGTAAATTTTTAATATTTAATGTTTAATTTTTATTTGTGACTTTTTCCTTTTTATTTTTGTAAATTTTAATTTGAATTTTTTATTTTTTGTTTTTTATTTATCTATGATCTTAGGTTTTTTTATGTTTGTTATGTTTTAATTTTTTATTTCTTATTTTTTATTTTCTTACTTTTTATTTTTTCTTTTAATTTTTAATTTTAATTTTTAATTTTTAATTTTTAATTTTTTATTTGTTTATGTTTTAATTTTTAGTTTTTATTTTTTATGTTTTGATGTTGTTTATGTTTTATGTTTTTATTTTTTTATTTCTTATATCTTATTTTTTGTTTTTTACTTTTTACATTTTAATTTTATTTTTTTTGTATTTTTTATTTTGTATTTCTTATTTCTTATTTTTTTATGTTTTTATTTTGTAGTATTTATTTCTTATTTCTAAATTGTTTAGTTCTTTATAATTTTATTTTTGATTTTTTAATATTTTCGAATTTTCTGTAACTTTTCTGTAACTTTTGGTTGTTTATTTTTTATTTTTTATTTGTAATTTTGGTAAGTTTTTGAATTTGGTATTTTTTATGTTTTATTTCGTTGGTTGTTACTTTGTATTTCTTGGTTTTTATTTTTTGTTTTTTATTTAGTACTATTTTTAATTTTTTTGTTGTTTGGTTTATTTTGGTGTTTTTTATTTTTGTTATTTTTTCATATTTTTAATTTGTGACTATTTACTTTTTAATTATCAATTGTGTTATATATTATTTATTATTTATTTTTTAATTTTAATTTTCTTATGTATAATTTTATAATTTTTTTGTTGTTTGTTTTCTACTTTTTACTTTTCGTGGCTTACTTTTGTTTTTTACTTCGTACTTTTTACTTTGTTGTTTTTCTTTTTTTACTTTTCTTTGTTTATTATTTATTTTTCTATGATGTCATGTTGGTTATGTTTGTTATGTTTTTATTTTTTTATTTCTTATTTGTTAATTTTCATTATTTATTTTCAATTTTAAAATTGTAATATGTTATTTTCCATGTTTTTGTCTATCTAAATTTTTATGTTTTATTTTACATTTGTCTTTTTTTTAATTTGTTTTATGTATTTATGTTTTGTATGGTTTATGTTTATATTTTGTTTTGCTTATTTCTTATTTTGTATTTTCTAATTTGACATTTTAATTTTAGTTTTTAAAATTTAAATTTGTATTTGTTATTTGTTATTTTTTATGTTTGTATGTTACTATTTTTTGTTCTTTATTTCTTATGTCATATGTCGTTACATATTTGGTTTTTTATGTTTTTATTTTTAACGTTTTATTTGTTTGGAGTTTTTTCATTTTTCAATTTTGTAATTTCACATTTGAATTTTTTCATTTTTGAATTTGTTACTTTTCATTTTTGTACATAATTTCAGAGTTGTCATGTTTGTATGTGTGTATTCGCATCCGAAATCAGTAACTAACTGCAATTTGCAAACGTGATACAAAGACGAAGAAATGCACATGCATATGAAATTGATTACAACAATGCATCGCACATAGTAAGCGACGCAAACATACGGGCACCTATTAGTGCTACCTTCACACCCATTTAACTTATGGTGGGACGAGAAGCCCAAATTTCATTCGCTATCTGATTCCTAATTTCTTTCATGGCATTCTTAGTATCCTAATCAAATAGGTTAACAGCTGGCGTCAGAGCAGTGCATAACGACCTTGGTGAGATTTGCATCCCCTTCTCATGCAGACGGATGAAATTGTGGAGTGTACATGCTGCAATAACAATTTGTATTTGTGATTCTAAACTCATTTGAGGCATCCACGTAAAGAGGAGTGTCGATAGTTAAACTCTTCTTCAATGCCTTGTGGCCCATGGCCGGATCGTCGGCCACTTATGAATTCAGGAATGTGGTAGCGAACACTCTTCCCTGGATAAGGAGCCAAGTACCCTATCGTGTTTGGATACGCAGAATCCACCAAATAATATTTTCCTGTTGGATTATGTAAGACAAAAAACAGCACATGAATTTTGGTTTATACTGAATCAAATTACTTAAAACCACGACAATGAACATGTGAGTACCTCGTTGAGGATGAGGGAAATGAAATTTACGCTGACTCAAACTATCCTTCAATATAGGTAGATCGTGGGAGCTTCCTTCCCAGCCAACATTCACATATGTAAACATCATGTTGAAAGAAACGACACACAAAATGTTCCAAGTCTTTCGGCCTTTACGATTTCGAAATCGTTGGCCACTATCATCTCCTACTACGCATTGAATATGTGTCCCATCTAACGCCCCAATGCAATCCTTCAACAGATAATAACTACTTGAGCTTGTTTTCACATTTACGTTGAATGAGAAGAACATGTTAAAGTGTGTGCGAAGGTTCACAGCATACCTTAAAAAATGGCCAATAGAAGCCTTTCTTCTGGAGAATTTCAGGAGCCACTTCATCTTGACTTTGGTACGGCCTAACAATATCGACAGAAAATTGCGCAAGACCGTCGAGTATTTGTTTATGATATTTGCCTATTGTTGATGGGGAATGCTGAAAGCGATCTTCAGCCTCCTGATAGCTAGCCCCTCTTGCCAACCTAAACGTCATCGCAACTATTTCGACAGCTCTAACAAAATGACCCTCTTCCAATAAACCTCTCTCCATGAATATGCTAACAAGATATGTGAAAGCATCTTTTTCGAGGCGAAGAACTTTACGACACAAGTCTGGACGATTCCCGCTCAACAATCTATGTATATACTGCGCCCCACTCTCCCCACCAATTGCTCTTGGCATTCTTTCTTTGAACGTCGAGTGAGGTCGATTCGCAAGATAACGTTCTAGGATGTAACCGATAACAGTATCAACAGCTTGGTCTTCCACTTCATCTATTGTACATTCCTCCTTATCCATTGTACAGTCATCCATATCCATTCTACATCATATCAGCACACAACAATAAGCGAGCTGAAGTAGAAGGAAATTATGCTTGCCACATAACATGTTCTGCCTCTGCATACAACGATAACATCAAGTACACATACAACAACAGCAGAAAATGAAAAGACAACAACGTCATCCAAACCAAAGCAAGGAACATGTCTATCAGTACCTACTGCTCACGTAGACAAACTCCAAACATAAGAACGCACAACAAATTAAAGGCATACATACTCCAATCCACTTACACGGTCCCATGGAAAACCCTCTTGATTTGATGTATCTAACCACAAACTCATCATCCAAATCCAAGAAAAGATTTTCTTTCCTTTTTTTATGGATGTAGTCCATCACACTCCATATGAAATCCGTTCCCATGGCAGAAACTTTGGGATGTTGCTTCAACCGTGCCTGCACCTGCTTCGTAAGAGATGGCTGTTGCTTTCCCTTCTCTCTCATGCGAAGAAAAGCAAAGGCTTGGTTGACCTCCTCTTCTCTCGCTGACCAGTTCAGAAGCTCTTGCCGTTTGCCATCGCTGGAGCCTGGAAGTCCCGCTTTCATTTTTTCGCTTGCGAGAGCTGTGAACGGTCTTTGGTGGCGATCGACTTTCCTCCGCACGAAGGCATTCCATATCGTCATCCGATCCACCCTCATTCGTTTCGTCACTGTCACCCACATGTTCGACGACATCAATCGCCTTTCCCTTCAATCGTTGGGTTTGATTGCTTGGGGAACCAACCATCCCAGGAGCAAAAGCTCATTTCCCCTGTCATCTGCTTCCCGTGGAATGCGGACTTCATCTTGTTCAAGTTCGCAGGCATCTTCTTCCGGAACGATTTGTACTTGCCACCATATTTCTGCACATCATAACACAAATCATTGTTTTATATTACAATTTCGAACAACGATGTTATATAACATCAAAAAACTTCAACAAGTGTACATCATTTACCTCAAGGAATTCTTGCCAAGCTGAGTCGGACACCTCCATAGCCCCAGTCGTGTAATCAACACCCATCCCTGTTCTGCCTATAAGATATTCCCAAGTTCTCAACTTCTTTCGTAAATCATTACAACGGTTTTTGATTTGGGCGCTCTCCTTATGAATCCCTTCATTTTTCAACATCACCCTCACTAAACTCGACTCAAACTTAACTGCTCCTTGCGCTCTTTGTTCAATCAGAACATCCAACAAGTTCTCATCGTCCCTGTTTGTCCAATTAGCAGATTTTTGCCCAGAAGCAGCCATCACATTCAATTTTCTATAGCAATGAACATTCCATGGTCAGCCCACACAACACATACACAACGAAAATGGATCATCACTGTCAATTTTGTAAACCACATTTCTATCACCACACAAGAACAAAGCAGAAATTCCAAGGTGTACCCAATCCTTCACTCCACAAAACAGCAACTTCAGTAAACAATACACTAAACCACTAAAACACTACATATCAGAGTTGGGAATCAACTGCCAAGCATGACAAATCCACTACATAAACCACAAAAATGGAGGCCATGTTTTTCAACTGTCAACTAGCAAGCATGACAAATCCTCCACATAACTGAAACCACAAAATTTGAGGCCCTGTGAATGAACTATGGAATTCGAATGAGCACAGCTGGGAATCAACTAGCAAGCATTATTTCAGAGTAAACCAACACAATTACAACTGATTACACTAGCAAATTAACCAAATCCAAATTCTAGCTCGAAAACCGAAAATGCACTTACTGTTCACGCGTTTGCTGCTTGCGAAGTGCGGCGGTCTCTGGCGCCGGTACCGGCCGGCGACGTCGGCGGCTGGTCCTCTGTCGGTGCATGGAGGTGGAGCCGTCGGCGGGTCAGCTCCGGACGCAGCAAACGAGGAATGGCAGCCGTGGTCGAAACCGTACCTGAACTGTCCCTCACGCGAGCTGGTGGTCGCGACACCGTGCCTGTCTGTGGCACCGGTACCGGTCGAAGACGTCGGCGGCGGCTGCTCTGTCGGTGGGTCGAGGTGGAGCCGTCGGCTGGTCGGATCTGGAAGAAGGTGCGCAACAATGGCAGCAGTCGTGGGTTGGTGGGCAACGCAGAGGCTCGAACAACTTCTTTCAGCTGAAGAGGATTTCAACTTTTCTTTCCCATTTCAAAGTAAATAATTAACTAATAAAAAAATAACATATATAATTCAAAATTTATCAAATTAAACATACACAAATATTACAAAATTAAAAAAATAAAAAAATTACAAAATTCAAAATTTAACAATTTAAAATTTACAAAATGAAACAATTAAAAAATTACAAATTTAAAAATTTAAAAAATTTCAAAATTACAAAATTACGAAATTAACAATTTCACAAATTTACAAATACAAAAAATTAATGCCATTACAAAAACATGCCAAACATTAAATTATCATTTTTAACCCACTTCAACCCACCACATAAAAAATATACCAACTTCAACCTACATCAACCCACTTTAACCTACTTCAGCCTATTTTAACTCACCTCAAAAAAAAAAAATACCAACTTCAACCTACTTCAACCTACTTCACCTTTTTACGCACCCAATTTACCCACGAAAAGAACAGACCCTTAATAACCTTTTTATCCATTTTTAATTTGCCTCCTTGATTAAGGCATTTTCTTCATCTGCTTGCTATTAGGTGATGTTTAGTTAGATGTAAACAACCTTGTATTACAAACAAGTTTGTAATTATGTTTCTATTATCTTGTTGATTGTAAGAAAGTGTTGCAATTAACAACTACATTGTAATTGTGATTACCACAAACCATGTAATCATCATTACATTACGAAGTTGATTACATTACATTATATTCAACCAAACGTAACATTAGTGCCTTAGCATTAAGCCATGATTCATCCATGCCCTTTGTTTCTGGATGAGCTTCCGAGAAGGAATGCTTTGAGTCGTATTCTTTATTCTCATTCTCATTTCACAAATAAAGGGGGGTTCAGCAGGGGCTATCTTACACATTGGTGCAAGCATTTGCATGGGTTTTGCAGGTTTGCAGAGGAACAGCAGTAATGCTTGTTTCCCCGACCGATGGCACTGACGAGATTGCAAACCCTTTCATCCAGCCAGATGGTGCTTAGATCTTGCTTGACGATGATAGTTTTATGACCGATTGACATGGTTAGCTGGGATGTTCCTTTTGGTTTATCTTCCCTTTCTTCTGTACTGAACTGTAACTTTGACTTGGATTTATAACGATTGAAACAACCCCAGTTGTAAAAGCTAAATTATGCGACTGCCTTTCAGGATTGAGGCATTTAGCTGCTGCTACATTTCAGTTGTCTCCAACCGACAAAGGGATTACTATGAGAATTACTGTCCTTGTGTTCTTCAATGAGAGCCTGGTTTCATAGTAATACGGAGGTTTTGCTAAAGAATTGATGCCCCCTTAGAGTACTGGATCTTTTAAAGATGAGAGCTTTGGGAATTAATCAAGGCATACATTTGAAATTCTTTAGTAAAACCTGTTATTTAGTCTGATGTCTTTTCTATCATTTCATGATGTAAACCGACTTTTTGAAGTATTAAACAAGATTTTTTTGAACATCGTTTGTAGGTGTCTTGAAATTGACCTATTTACTGATAAGGAATGCTTGGAGGAATAAGTTTGTTTACATTTGAATAATCTCATTATTTCATAAAATTTGGACCACATTGGAAGTAGGGTTGCCTGACGTGTACTGACTTTAAAAGCACTGGTTCAAAGGAAGTATGCGTCATGTCATGCAATATATGCCCCCAATTGTAAATGTGAGCTTAAGATTAATGACTGTTCTTTTCCCCATCAGGTGTTTTTGGTCTTCGGGTTTCGGTTATCATGGTTGAGTTATTGTTAGCTGTCAAAGGAGTAGAATTCTCCCATAACTGATTTCTCAATTTACAAAACTTAAACTTGAGGCCTTGTTTAAGGGAAATAAGCGTCAAACTATTTCAACCAATTTATGTTGTGTTTTTGGCCATTAGTTGGTGGCAGTGTTTGGTGCCATTGCTATTGCTTTTTCCTTCACCCACCCTCAAAGTGGATGGATTTGCAGCCACAATGACGATGACTATAACACAGCTAGGTAATGTGGATACACGTCCAGTGGCCCCGTTTCTAGTTGATTTATGCGTGTTTTAGAGGTTGACAAGGGGAGTATTTGAGTCCAGTAGATAATTCAATCTCACTTTTGCAAATTTAAGAAATAGTTGCGTGCATGACAAAACAAACACTCCATTTGAGGTCGTTTTGTCTAATACACTTAGCACGATTGGGCAGTCCCTTTATGGATGTTTTCAAAGGTCACTCTCATGAAGGATGATCGTGAGCTTCTCATCTTGGTGGTCCATTTGTGCGATTTCATAAGTTTACTGAGTTGGGCTTCCTTACGCTCTACTCGACTCATATGCAACCATGTTGAACTCGCCATAGTGAACTAAGGTGTCATATCTTCAAATGAAAGGTATTTCATGCATAGCGGTAGTCGACGGATATCAATGCTTCAAATAAAATAAGAGTCACATTGACTTGAAGAGAGAATTTTCTTTTTCGAAATACTTAACATCCTAGAACGTCATACTTAGGGATTCATTAACCATAATACGATTTATACTATAGTTCAATTACCTTACCAATTAGGAAATTACCATCCACCGAATAATTTGAGCAGCTTATTACTGGTAGGTGCATGATCCAGCTCAGTTCCAGTGATAATGCAAAAGAATCTCGCATTAGTACTATATTACTTACCAAATATTTGAAATTATCTCCCCAACATAAATAAAGGAAAAGAAAAATATATGTGAGAAATTATGTGGAACAGCCTAGGTCGGACCCCACCCATGTGTACGTGTGACAATTGACAACCCAACCCATGAATATAATAATCTCTAATGTTTGTGGTTGCCGCATATTCCTCATCAGATATTGTACTTTTTAGTTTTTAATTTTTTTAAAATATTTCTCCACTAATCATGCAAGTTTAACATCCTAAGGGGGGGGGGGGGATCTAATGCAAAACCTTACCAGAAGAAAAACTCACATCATGCACACCACTATCTACACAAAAAGACAAGTTTATGTACCAACTAGCGTTCAGACTTCAACCATCAAACCAAACCCTGATGGGAACAATTTAATGCCATTAAGATGAACTCAGAAAATCACCAAATACACAAAGAAAGGCAGTACAAATAGAATATATAACAAATTGTATTTTTCACTCTTAAAATGCAGCTCTAGATACAACTTTATACCTAAGATCAAAGTTGAAGATTGAATGACTAAATAGAACAAATGAGAAGAAGACGCTTGAGCAGAAGAAAACGAATAGTTATTAGTAAGATGATGAAAAGCCGGTGCTTCTAAACATGGTTGAGGTTGATGATCATTAGGCAGCCAAATCTTCTGCGTGTGATTCGCCACCAAATTGAACCAGGACTGGGAGCTCAGAATCCGACTGACAATGTTGAATCTGGTCTGACATTAACGTCCCTTTGGATTCATTATCTGTGAGAAGACAGCGCTTGGTGTTAACCCGTCAGAGTCTTCACTAGCTAGACTACGGCCACCAATGCTCACGGTGGTCCTCGAGTCCGTCACATTTTCATCGAAGCCCTGAGATGAATCTGGATCCTTCTTTCCACACTCGACGTCGTACTTTCCTTCCCCCAAGCCCATTCCCCCAAGTCCCTTACCACCACTCTCCTGAAGCTGCAGGGCAAACTCCAGGTTCCACAAGACATCGCCCATGGATGGTCTGTCAATACCCTGATCAGCCACACACTTCATGGCAGTCTCGGCAAACTTCTTGAAGCATTCAGGGGATATCTTCCCTTTAAGGTATGGGTCCATGATCTGATCAAGCATCCCTTTCTTGTAGCAATGGACTGCCCACTCTGCCAGACTAACCTGCTCCTTGGGTAGCGAAGGGTTCAAGGCAGGCCGAGCACATACTATCTCAAACAGAACCACCCCGAAAGAGTATACGTCTGATTTGTCGGTCAGTTGCTGCCTCCTGAAGTATTCAGGGTCTAGGTATCCGAAACTACCTTTGACAACAGTACTGACATGTGTGTGATCCAATGAAGGCCCAGTTTTGGACAACCCAAAGTCAGATACCTTGGCCACCCACTTTTCATCCAAAAGAATGTTGGTAGTCTTGACATCTCGGTGAATGATAGTGTGCTTGGCACCAGTGTGGAGGTAGTGTAAACCACGAGCAGCTCCAATGCATATCTCAAGTCTCTGCTTCCATGGAAGAGGAGGCTTTTGGGTTTTGTACAGATGCTCACGAAGGGTTCCATGAGCCATGTAATCATATACAAGGATCATTTCCCCATTTTCCTCGCAGTATCCAAGCAGAGAGACAAGATGGCGGTGACGAAGCTTGGAAAGCATCTCAATTTCTGTCTGGAACTCATGTATACCCTGTTCAGAGAGTGGGTTCCCACGCTTGATAGCTACTTTGACCGTACCCCCATCAATTTCTCCCCTGTAGACTTTACCAAAGCCTCCAACTCCAAGGACAAGAGACTCGTCAAAGTTTTTGGTGGCAGCTTTAATTTCAGCAAACGAGAAGTGGCGGCAGAGGTTCGACGGAAGAGAAGAGGCATAGCTTCCAGTAGTGGTTGTCTTTGCAGAGCCAGAAGAATGTGAATTTCCATACAGTGAAAGGGGAAGCCATCCAGATGGACCATCACTTGGATTGGAGACTTTACCATACTTATGGCGACGAGAGAGGAAACAGACCAGAAAACCAACAATGAAAACAAGCAGAAGTCCTCCAGCAATACCCCCACCAATTGCTGCCTTGTTGCCGCTTGAATGGGATGAGGTCCCTGAGGGGGGTAACATCAATTCCAGCTTCGGAGCTGGAATGGGAGTCTGCCCCGCAAGATTACCATCTGAGTTGTTTAACTTAAATATCTCCACCCCATTCAAGAATGCATCATAGTACTGGGGTTTATCGGAGGGATCTGGATTAAGAGCGAGCCAAAGATCCTGCTGTGGGTCTTTTGATGGTGGAACAATGACCAAGTAATCCTTATAATAAGGTGTTCCATTACCACCAGCCCAAACAACAATATCGACCCCAGTATCAGCAGTTTGATTGTTGAGGTAGATATTAAACACTACTTGGTTGGACTTACTTATATTGGAGAATATCTCACAGAAATGTAGCCTCACTAAGTAGGTAAATCCAGTGTCAACAGAGAAATACCAACTCAAGTTGGAATTCAAGTTCACCTGATTGTCTGGAGTCATCAACCTTGCTGTGGAGTACACATCGACTGGTGCAGTATACGAAGGGATACCCTTAGGATAAGTGAGACTCATATCGGCAACATTGGTAACTCCAGTTCCTGCCCCAAATATATAAGGTGTGTCATCTGACCAAGATCTGAAGAGGCCAGTATCTTTCGAAGGAGATATATAGTTACCCCCAACATTAAGCCGGTACAAACACTCGAGCGCAGTTGAGTTATCAATAGGGAAACCGCTACCCATCCCAACAAACTTTGGCGGTTGAGCACTGGGATCAGGATTGGTGTCATAGAGAAAGTTGGGCATGGACACAACCTCAATCCCATTCACAAAAGCGAACGAATTCGAGTAGTTAGAGGATGGCTTGAAGGTAATGTTCAAAGTCCCACTATCCACATTGATAGCATATTCCTTGGTAAGGTAATTGAAGTTGAGGGCTTCAGCAGTTTGGGCAGCACTGAAGTTGCTGAGCAGGGTGTATGATCCAGTAGTGACCGAAAAGATGGCACTGGTCGAATTCAACCCAGAATAAACATTTGGGTAGAAGTAAAGCCGGATAAATTTACGACCCGGTGCCACAGGGATACTGTATGTGAACTGGGATTTGAAGATCCTAGCAGTCATATAAGGGACCTCATCAACATCAGGGGCTTGGGTGGCAGCAGTGGCTGTCGATGACCCTGTGGTCGATGTTAAGAACTTTGAACCATTATCAGAGGTCCATGTCCGGCCATCAGTATCCTTAGTTTGAGAAGCACCCCCACAATTTAACAGGATACTCTCAGTTGGAACATAATCAGCAGCTAAGATCACATTCACCAACAGAGCAACACACACAACTACAGCACTTATTGAAAACAAACCAAGCCTATCTATTCTCCTCATCTCATCAAATACTTCAACTTTTTTTTTTTTATATATAATTTTCTTTTTTTTCCAGTTCTAAGAGATACAAATACAACAGGATGGGTGATATGAAGCTTGATTGAGATAGATATTTTTAAAAAAAAGTCAATGAAAACAAAAAAACCAAAATACGGCTCAAGCAAGAAGACTAGAGGCCAGATTTGTCAACAAGACTAGCAAAGATCTCAGGGGTCAAAACCCAACCAGAGTTTTCAGCTCAATAGCTCCAATCAGGTCAGCAAACAATGATGATCTCAAATGTCACTCACCTTTAACAGTGACCCAGCTGAAGAAAAGCAGAACCCAGATGCGAGATTGCAGCTTTGTGCAGCAAAATCAATACCCAGATGGAAAAATTCTCCAGAAAGAGGAGAGAGAAGCTAGGAAGCAAGAATATCAAGCCATTTTTGGGTTTTGGAGTGAACAAAAAGCTTGAGATCTCAATCTGAAAATGCAAGCAAGAGAATGATGATATTTAGGATTCCAGGGTTTAATTGCTGGGAGCTGATCTTGAGGAATGAGAGAGGAGAGAGGAGAGAGATTAGGGATTGAAGAATTTGTGCGGAACAAAAACCGAAATTGAAGGAAGATGCATGTTTCTTTTATATTTAGTATTTATATTCATATTTTGTTTTATATATTTATTCGTGTTTCTTTTTCTTTGAAACTCTCAGCAATAACTGCCAGAAGTTTAACCACTCATTTGGGAGTAGCTGTGCATGAGCTGTGACTTGCGGTTTATACCCATTTTGCCCTCCATCCTTCATCTAATTTACCATATAGTGCCCAAACAGCAGTTCAAGAAATGCCGAAAAGGGGTTCCATTTAGCAGGTTAATTGCAGATTTGCCATGACATGAATCATGATTGATCATGTGGCCAGGGTGGCAGAAGCGCGTCTTGTCACTTTCGTGAGGAAAAAACTCTAATCCTGTCCACCGCGCTTCACTTTTCATTTCGCTTCACAGCAAGCCTCATCAAGTAGGCCTGTCATCCAACAATTCTATGGGAAACAACTCAATTTTGGTGAAAATTATTACTAGTATTGAATGACAAATTGGGGTGTATGGAAATAAGGAAAAGGGTGATTATAATATTAAGGTTTACACGACATTACGACAACAATCACCACTGTCTAAGTGTGAGTCTTACTTGTGCGAGGTGGGGGAAGTAAAATTTATACAATCATTAATTAAGGAAATATAAATGCAGTGAAAAAATAATTTTGCCATTCAATAGCTACTTGTGGTTGGAATTGTGCTAGTTGGGAAGAAACAACTCATTAATGAGAATTAAGAAGGTGAACAATTCCGACAAAGCAAATGACAAGATGAGGAAGTTGACAAAGTTTAACAAGAAAACTAATAAAAAGTAATTGTAAAGCAAAATGACAATCAAATTGATGATGATGCTACATTAGAATGTTGGAAGAGTCTCATAGTGCATAGTAGGTAAGGAAGACTGTAGGACCTAACGTTAGTAGAGATGAACAAGTAATTATTGAGAAAATCAGGTATAATTTGAAAAGGATTGTGTGTAGTCGAACTAGCAATCGATAAAGTCTAATCTTTTTCAATGGTGATACTAGTCATACTTTTTTTTAAGGTGAGTGCAAAACCTTTCTATTTTACTTATGGAGGTTTGGGTTGTGCATTGATTTTGTTTCTTGGGTGGTATGCTCTCCTTGTGTGTTGGAAGTTGGTATGTTAGGTTGTTTTAGTAGTTTAGTCTGGGAGACTTTGACAGAATTTTAGGTGGCCCCTTTCCTCGCAAGCTTGAAAAGGGTAGTAAGATGATTTCATTGTAGTCATCTATTTAACCTGCTATTGTATATTTCTTTCAATATCTTTAAAGTTATTAGTGATTAAAAAAAGGAATATTGGATGATACTATATCGTACTTTGGCAGTGTTGGACAATATTACTCCCAAGTTTGAACTTGGACGTTCATATATCATACTTACTAGGGGTAGTAATGGGGTTGGTACGGGGGGGTTGGACGTTCATACATCATACTTACTAGGGGTTTAGTTGTGTCCTCACCCATACCTATTTTAAAAATTAACACTCATACTTATACCCATATCCATCGGGTGTAGTTTATAATGGGGTTGGTACGGGGTGGGTTTAATTGTGCCCTCACCCACACCGATTTTAAAAATTAACACTCATACTCATACCCATATCCATCGGGTATTGTAAACTATACCCATACCCATACCCAATAGGTACAGCGGATATGCGGGTTTTATTCAGATACATATAAAACAAAATGAATTAAACCTATTTTGTACCTATATTCAACATAAAAAAATGGAGGACGGATGGAGACAGTTCGTACCTTTGCTTTCCAGCAAGGAGGAGAAATGATGATTCAAGATCAAACATTGGGGGAGGTCTTCGATTGACTGGCCAGCAGCAGCACCAACTGAGGAGTCTGGGCTCTAGGGTCGAACAGCAGTGCGAAGATCATGGTGGCCATGAACAGTAACGACGTGAAGCAGCAGGGCTATGTGTTCTGGCTGTCGAGGAGAGCAAAGAAGAAGGCTGCGTAGACTAGGTTGCTGAGTATTTGGTGGCTGGTCAAAGAGAGAGGTAGAAGACAGTGGAATAGTGGCTGGCGTCAGATTTAGGGCGTTGGTGGCTGTCGAAGGAAGAAGGAGCATGAACAGTGCCCAAGGCACGTGACTTAGGCGTGGTCCTCAAGGGGGATAAAGCAAGTCCAGGTCAAGCTGAGTGTAGAAGAAGAAAGGGAAATAAAACTCCAGCCCCGCCCACCTGGAAAGCAAAAAAAAAAAAAGAAAGAAAGAAAGAAGAAGGGTCAGGCCCACACGTCTGAAATGAAGAGTAATGTTGGATTACATGATCCAACTCATTGTTCTCCCAATTCTTTGACCCGAAAAAAAATTGTGTGTTCACTCAATCAAATTTTCATGCCTTTCCTTAAAAAAAAGGGAAAAAAAAAGTTTTCCAACAAGGTACGTTGAAATTCTATTCAGTCATTTGTTGTGAAAAAAATTATCGGGTGAAGATCATAAAGAAAACGGGTCGCATGTGCTTCAAGAAAACAAATCGAGACGTCGGCCACGCTCAAACGACAAGTCTTACACGTGACCTTGCCTCGAGGGGGCAATTTGTAGGCACTTAAAAAAAATTTTATTCGTGCCGTACCAAAATTAAATTAAATTAATTAATTGGGCTAACCCTTTTAATTAATTTAATCAAGCCAAAAGACTCACAAGTCAAACCCAAAACAGACTCACAAGTCAAGCCCAAGATGAAGTCCAGATGACTCCTAAATCTGAACTCAGTCAAAATTCGAGTCAAAGCCCAAACCGAGGCCTACCAAGTCAAGTAACGACCTAAAGTCCAAACGAAGTCATGGCGCGGTCAAAGTCAAAGTCAAAGTCAAAGTCAAAGGTCAAAGTCAAATACCTACATCGGCTCACAACTCAAACGTCAAAAACGACTCTCAAGTCAACGCCTGGTCAAAGTTCGAGACGGCTTCCAAGTCGGTGTTCAGTACAAGGTCGGGAGACTCCCAAGTCAAAGTCAAAATCAAACAAATGAAAGTCAAAGCAGTATAGGGAAAAGCCTGATTGAAAGGCCCAAAACCTAGGTCAAAGCTCAAAACCCAAGTCAAGGCTTGTCTTGACTTTCAAGGGGGAGGTTTTCCTATAAATAGGTCCCCCACCCCTCTTTATTCAAGGGTTGGAAAATCCATCCTTGAAAGAGAGAATCAGAGGATTGTATTCATAGAGATTGTACCCAATTCAAATCAATTGAATTCTATAAAAATTCAATCTTTGTAATTTGTAATTACAAGCGGATGTGCGGGTTTTATTCGGGTACATATAAAACAGAATGAATTAAACCAATTTTGTACCCATATTCAACATCAAATAGTCAATATGTCACATGAACATCAAGTTTCTACCAAAATATCATATCCACCGGATCAATTAAAAATTTCTAAATTCAAGCAAAAAATTAGCACTCGATAGTTATAGTTTTTAACAAAATATCCCACTTGAGTCTTAAATATAATACAACTTAAAGCAACTAGTAAAATATCCAAGTCCATGCAAAAAATTAGAACTTTGAATAAACGGGTACGGATTTTATACGGGGAGGATATGAGGTGGGTATTGATGAAATGGGTATGAAGTGGGTATGGGGCATCTGGGAACCATACCCATACCCATACCCATACCCATACCCATACTCATATCCGTTTTAGCAATATCCGCCCTATACCAATTTTTTCTCATTTTTAATACCCACACCCATATCCGTTGGGGTGGATTTTACAAGTTTTAAGCAGGTATGGGTATTTTTGCCAGGCCTACACCATACTATGGGCCTATTTACTGCTTATATACTAAGATCGATTTTGAAGGTGTTTTTAGTTGGTGATGTGAGTTCATATTCAACATATGCAATTGTATACACTTAATAATTCTTACATTTTAAATATATATAATTGCATACCATTGTGAAATTATTACATTTCATTAATAAAAACACATTCAAACTCTGCCTTGATATATAAACAGTAAATAGGCCAATAGTATGGTGCATGAAAGTTCAAGTTTAAAGTTGAAAGTATTATTCTTTAATATCCCCAAAATACAGTATATTATTATCCGAAATCCCTTAAAAAAAAAAAGAGTACCTCATCCCACCATTGTATATGTTTTCTAAAGATTACTAACAAAACTTTTTTAAAAAAAATTTATGTGTATGCAATGACAGCTTTTAGTGATGTATGTCTAAGATAGGGATTTTTTTAATCTTTGACTTTTTTTTAACTATAATCTATTTATGGCCCTTGGGAGTTATAGTCCTTCCATAGGTTTTGTTCATTCAACATTCATGAAATAGGAAATAAATGTTAAACTACTAAACTAACCGGTGTACCTTTGTATGAAACCAACAATTTCTATAAATTTAAAACTTTTTAAATTCTTGTACTTTATATGTAACATTGATGGAGGTTAAAATTTTAGAAGTTACTGAGATAACCAGCATGTTAATGTGAAATGCTAATGTGTACCCTGTTGTAAATGGATACACATGTGGCGCTTTAGTAAACGAAGTGCACCTGGCTACTAGATATCGCAATTATGCATGAGTTCGTTGCATATTTGATTAGTCACGCGACTCTCTCTGTCTCTCTGTCTCTACGTTTTAGACTCTTGGCCTTACTCAATTGTCGATCTCGCCTTTGACGTCGTCTGTTTCTTTATCACTTGTCAGTCTCCTCAAGTTTAGCATTAAATACTAAAACATTCTGTTTGTGTAATAGGAAGGTACATGTTGTCACATCAATAGGTAGATAGAATAGTAGAAAATTGTTGTTGGGAAAGAAATTAATTAAGATAATGTTAAATCTAACTCTGGCTCGCTCCTAGCTGGAGCGGATTTGGAGGTTCCATCTAGTCCTTTGGATCGGATTTTGGGATCCAAACCTTAATCGGATTCAAATTTCGATGTTCCAATATCCGATCCAAATCCTAACCATTGTCATCCCTACTAGCAACCCTCGAGTTTGATTTGGTTCAAGCTCATGTTTTTGTTAAACTAAGCCTGTGCCTAAACTCAAATCTGACTGACTTATAATGCTAACTATCAAACTGAATCAAATTCTCAAATATCACAGAACAAAATGAGAATGTGATGCAATGAGAGAGAAAAAAGACAAGGAAAGGTGGCATGTTTACCACTCTTATCGCCGATACTGCACCCTTAGCCCTTGAAGGTGCTCCGGAATCTTGTCAACTGCTCACCTTGAAGAAGACTCGAACCTCTACGCTCTTTAGCACGAGATTTTGAGTCTCGTATGTCGATATTCCTTTTTATTTCTCATCAAACGAATGACATCTTCTTCTAAAAATCCTACTAGTAGCCATTGTCGTTTTTCCTCTCTGAGGACAACTTGAATTATTATATTAAGAATAACAGAATTTTGCCACGTCTACTCTATTGTTTTCCATCAAATTCCATTGACTTCTTATTATTTTTTTAATAGTTGAACTACAACCTCTAGAACAAATCTAAATTTTGAGGTCAAACTCGAAATATTTTGTGATCAACTCAATCATATGAGACCTTTGAGTTATTTCTAAAAAGAAGCCAAGATTATGCTTCAAACTTCATTTGAAGTGCTTACTTGCTTAGAGGATTGACTCCTTTGTGTTATTTCTTGCGTAAAACATGCGGCAAAAAGCAAAACTTTTGAGATACGTAATTTGTGATCAACTCAACCATATGAGACGTTGGTCCAGGTAGCTGAGGTTTGACTGATTCAGAGAAAATAAAGTAATCAGGTATGTAAAAATTAATAGAACTAATTAAATGCGTGCATTATAAATTATTGGAAAAATTGGGCAAGTCGTCTGAGTTGAATTGTATGATTGTCTGGATGGATTCACTATATGAAATGGAATACTACTCCATTAAGCATCATTGTGACATAAATTATTAACTTGGAAAATTATATCGTGGTTCTGAGTACATGTTATGGAGGGCTGTCGGCAATTGTTAGGTGATAGAATAGATATTGTATATCATTTAGAAGTCTACTATGTATTGAATTATAATTAGTAGGTTCTAGCTTAGCCGCCAAGCAAGAACTAGGGTTAGGGAGACAATCATCATATTGTATATATATATATATGCTATGCCGGTATTGTAAGAGTGACAGAAACAGGGGACACCATCATGACAATAGAACAGTGAATTGAAAGCTTGATTTTGGTATCTCCCAACTCCATTATTCTTCATGGTATCAGAGCAACGATCCTTCACGCTATCCAAACATAACTAAGGACGGCAAGATGACTAATAACAAACCACCGTAGTTTACCCTCGATCCGCAGTCTCCGTATTACTTACACCCCTCGGATGCCCCCCGGAGCCATTATCACGGCACTCAAGTTTGATGGCAAAAACTTTGAGTTGTGGGAGAAAGCTGTATTGAAAGCCTTGACAGCAAAGAACAAAGTTGCCTTCATCAACGGTACCATCACCAAACCCGACGCGGCTACTAGAGCGAGACCCGTCGAGGTGAACACATGGGTCATTGTAAATTCCATAGTCACGTCGTGGATATTCAATGTCATAGATTCGAAGTCACATGCAAGCATCGCTTATGCCGACTCTGCTCAGTCCATATGGGAGAACATTAAAAAGCGATATGCCATCCCGAATGTACCTAAGGTCCATCAGTTGAAATCGGCCATCGCATCCTGCAAGCAAGGCACCCTGAGTGTCGTGGAATTCTTCTCCAAACTGATGGGACTATGGAACGAATTGGACAATTATGTCAAACGACCGGTGTGCAAGTGCGAGGCGGCTGAGCAGTATGTCAAGATAATAGAGAGTGACAGAGTTCATCAATTTCTTATGGGCTTGGATGACGATCTCTATTCCAATGTGAGGTCTCAAATTCTTGCTTTGGAACCTCTCCCATCTCTCGACAAGATCTTTAGCATGATTCAGTAGGAGGAAAATCACAAGCTAGTGATGAGGGAGAGAGATCAAAGAACCGAAGCTGCAGCTGCCTTCGCCGTGACCCAGGTAGATCGTAGTACCGATCGGATAAGCTGTAAACATTGTGGGAAATTGGGACATGAAGAAACCAACTTCTTTAAGCTGGTAGGCTACCCGGCTAATTGGGGAACGCGAGGGGGACGCAGTGGCAGAGGTAGAGGGAGAGGCGGTCGAGGTGGAGGAAGGCAAAACTCAGGCAGAGGACGTAGAGTATTTCAACCCCGGGAACTAGCGCACGCTACACAGGCACCCGACAGCAGTAGCAGTGACGATAGGCGCGAAGGGGTCCGGGCTGCGTTGTCCAAGATCACCGATGAGCAGGTACAAAAATTATTGAGTCTCATCGAGAACCCGAAGGAGAACAATGAACGGCTCTCTGGTAAGTGTGATTGGCTCTTAGACAGTGGTGCTTCTTACCACATGACTGGCAATTTGAAATTACTAACGGCTGCAAGTTCGATCGAGCCTATACCAGTGGGTTTGCCCAATGGAAAAATTACCTTTGCTAGTAAAAGAGGAATGGTGAGACTTGGTCCGAAATTAGTCTTAAACGATGTTTTGTTCGTTCAAGATCTCAAGTGTAATTTGATATCGATAGCCCAATTAATTGAAGACCTTTGTTGTACTGTAACATTTAATAGTAAGTTGTGTGTGATACAGGACCCTATTACGAAGATGCCGATTGGTTCGGGTGAGCATCGGAGAGGGGTTTACTTCTACAAGGGAGATGCAACAGTGGACGTACAAGTTAACAAGGTTGTAACAACCGCTCTATGGCATCGTCGAATGGGTCACCCATCTACTCAGGCACTATTAAATCTATCTAGCATTGTTTCAGGAATTTCTAATGATCATAAAGAGGGCTTGTGTGATGTGTGTTTAAAAGCAAAACAAACTCGATTACCTTTTCATGTTAGTCGAAATAAAGTTCTACAACCATTTGATTTACTACATTGTGACATGTGGGGTGCGTACTTTGTTAAGTCCTTATGTGGTGCTAGCTATTTTTTAACTATCTTGGATGATTCCACTCGATGTGTCTGGGTTTATCTCATGGAAACTAAGAGTGAAGCATCCCAACTTATTCAGGATTTTTGTGCAATGGTCCAAACCCAGTTTAACACTAAGGTGAAAACCATTAGAAGTGACAATGGTGGCGAGTTTGTCTCCAACCCCATGAAAACTTTTTATAAGGCACACGGGATCATACACGAAACTAGTTGCACTGATACTCCTCAACAGAATGGACGGGTTGAAAGAAAACACCGTCATATTTTGAATGTAGCTAGAGCCCTACGGTTTGAAGCCCACTTACCAACTGAATTCTGGGGGGAGTGTGTCTTAACTGCTGCTCATCTAATCAATAGAACACCCTCCAGAGTGCTCAATGAAAAAACCCCCTATGAAGCTCTTTTTAATCACCCTCTTATGATCATATCCGAGTGTTCGGATGCTTGTGCTATGCATATAATCTTCAAAGAAGAAAGGACAAATTTGGGGAGCGAAGCAAACGGTGCATCTTTATTGGGTATCCACATGGACGGAAAGGCTGGAAGGTTTATGATATTGAAACCGGGGACATCTTTATGAGCCGAGATGTCATGTTTCATGAAGATGTCTATCCTTTAGCCGCAAGTGAATCAGCAGCCCATGACTGCCTTGCAGACATTGACCAACTCTTGAATAGGTCCACTGGGCCTAACAGTAGCGACACTAGTCCTGCCTCCTCTGGGCCTGTTCAATCTGACTTGGACCGGTCCAACATACTGACCTCCGGACTGAGGCAGCAGCCCAACGGTGATGGGGCCCAGTCCGTCCCTCAGGGGTCTCCAGTCAGGCCCAGCTCGGCAGTCCGGGGGAGTATCATGGAGGAAAGTCCAAGCGGTCCAGAAGATGAAAGCCCAAGAAGTCCAAAAGATGTTATGGAAGAGCCCGTTCAGAATCTTGAGACCGTTCAGAAACTTGAAGCAGGCCCAAGCACTAGGGTGCAACGAGTCCGCAAGGCTCCAAGTCATTTGCAAGATTATTTTTGCTATACTGTACACGCTTCAAACCCCTCTTCGAATGCAAGCCTAGTCCAAAAAGCATCTTCAGGTAAACTGTATCCCATAGCTAACTATGTTACATGCAATAATTTTGCTTCTGCGCATAGAAATTATTTGGCTGCTATTACCAAAATTGTGGAGCCCAGGACTTTCCAAGAAGCTGTTAAAGATCCCAACTGGCGCATGGCAATGGCAAAGGAAATAGAAGCACTGGAATTAAACAAGACCTGGGCAATTGTTGACTTACCACAAGGACGCAAGCCTATTAGTTGTAAGTAGGTTTATAAAGTGAAATATAAACCCGATGGAACTATAGAAAGATATAAGGCTCACCTTGTGGTCAGAGGAGACAAACAGGTAGAAGGGTTTGACTACAACGAGACGTTCGCTCCAGTGGCTAAAATGGCTAGCATCCGGTGTTTTCTTGCTGTAGCTGTTGCAAAAGGATAGGCTCTGCATCAGATGGATGTGAATAACGCCTTCCTTCATGGAGATTTAGATGAAGAGGTGTACATGACACTGCCTCCAGGCTTCAAGACTATAACATCAAATCAAGTCTGTCGCCTCCAGAAATCCCTATATGGACTAAAGCAAGCACCGAGACAATGGTTTGCAAAATTGTCCTCCAAACTTATTGACTATGGTTTTGTTCGGTCCTATGCAGATTATTCTCTGTTCACGTATAAGAAAGGCGAAAAGTTTATGGCTTTGCTTATTTATGTTGACGATTTGGTGCTAACGGGTAATGATGATGATCTGTGTGCCCAGTTTCAAGATTACCTTCATAATTGCTTTCACATAAAAGACTTAGGGTCTCTAAAATACTTCCTGGACATCGAGGTAGTAAGAAGCAAAAAGGGATTATTTTTATGTCAGCAAAAATATGCCCTTGAAATTGTTGAATAATGTGGCCTTCTTGGAGCAAAGCCAGCCGAATTTTCAATGGGACTAATCATAAACTGGGATCAGCAACTGGCAAGTTTTTGATCGATCCCACACAGTATCACCGGCTAGTAGGGAGACTTATTTACCTGACGCTGACCAGACCCGAGCTGAGCTACTCAGTTCACATACTCTCTCAGTTTATGCAGGCCCCCAGAGCAGACCACATGGAAGCAGCAAAGCGAGTGTTACGATATATCAAGGGCAATCCTGGGCAAGGAATTCTTTTACGAAGCGACTCAGATTTAAATATTGTGGCATTTTGTGATTCCGATTGGGGAGCATGTCCTTTGACCAGAAAATCCATAAGCGGCTACTTCATCTCTTTAGGCGGGTCTCCGATATCCTGGAGAACCAAGAAGCAAACAACAGTGTCGCGTTCCTCAGCTGAAGCAGAATACAGAGCCATGGCTACAGTCACCAGTGATTTACTCTGGATCAAATCCTTTCTGGCTTCCATGCGGGTATTTCCTACTCAACCTATACAGTTGTATTGTGATAATCAAGCAGCTCTACATATCTCAAAGAATCCCGTATTTCATGAGAGGACCAAGCATATTGAAATGGACTGCCATTTTGTACGTGAACGACTGCTTTCTGGAGAATTGGCAACTCGGTATATCTCTTCCAGGAATCAAGTGGCAGATATTTTCACCAAAGCCCTGGGGAAGCGACCATTCCTCTTCTTAAAGACCAAGTTGGGCATGGTGGATCTCCACGCTCCAACTTGCGGGGGAGTGATAGAATAGATATTGTATATCATTTAGAAGTCTACTATGTATTTGAATTATAATTAGTAGGTTCTAGCTTAGCCGCCAAGCAAGAACTAGGGTTAGGGAGACAATCATCATGGTGTGTGTGTATATATATATATATATATATATATATATATATATATATATATATATATATATGCTATGCAGGTATTGTAAGAGTGACAGAAACAGGGGACACCTTCATGACAATAGAACAGTCAATTGAAAGCTTGATTTTGGTATCTCCCAACTCCACTATTCTTCATTAGAAGACTGGACATATAAGAGTTTTTTTTTTTGGGTGGGGGTGTAAACTTTCCGGTCAAACTAAATATATCACCCTCTAATTATTTTTACTATATTTATGAATATTTTTTCTGATTTTTAAAAAACGTAATTTTTAACTTAACTAAAGGTTAAAAAACGAAGATGATATGATAAATGTTGACTGAAGTGTTTAAGTGTCAATTGAATTATTTAAGTGGCGAAAAATATTAATTGAATTGTCGTAGTAGAGATAAATGTTGACCAAATGAAGAAATGCTTAGCTTAAAATTATATTTGATTTTTTTAATATTTACTATTGGATAATCAAATTTCAATCTAAACCGTTGAAATTATTTTAGTAATGAAAAACATCAATTGAATTGTTTAAATGGTGAAAAATGTCTATTGAATTGTCATGGTGGTGAAAAATGGTGATTAAATAAAGGAATATTGTGCTCAAAATCTGAATTTGAGCCTATTTCAATCTTTTCTATCAAATGATCAAGTTTTGATCCAAACTGCTGAAATTGTTTTAGTGATGAAAAATATTGACTGAATTGTTTAAGTAGCGAAAAATATCAATCGAATTATCGTAGTGAAAAAAAGTTGACCAAAAGAAGGAATGTCGAGTTTAAAATCTGGATTTGAGCCTATCTTAATCTATTCTATCTAATGATCAAGTTTTCATTCAAACCATTCAAATTGTTTTAATGGTGAGTCAACTGAATTATTTAAGTGATAAAAAATGTCAATTATATTTACATGGAGAAGTTAAATATTGACCAAATTATGAAAGAAACTTCAGCTCAAAATCTAGATTTAAGTTTATTTTAATCTTTCTTATTGGGTGGTCAAGTTTCGACAAACCGTTAAATTGAATTTTGCACCTAAATTTCAGCTAACCATAACATCAAATAATTAAAGTAAGAAAATTAACTTCCCACTTACGGTTTATAAAAAACCTATACCTGTTTAAAAACTGCAAAATCCATCCCATTTAGAATCCGGTTGGGTGTTAAAATTGGGAGGAAAACAGGTTTGGGGTGTGTACAATAAAAAGGGTATGGGTATGGGTATGGGTATGCTATGGCAAAGGCCCGCCCCATACCCACCCCCTATAACATTCATAACCCATATCCATAAAACCCGCCCCGTACCCGCTCCATATAACACCCAAAAACTCATTTACACAAAAATGTTAAAAAAAAGAGCTACTAAAATTTTCAAACATAGCCCAAGCCCAACTCTTGAAGTTGATTCCCAAGTTAAAAACTTAACTTATTCTTAACATCTATCTTCTCATACTTTCATCTCTACACTCCACTTGCAGAGTTTGACTCAGATTCTCACATCCCCACTCCCTCATTTGTTATCATTCCTTCTCTCTCTCCCTCTCGTCTTTGTGACAAATTAAGGAGGAGTTGACCAATCGACAATCGACTATATATGTCATCAAAGGACAAACGAGGTAATATATATTGCTAGGATATAGGTGTAATATGGGTAAAAATAATTTGGTATATAGGTATCCGAACAAAACCTACACACCTGTAAAACCCGGTGAGTGTAGGCATGGGTATAGTTTTTGAACACTCGCGGAGTATGGGTATGACTTATGAGTATAGATATGCGTTTTCAAAATGGGTATCAGTAAAGGTATAGTTTTCCTCACCTAGAGAAAAAATTATTTTCCTTGAAAAATTGTTTTCCATTATTTATTATACTAAACAATGAAAATTAGAAAATTATTTTATGAAAAAATTATTTTCTCCCCAACCAAACACTATTTTAATGAAAAATAAAAAATATAGATGACTGATATCCAACAAAGGCATGTATACCACCCATATCTTTTTCTTTGTATGATTGTTGCAAAATGACAATCAATATAACCTTTTACAATATCAATGATACATGTTTATGATAAATTAAAAATAACATGTCCGTAGAAGCACCAAAAATTAATGTTGGACAATACACACATAAAAAGTTGACAATAACATGGCGCGGTGGGACATATCAAATGCAAAAATCAATCCGAATGCATACGCGGGGTCCAAATTTGCTTTTAACAATGATTTTCCTTAATTAATGGCTACTCTGCATTAGTCTCAACCACCACAGGTTGCCTCCCAAGTCCCAAATCCCGATAACCTATGCAAATACAATTATTAAGCTATGCTGATGAAGCCTTTCTTCATTATCATCCATGCCCACGAATAAGCATTAATCAAGATGCTGAAAGACAATGACCAGAAAATCAACATTTTCCTCCTTACCATGAAATAGGAAAAATTAACGTCAACAATCTGAATTATTGGATTATCAATATAAATAATTTGATCTAAGAAAACTATAGTGAATAGTCTGATTTTTCATCCATTTTTTATAAATAATCTGATCTGAAAAAATTCAAGTCATAGCACAAATGAGTCAAACTTACCCAAACTCTTTGCTAGTATACTTACGAAAAATAGGTTCAAAGGTCGGATTGTTCGCTATAATTTTCTCAGATCAGATTATTATTATCGATACTCCCAATAGTTTATATCATCAGCATCAATTTTCTCCTATGAAATTTAAACGGACATGTAGAAGGTAATCCCATTGGAACAGTGATTGAGCCGGTAAAGCAAATTCACTAAGAATACTAATGTAATTAGTATGGCATGGATAGGAATGCTTTGAACGTTCACTAAGATGGCAGGCTTGTTTTGTTTTGCTTCCCTGTTAGAGGTAGAGTAATGGAAGGGTTAGGTCCATTCATAGAGTAGGTCAATTCAGATCATGGTTAATTCATTAGTGAAGTTGAATTATAATCTAATAGGTTGGGTCAGATCCATCTAAGGTATAAGTTTTAGACTTATTACGAAACATTATTGTATAAGTTCTTCAATATGTATAAGTAGGGTTATAATATGCCAAATGAGCAAAATCCCATCAAGGGTGACTTCTATATTAAACACGAGAGATTCAACCCCTTGGCATGCACAAAGTGATTGTTGAATAGTTCACTTGTCCATGGTGTGCATATCAAATCTAAATTTAAGCAGGACCTATCCCGCATCTCCATCCTCCTCGTACTAGCTCGATGTATCTCTTGGATTGGAGTTCACCGTACTTGAATACTCATTTTATTATATATAAAAAAAAGTAAAGTTAATTTATGTAAATGTCTATATTAGTATTATTTTATAAACATATGAAACCAGAACAAAGGTACTAATGGTGGGCGAGAAGGAAAGTATGAGAAGATGATCTATACAAATTCAAACGACTAACTATTTTGGATCTTCAATGTCATGAAGAAAATTTGGACGGAATCTTCCTAGAAATTTTCCCAGAACTCTTCAGTCATTGCAGTCTGCACAAGTGTAAAGCCATTCACAACATACGTGCTAGGGTAAGCCAAGCTTTTTTAAAGATTCTCTTTTTCTTTTACTTTACAATAAGGATCATGTGACTTGTGTTGACAATTGAATTTTAGCATTTCAAAAAAAAAAAAAAAAGACAAAGAAAGCAAGAAAAGAATGCTCTCTTTAGTTCCCACCTCTCTTCCTTTTTCACCCCCTCTAATTGAGGTCAACTGATTTTTGACCGTTTGTCACATGGGTACAAGATGTTAGTATGAATGTTGTAACTAACCTTTAATTTTTTTAATAATATCATTATACTTAAAAATATAGGCTGTATGTCAATTTGACAAAAACAGAGAATTCTCCAAATGGATGATTTTAAGAGAGAGAGAGTGAGCCTTTTAGAGAGAGAAAATCGAGAGAAGGAGCATGGTTTTTATTTTCTACAGAATGAATTATCATTACTAAAAATTCTGAATATTCCGACGAAAAATGCCAACCAAAAAAGAGACTGTTGTACAGGGCGACAGGAAGACAAAAAAAGCAGAAACGCCCGGCAGACTTTCCAACGAAATACTTGGGATCAGTTGGAATTTTGACGGAAGTCCGACGGACTTTCCGTCAGAACGTTGGTCAAGTTTGACCCAGATCCTCTACAGAATTTGAATTTTTTTTAAAAAAGGGTGCCGACGGAATATTCCGTTGGAACTCGGTGTCCGACGGAATGTTCTGTCAGAAGCTTTTTAAAAGCTCGAAACCGAGGTTTCTTTCTTCATTTCGCGCTTTTGAGTTTTCAAAGAGAGAGAGAGAGTGCAAGCGTCGATTGCCAGCCGCTGCCGTAACGCCACCGTCGTCCGACTCCGGTCGCCGTCGCCGTCGCCGCCGCCGCCACCCTCACACCGCCGCCGGTCATCCTTACCTTCCACCGCCATTTGTGGCCATTTTCATCTTATAATTTTAAGTAAGTGATGTTAGTTAAGTATGTAGTAGATTTTTTTTTTGATTTGAAAGTTTTGAGTTAGAATTTGATAATTGTGTGATAATCTGTGGTGGTTGTAGAAATTTTGTTGAGTAATTTGTTAATTTTGGGTTTTGAATTTGGTTGTGTTAATGTGAATGTGAAAGTAATTATGAAGTATTATTAGTAATTGTTGAGTGTTATAAAAATTGAATTGAAAACTATTTTTTGTAATTTATAGTGTATAATTTTGAAATTGCAAGTATACAGAATATATTGTTGAAAACATAAGTTTGATGTGGATTTTGTGATGGTTACAATTAGTAGTGAATATTTAGAAAAATAGTAGATTATTATGTAATAAATGTCAGAATGTGAGATGTTATGACGTATGATTTGGATAATATATGTGATTTTTATTTTGTATGTTAGACCTACTTGTAATATATTAAGTACAAAATTTGGATAATATTTGTAATTAGTGGATTATTTCGTATGTTAGACCTAAAATTTAATAAATTAAATGAAAATATATTTTGCATAATATTTGTGATTTGGATAATAAATTTGTATTATTTCGTAAATATTTAAATATTATTTATTGCTATTTAGATTAAATAATAGGATATTATTACCTAAATATTTGAAGTTGTAATTTGATTGTGTTAATGTGAATATTTAGAAAAATAGTAGATTTTTATGTAATAAATGTCAGAATGTGAGATGTTGTGACGTATGGTTTGGATAATATATGTGATTCTTATTCAGTATGTTAGAGCTATTTGTAATATATCAAGTACAACACTTGGATAATATTTGTAATTAGTGGATTGTTTCGTATGTTAGACCTAAAATTTAATAAATTATATGAAAGTATGTTTTGGATAATATTTGTAATTTAAATAATAAATTTGTATTATTTTGTAAATATTTAAATATTATTTATTGTTATTTATATTAAATAGTAGCATATTATTACCTAAATATTTGAAGTTGTAATTTGTGTAGATGATTAATATGAAGAATATAGGTCATAAGAGAAAACATATTGTGAAAGGGAAAAAATTACTTTATTGTTGCTGTGAATGTCGTTATTGTCGGTGTGAATGCCACAAGTTTGAACTGCAATTTCAGACATTCAAACAGGTTTACATCCTGATCTAATTATCATAATGTCTTATTTTTATCCATTGCATATTGAACAGTGCAAGACGAAGTAGTAGAATAATATGTATATCAATGATTTAACTATGTATGAAGAAAAATGTAATCATTATGCCCATTATTATTATAAATAATGAATTAACGTATATATTTGTAATGGTTTATAGTGGATAAAATGAATGGACCACCCCATCGGAAGTGGATGTATAAAAGATTTTTACCAGGTAGAAAAGGGTATAGACAAGAATTTTTAGATGGAGTTGAATTATTTGATCAATTTGCAAGAAGCCAAGTGAAGTTCATAAATAATGGACATTATAGATGTCCTTGTACCAAATGCCAGAATAGAGCTTATAGAGAACCTGATGATGTGAGATTACACTTGTACCAAAATGGTTTTGTTAAAGACTATTGGTACTAGACATCTCATGAGGACGTAGAATCTACTTCCTATAATAATGTCGGAAGTAGCATTACACAAAACTTGTATGAGCACATGGTTCCAAGTCCTATACACGTTGATAACACTGAACCATTTGTGGATCGTGTTGAAGCAATGGTAAATGATGTGATGATTACTAATGAAGTTAGTGTCAATGAGCAACCAAATGCAGAAGCTCAGGCATTCTATGATATGCTTCAAGCTGTGCAGAGACCTTTATGGGATGAGTATACTAACCAAAATTATCAAATACCGTCAGATTGATGAGTATCAAATCTGATTATAATATGTGTCAAAATTGTTTGAATGAGGTGATATAATTAATGCATGAGAGTTGTCCGGTAGATAATCGTGTCCCCAGAAATTACTCAGAGTCGAAAAAGAAGGTTCGAAGTTTGGGTTTAATATGTGCAAACCATTGATTGTTGCCGCAATGGTTGTATGTTGTACTTTAAGGAGGATTCAGCACTTGAAAAACGTAAGTTTTGTGATTCACCAAGATGGAAGTCAAAGAAGTCAGGCGATAATGGAAAACCAAAATCATATGTGAAAATGTTCTACTTTCCATTGACACTTAGGTTACAACGCCTTCATGCCTCAAGAAGTACAGCTGAACACATGAGGTGGCATTATAACAATAGGCGTGATGGTGTTCTTGTCACCCTTCAGATGGGGAAGGATGGAAACATTTCGTTCGCAAACACTCAGATTTTGCTTCTGAGCCTCGCAATGTAAGACTTGATTTGTGTGCGGATGGGTTTACCCCATTTTCACAATCTACATGGCCTTATTCAATTTGGCCTATCGTTGTGACACCTTACAACCTTCCACCTGATATGTGCATGACGACGCCATATATGTTCCTAACTTGCATTATACTTAGGCTAACAAATCCGAAGAATAAAATAGATGTGTACTTGCAATCTTTGATTGATGAGTTAAAAAGTCTGTGGGATGGTATTCAAACTTATGACATTTCAATGAGGCAGAACTTCGTTATGAGAGCTGCATTAATGTGAACAGTAAATGACTTTCTAGCCCTTGGAATGTTATCTGGATGGAGCACTCATAGTGTTTTGAGTTGCCCTGTTTGTATGGAGAAGTTAAAAGCAACACATTTGAAACATGGGGACAAACCATCCTAGTTTGACTATCACTGTCGATTCTTATCCAGACATCATGTATTTCTAAGAAACCGAACTGTATTTCATAGGGGAAAAGTTATTAACGATGGTCCTCCATCCAAGAAAAATGGGGAAGAACTATGCCATAAGGTTGAGAGTCTTCCTAAAGTAACCACTGATGGATATTTCATAATCCCAGGTTTTAAGGAGAATCTTCATAATTGGACCATGCAAAGCATCTTCTAGGAGTTACCTTATTGAAGCGACCAGCTACTACATCACAATTTGGAGGTAATGCACATAGAGAAGAACCTTTGTGATAACATCATCAACACTATCATGGATGTGCCTGGTAAAACAAAAGATGATGTTAAGGCAGGACTAGATGTGGCGGAGACGTGTGATCGAAGTGAGCTCAATCTAAGATATGATGTTAATGGCCGAACACTAAAACCCAAGGCTTCCTAAGCCCTTTCTTTGGACAAACGAAAGAAAGGGGGTGTGTGAGTATGCGTAACAACTAACGATGCCTGATGCTTATTGCTCTAACATTGCAAACTGCGTAGATATGAAGTCTACAGAGTTTCAAAACATGAAGAGCCATGATTGTCTTGGAGAGTCAATGGATTTCTGTTTCACACACAGAAAAGGTGTGAAGGGAAAAAAAACTTTCAACTGTGGCGTTTGCGTTAAAGGGAGTGGGAAAGATGGATTTGAGAATGATTATTACGGAATCCTCCAAGAAGTTATTCGCGTTGAATATCTTAGAGAGCCGCTTAAATAATGTATGTTGTTCAGATGTGATTGGTTTGATAACACCCATCGCTGAATATGTTGTCCCAAACTATGTCCCTTTATAGAGGTAAATGGTACTCGAAGATATAGAAAATATGATCCATTCATATTTGCTAGTTCTGCAACCCAAGTGATGTACATGAAATACCCAAATGGAATAAGAGATAAATCTAACTGGTGGGTTATCGTACTAGCTAAAGCTAGACATAAAGTGAATAACGAATTCACTTTACCTGTTGCATTTCAAGAGGAACATGTGTCTCACGTGACTCCAGTGAATGACACAATTCCTGCAACTTTGTTGAATGAAGAGGAAGACATTGAAGTGGTTAATGAAGAAGGTGCAAACGAGGGAAGTGCGGAGGCGGAGTGGGATAATGATTATGACTATATTGAAGATGAAGTTGATGTCCACCATGAAGATTCTGATGAGGATAATGAAATCGAGGATGATGACTAGACTAACTCCTAATTGTACATTAAATCAATTTAACTATTTGTATATTATATGCATGTAGACTTTATCATTGTATGCATGTAGACTTTGTCATTCTATGCATGTAGACTTTGTTGAATGATGATACAATTGTCATTGTATGATTTGGTGAAGTTGTTTAATTATTGTGTCTTATATTATTTGATCACTATGGTTTGTATGTTTGTCCTAAAGATGTTATATATGCAACGTGGACGCGGTGATGGGCGTGGTAGAAATCGAGGAAGATGTCATAACAACCAAAGTGGCCAAGTAGAGGAAGAGTTTCAGGGATGGCAAAACTACCAAGACGTCCCTTACAATGCTTTTCTTGATCCCGACAACATCCAAAACATGCAATTCACCAAAAAACATACCTCAAACTTCTACGTTCCCCCATGTTGACCTTTCGTTCTTCCAATCACAAAGAACCCCTAACACTCAGACTCAAGGAGCATTTATGACCAACCAATTCAGCTCCTACATTCCTGTACCACCTATCATTCCACAACACAATGAAGAATGGAGCCGGGACCATAGCGAAGATGCTTCAAGCCATGGGAGCACGTCCAACAAGGTACTTATCAGGCCAAATGGTAAAGAGTAAGTGATTATACATTGTCAATGTTGTATATTTAGAACCCAAAGGTACATACATACATATATATATATATATATATATATATATATATATATATATATATATATATATATATGTATATATATATATATATATATATATATATATATATATATATATATATATATACATATATACACACACACAACACACACACACACACACACACACACGTATATATATATATATATATATATATTATATATATATATATATATATATATATATATATATATATATATATATATATATATATATATACATACACACACACACACACACACACACATACATATATATATATGTTTGTTATGAACACAAATTTCTAACTATGTTTCTTATTTGCAAGCTTCTTTCCCTATGATGTGGTGTTTAAAATAACAAAGACATTTGTGAGCAAATTTCCCGAGCCGTCACCATACCTAAATTACAACGGGATCTGTGGTTTGGTGAGTTCAAGGTAAGATAAATTAATAAGTTCACTACACCTGTAAATATATTCTTGACGGAAACATTATTTATATTTCGCTGACTTCTGTTTTACAGAAGCGTTTCTATTGGGTTCCAGAGCATGACTCCCAGATTAGGAAGAACTTTGAGGAGAAGAGGGCTAGTAGATTGAAAGACACATTTGGGGAGCTAAGAAAAAAGAACAAGCAGTCGATGTGGTTGTCTGACAGCACTTGAAAGTCACTTCAAGAGTACCGGGCTTCTGAAAAATTTAAAAAGATGAGTGCACAAGCGAAGAAGAACCAGAACAGTGACCAAGATGACTTAGGTCCTTCTTTGCATACATGTAGTTCGATCTCATTTAGTGAGCAAAAGAGACATTTGGTAAGCGGTTCATTCATTTCTTGCATCCCGTACTTTCTATATGTTTAGCAATGTAGGAAGAACTCTCACATATTTCAACTTATTTGCATATTGTATAGGCCAAGAAGCTTCAAGGGGAGCCGACTGTAATAGAACTATTGAAAGACACTCATCAACCTGAGGAGGACAACACATGGGTTGATAAGAAATCTGAGAAAACATATGTAAGTAACCTCTACTTTTTACATGCTTAAAATATTTTTACTCGCGCGATTTTGATGCTAGATCTACAATGCATAATATTTTTAATCTTATTTTGTAGACGGAGCATCAACAGAAGTGGGAACAAATCAAGAACTCCCAATCTTCCATAGATCCTAGCTCCGATCCATCTGAAATCCCATCTGAGATAGAGCTGTGGGTGTAAG
This sequence comes from Carnegiea gigantea, assembly GCA_029747015.1. Classification (NCBI taxonomy): domain Eukaryota; kingdom Viridiplantae; phylum Streptophyta; class Magnoliopsida; order Caryophyllales; family Cactaceae; genus Carnegiea; species Carnegiea gigantea. The sequence continues at coordinate 73,636 of JAKOGI010000489.1, forward strand.
GCAACTTAAACAAAAAGGGGTGCATGCATGGACTCGGTTCAGAAGGGGTGAAACGGAAACACCTGTTTAAGTCCACAGCAATATCTAGGGGTAGGTAGGAGCCAGATGTGCGAGAAACGGTCACCCAATTGAACAACAAGTTAAGTACAATGGCTGAGATAAACTGCGGAACAGAAATTTAGAAGAAAAAGTCATGATGTTGAGTGAACAACTTAGTGGGGTGCAAAACATACTAAGTGAGTTCATTAGATCTTAACAAGCATCTGGCTCTAGATCACGCCCACCCCTTCTTCACGCCCTCGACAGCACTGTCGCTCTACTTATGCTCCTCCTCCTCCTCTGGCTCAACCCCAATGCCAAAATGATGATGATGATGATGGTAATGGTGATGGTGATGGTGATGGTGATGGTGACGGTGATGACCATGGGTATGATCCGTACTCTACCTACAATTATTTTAACTATTAGAACTTCTAACATTCGGTGAATTTGATACTGTGTTATGTGTATTTGCTACAATGGTTTGGCATTGTGCTATAATCATTTGCGATTTTGAACACTTTGTAGTTGTGTAGTCGAATGAAAGTAACCATGTGTGATGGTTACTTTCTGAATTAGTGAGAATGTCGGTGCTTTTAGGTACAACTGAACACTTGTACTGGTTGAATGAACGTAACCACCTGTGGTGATTACGTTGTTGTGATTGATGTACCACGTGCGGTGGTTGTAAATGTTACACTTGCAGGTTTTGTAAAAATTGTAATTGGGTTGTTGAAGTTGCCCAATTTTTTTTTGCAAAAATAGACAAAAATTCTGACGGATTTACCAACGGATACAGCATTCTCCGACGGATTTACCGATAGAATTCGACGGAGTTCCGACGGAATTCCTGAGTTTTTGTAAATTCTTTTTCCACAAAAAAAAAATTCAAAAAAAACCAAAGCATCTGACGGAACTATTCCGTCAGACGCAATGAATTCCGTCAGAGGTCCGTCGGAACAGGCCTCCGACGGAATCCTCTGTCTGTTCGGAACAGTTTTGATGGAAAGCAATATTCCGTTGGAATCCCTTCACGACCCCGGTTATTCCAACGGATATATTCGGTCGGAATATCCGTCGGAAATAGAATTTTCCGACCGAAAAACTCACTTTTTCTGTGGGAAAATCCGTCGAAATAAAGAGAATTTTTAGTAATGTATATTACACAGCAGAATTGGATATTTGTACAAGATGCTCCTACTCTCATAATTTGACAAACATGCTGCCCGCTAAGAGTATACGGAACATCAGTAGGTTAACAACTTGGGTCCAATTTGTTGAGGTGTTTGACAATGGGCAGCTGGGTGTATCTCCACACACCCCCTCTCAAACTGGAATGGGGTTGAGACATTCCTAACTTGTGAAGAAGAGTTCTGAATGGAGTAGAAGGCAAAATCTTAGTAAACACATCAGCTAACTGCTCCTGGGATGGTAAATAGGACAATTGAATGAGACCCTCCAAGACCTTCTCTACGGTGAAATGACAATCGATCTCGATGTATTTCGCACGTTCATGGAACACAGGATTTTTTGCAATAGAGATAGAGGATTGGTCATCACAATGTAGGGTAATAGGCTGAAGAGAGGTCACACCTAACTCCTCAAATAACCTGATGAGCCAAGTTACTTCTGATGCAGTCTGAGCCATAGCCCTATTCTTAGCCTCAGAGGAAGATCTGGAAACTGTTCCCTATTTCTTAGACTTCCAACTCATTGGAGAAGAACCAAGGAGATCACATAGCCTGAAAACGGATATTCTAGTAGTGGGGTAAGAAGCCTAATCTGAATCTGAGTATGCTTGGATCTTAAAATGATTTGACCCTTTATGGAGAATGCCTTGCCCGGCTGTACCTTTGACATACCTGAGAGTATGGTGCAATGCCTACAAATGGGAATTCCTCGGAGCTTACATAAATTGACTAAGTGTCTACACTGTAAAGCATAAGTCAGGCCTGGTGTTTGTTAGGAAATTCAGCTTTTCTAATAGGGCTCGGTATAGAGAAGGATCTGAAAGCAAGCTGCCTTTATCTAGTGTGAGTTTGCAGTTGAGAGGAAGCGGTGTGATAATAGGTGTGGAGTCTGCAAAACCACTTTGATGTAGAAGTTCTTTTGTGAATTTATTCTGGGACAGAAAGATCCGATCCTTCAAATAGGCAACTTCGAGGCCAAGGGAAAAATTCAGTTTGCCAAGATTCTTGATTCCAAATAGAGAGTGTAGATGTGCCTTAACAAAGGCTGCCTCATTAAGGTCTAACCCAGTAATAATAATATCATCCACATAGACAGCAACTCTGGTGATAGGTAGAGGACTTGTTGATGAATAAGGAATAATCACATTTGGACTGTTGATATCCCAAAGTGATAGGGTACTGCTCAGTTTTTGAAACCATTGTCTCAATACTTGCTTCAACCCATATAATGATTTTCTTAACTTGTGAACCATATGCTTAGGATTAGGAATGCCCTCAGGAACAGCCATGTACACTTCCTCATTCAAATCCCCATGCGAAAAAGCATTATTAACATCAAGTTCCGTAATGCACCAGCCCTTCTAGGCGGCTAAAGCAAATATGCTGCATATGGTAGTCAACTTGACAACGGGGGAAAAAACCTCTTCGTAGTCAACCCCATGTCTTTGTGTGAACCCCCTTACTACTAGCCTAGCTATGAGTCTTTCCAAACTCCCATTTGCTTTGAGTTTCACCTTGTATACCCATTTGCAACTAATATGTAACACCCGGAATTTTTATTTCCCTTCGTTAAACTGATTATATCGTTGTACATGGGCATAATATCGACGTGCCCGCTTAAGTGCTGTTTTCATTGAAAAGGATATTATTCTTATTTTATTGTTATGGAGGATTATTATCGGGCACTCAATGTGAGTAGATTCCCGAATATGACAAGACTGACGAGCCTTGGGAATAGTCCTGTAATTTATTGAATCGAACATTGGGAATAAATTATGATGTGAGAAATGGATAAGCTCGTATTAATTATGACGTGACAAGTGGATAAGCTCGTATGAATTATGATGTGACGAGGTAATTATCCAAAAAGAAAAAAAAACAATAAGGGGCTCGAGGCCCCTGTTCTTTCACGAGGAGGAGGAGGAGAAGCACGGGCAGGGGGGATGCAGCGACCCCTGACCCGGCGACTCCAACGGTAGAGGGAAGGAGGGAGGCCGGCGGTGTGCCGGCGCCTGGTCGCTGTCGCCCTGGCCGCGCCACCCCGTACTCCCTCCGCCTGGCCCACAACCCGAGAGAGAGAGAGAGAGAGAGAGAGAGAGAGAGAGAGAGAGAGAGAGAGACATTGAGTGAGGATAAGAGCGCGTCGGGTCCGACCGCTGCCGGCGACGACAGCTCGGCGGCTCGAGTCCGGCGGCTCGAGTCCGGCCACTAGCCTGAGTCTTGCGATTCAAAGGTTCGAAAGCTAGGGTTTGTATCTAACCCTCATCTGCCCAATTAACCCAGGAGTTGGATCCTTTAGCTTGGATTCGAGGTGGGTTTCCTCTTCCTTCTAATTATTGCTAATTTTAGTGAAAGTTTATTGTTTATTGTTAATTTCGTTGAGGTTTATTGATTATAATTCGCTCAGGTTGAATTCGAATTAATTACTAATAATTAAAGGAAGGTTTATTGAGAACTGTTAATTTCATTGAAAGTTTATTGATCATTGAAAGTATATCGATTATTGCAAGTTTATGGAAAGTTTATCGATTATTGAAAGTTTATTGAAAATATATCAATTATTGCAAGTTTATGGAAAGTTTGTTGATTATTGAAAGTTTATTGAAAGTATATTGATTATTGAAAATTGAGAAATTGTCAAGTAAACTGAAAGATAGGTTGTTCATACTGAACAAAAGTTTATCGATTATATGTATCTGTTTGTAGTGAATGCATAGAAACGATGACGTTATGGGTTTGGCGACTGTATATGAATTAATGATAAATGATATCGTTATTCGGCGAACTTTTATATGAATGTACACTGCTTGAACTTTTATAACGATTATATGTTTATAGTGATGGGTATTGTTTATATGTATAAAGCTTGAATTAACGATACCTCCTCTGTTTATGGTGATTATATGCTTAATGATATTATTTATATGATTACATAGAAATGTTCATAATTGAGGAAGCTTGAACAGAGGAAATTGAAAAGTAAATCAAATGATTGCATAGATTACAATCGTGTGGGTTGCGTTATAGTTGGGGAATCGGTTGATGATATGATTTCACGACGTGACTATACGTGTTATGTGAAATCCTTTTCCCCTGAATTAATGAATGCATGGATGACATTGATTTCAAAGTGTCTCTAAATGTTCATCGATTGCCTGTTTAATTGACGAGTCCTTGGTGACGAAATAATCCTAAATCATCGGACTGCTCAATTGAATGAGGCAGGAGATCAGTCAATAGGTGTAAGAATCCTTTTAAGAAAGGACTTAAGTATTGAACGTCCGGTTATGTCATATTCGTCGCTATAGTCAACGTAGGCAACTCAGTACCCCTTTATCTAAGTTTACATGAGAAGTTCAAAGTTCAATGTTTATTATTCTGGCAGAAGGCAGAAATTCAAGTTCAGTGATTCATTGTCTGCCAGAAGGCAGAAATTTAAGTTCAATGATTCATTGTCTGCCAAAAGGAAGAAATTCAAGTTCAATGATTCATTGTTCTGCCAGAAGGCAGAAATTCAAGTCCAGTGATTTATTGTCTGCCAAAAGGCAGAAATTCAAGTTCAATGATTCATTATCTGCCAAAAGGCAGAAATTCAAATTCAGTGATTCATTGTCTGCCAGAAGGCAGAAATTCAAGTTCAGGGATTCATTGTTCTACCAGAAGGTAGAAATTCAAGTTCAGTTATTCATTGTCTGCCACAAGGCAGAAATTCAAAGTTTAGTAATCAATATTCCGCCAGAAGGCAGAGAATGCAAAGTTCAGTGATTTAGTGATCCAAAGTTCAAAGTTTCATAGTTCAGCCAGTAGGCATAAGTTTCAAAGTTTAATGTCTCATAGTCCAGTCAATAGAAAGAAAATTCAAAGTCCATATGTCCTATAGTTCTGCCAACAGGTAGTAGAGTCAAAGTCATACGTTATAAGCCTGTCAACTGGTAGAAAAACTAGGTCAAGGGGACTTCCAATGCATATGATGGTTTATAGAACGAGATACTTTTAATAAACGAACGTGTGATTTAAAGCAGAGTCCAGTGAAATTCAAAGGTTATATTGCTATATTATTGGTTCACTACCCACATGACATGGTTATATGTTCTATTTTATGATTATTGTTCTACGTCTTATCAAAGACACCTACTCATGTATGTAGACTGTTGCTATATGGTATAGTGAAATCAATAAACGTTCAACGTAATGTTCAGTGTCCAATGTTTTGTTCAATGTTCAATGTTTAATAATCAACGTCCACTGGGTGTTGTTCACAGTTTTTTTTTACGAATTCACAGTTCATACGAATTTAATGTTCCATGACCAATGTTCAAGGTGCAATGTCTAATGTTCAATGTTCATTGTTTATTATTCAACGTGCAAAGTTTAATATTCAGTGTTCATTGTTTATTGTTTAATGTGCAATGTTAACATTCAATGTGTTTTAAAGGCTCTTTACGTTGTAGATTATAGGAAATGAAACAAGCCTCAAGGACGTAATAACCCATATGTATAAAGTTTAGCAATTGGTCCAAATACTATTGCTCTTGCATTGTGGTTTGAATACGTTGCAAGGTAAGTGAGTTTCTTCAAAGGAACTACAAATGACTTTTGTAAGTATTATTGTACTTTAAGTATTGTTTGAGAGAGGGGGTTATCCACTGAGCGATAAATGCTCATTCCCATCTATTAATGCCCCCTTCCCAGGTCTTTGAGTTGACAGGTAAAGGTCGGGCCAAGTAAGCTCAGATGGAACTATTGCTATCCTAGGAGCCATGTTACATGTTCTATATGTGAGCTGCCAGTTGTATTGTGATGTATGGTTTATTGTTATGTAATTTAAGTCCTTATGTGCCTGTGCTGCATATCATCTAGAGTCGCTCTGTATAGCCATGTGAGCCGATCATCGTTTGGCCAAAGTTGTTTATAGTTGAGATGTAAACCTTGTACTCCGGACGTGTGGTCTATGGAGTTGTACTTTTATTGTTTCATTAATTTAGTATTGAACTGCGCTGGTTGATATGCTCTGGGCGGGTGGCCCGTAGAGCCGTGAACTTCGGCGGGTAGCCGTTGAGTTGGTTTTATTATTGCGCTAAATTGCTGGAAATTTAATGTAAGGTTTTAAGCCTGGAAAACGGTCAGTTTTCAGGGAAAATTCTGTTCGTTTTTCTCTAGAATTTAAAGAAAAACAAGGTACAATGTTAACACTCCTAGCCTTAGGGTTGGCGGCGTTACATAATAGCTTTATTTCCAGCTGGAAGTGAAATAAGATCCCAACTCTTGTTGGCCTTGAGAGTATTAAGTACTTTTTACATGGCCTCAATCGACCCCTGATGTTTAGAGGCTTCACTGTAAGAAGATGGTTCTATGATGGTGGTGATCTGAGAGATATGAGCTTGCTCAAACTTAACCAAATCGCACCAAGAGTTAGAAGTATGAGTTATGGCATTGCAAACATAGTCCTTAAGGTAGGAAAAACTGTGGTGAGGTCTAGTAGACTTTCTAAGAGGTAGTATAATGGGTGCTGATGACTCAGATGAGGATGGTTTTATACGATACTCATGTGATGGAGAAAAAATTGAAGGTGAAGGAGTAAGGTATGGAGCACGGGGTTGTTCTGATAGAGGAAACATATTTGTATCTGGGATGGAATCAACAGCAGGTGTTGGAATAGGAATGTCTGAGGATTCAACTGAATGGTGATATGGAAAATAGTTCTCATGGAAGACAACATCTCTAGAAGTGAAGACATGCTTGGTATCTAGATCCAAAAGTTTATAGTCCTTTTGTCCAAAAGGATACCCAAGAAAAATGCATGGATGTGCTCTATCTGAAAATTTATCCCTATGTTGAGTTAGTGTAGAGGCAAAACACAAATAATCGAAAGCATTGAGATAATTGTAAGCAGGCTTTTCTACATAAAGAACCTCAAATGGGGTTTTGTGACCCAACATATGAGTAGGGAATTGATTTATGAGGTAAGTTGCTATTAAAATACTATCCCCTAGTATCTCAACGGCAAATTAGCTTGGATCATCAGGGCTCGAACCATTTTAAGCAAATATTTATGCTCTCTCTCAACTATGCCATTCTGTTGAGGCCTTCAACACATGATATCTGATGTAAAATGCTTCTATTCTTATAATAGGCCAAGGCAGTGGTGTCCTTGAACTCCAAACTATTGTCAGATCTAATAACCTTAATAGAGGAACTATATTGAATTTCAATCTATGTGATGAATGCTTGCAATATGGGATGTACCCATGTAGCCCTTGAACAATTATCAACAATAGTCAAGAAATATTGAAATCCATTATAGCTTTTACATTTATAAAGACCCCAAAGATCACATGTAACAACTCAAACGGCTTAGAAGCCTTTGTAGTACTCAGTGGAAAAGATTGCCTATGTAGTTTTGCTCTAGGACAGACTTGACATATAGAAGTATGATTCATGTTATTACAAGGTAAATCTATAAGTTTCATGGCCTCAAGAGACCAATGACCAAGCCTAAATGCCACAAATCATCCACAGCAAGCTCTAAAGCATGAGTGTAGGGACTTATTCTCTGTGTTTGTGTAGCAACAGCACTGGAAAACTTTTCGCCACTAGGAGTTTCTAACCATGGTTCTTTGAGAGCATAGTACAGACCAAAAAACTCTTTACCAAGGACCATTGAATTCTGACTGTTGTGGTCCTGGAGCAAACATGCATTTAGAGCAAAGATGACATTAGATGCCAATTGTTTGGTGAGTTTGTTTGTTGATAACAAATTAAACTAAAACTCTGGCACACACAGAACATTGTGCAATTCAGTCTTAGGACCTAGTTTCACTGAACCAACAAGAGTAATCTGAGCTTGTTTCTCATTAGGCATGGTAATATAGCAAGGCTGAGTGATCTTGTGCGCTGAATGCAGTAAAGAGTAATGTGGAGTGATGTGATCGCTAGCCCAACCATCTATGATCCAATCATCATTCGCACTAGAAGATATAAGACAAACAATGTTACCTACAAGGAAGCCAACAGGAGAGATGTTCTCCTTGCCAACATGATAGTGATTGGAATCAAGGCCTTGCTTGTTTAACAACTATAACAGCTGATAATACTGTTCAGGGGGTAAATTGAGGTGCAGGCATACTGATGTTCTGGCCTGTAGCAGCAGGAAGAGGCCATTGCTCCACTAAATTCTGGTTAGCAACAGCGGCAAGACCTTTTGGTTTATACAACCTATGGCCTGGTGGATAGCCATGAATCTTATAGCACCGATGAATTGTGTGGCCTTGAATTTTCCAGTGGTCACAAAAGTACTACATCCTTTAGAACTTTTGTCTAGAGTTGTTGATACACCTTTGTTGAGTTGCTAAGCCAAGAGATTCCTATCCCCATCTACCTTCTTTAGTAACATGAACTTGATGATTAGCATTCATTAACTGCATAATCTGAGGTCGAACATTCATAACAGTAGACTGAGGTTGGATTTGAGAAGAAGAACATAATCGTCTCTGGTTTTCTTCTTATAGGAGGACATTATAAGCCTCATCAACATCAAGTAATGACCTTATCATCAAAATATTACCTCGCACAACCTAATATATGTTTCATTAAGGCCAACGAGAAATTGCATCAGTTCATGTTCTTGAATCAATTTGTGCACTGCCTTATAACTTGCACATTCCATGCCACATGCACAAGAAGGTATGATGATCAAGGAATTGTAATCATCTCAAAGTTTCTTAATATACGTGAAATAGTTCGAGATAGACATATTTCCTTGAGAAACTGAATAGAGGTCTCTTTGAACTTGAAAGACCTTTGTTCCATCTACCTGACCGAATCTATGTTCCAATTGCTTCCAAACATGCTGTGCTAATGCTGAAAAAAGTATGCTATCAGATATTTTCTTGACCATTGCATTCATTATCCAAGAAATGATCATTTTATCGCACCGGTCCCACTGATTGAACATTGGTAATGCCACATCAGGTTTTGGACAAATGCCTTTGACAAATCCGATCTTATTTTTAGTGCTTAATGCAATTTCCATAACTGTTCTCCAGTGACCGTAGCTCTGACCATCAAGGAGATCACTCACAAGCACGTTGTTAGGATTGTCATAGGTTGGGATAGGAGTTGCACCCAAACTGAAAAACCCACCCCGAACCCGCCCCATTTATAGTGGGTATAGGTACAAAAACTTATTAAAAAATGGGTATGGGACGGGTATGGGTATTGCGCTTGAAAATGGGTATGGGTATGGGTATGAATTCTTCAAATCCGTACCCAATTATGTACCCGATTTGCTAATAAAAGGCGATCAAAATATGGTAAAATTCAAAAATAAATGTTTGGCATGAAACTCTAAGTGTATAGTGTTTATTTATGTAGAAATAAGAAATTAAATTTTTTTACATTTTAACTTCCATGAGTTTATCCGACATAAATTTTAGTAGCGTTTCTTGAAATTGCTAATCAAATATACCGTGTATGCAAATATGGGTTGAATATGGGTGGTACTTTACGCACTCTATATATACCTGAATTAAACCCATAAACCCGAAAAACTCGATGGGTATGGGTATAGGTACAACTATCCAAAACCTGATGGATATGGGTACAGGTATGGGTATGACTTTTGAAAATGGGTATGGGTGCTGGTGTAGTTCAACCTGCCCCAAACCCGGCCCATGCCCATCCCTAGTCGGAGGCATAGAGATACAACTCATGAGATGGATCGATCAAACCGGTACTAGGATCAGTCTAAATCTTCAAAATAGATCCAGAATTTGGTGCTTCTCTAGCCATTGTAATCGAAAAGGCAATTGAAGCGATCGAGAAACTATCAACCAGATGAAGATGAGAATCAACGAAAAACTTTGAATCACAGAGACTGCAAGGGCTAGATCGGTGGATCATGCGAATAAACCAATCGACCAAGAAAGTGAAAAAAATAGGGTTGTAATTCCGCAAGCTAGATCGATCGACATAACCAATCAATTGATCGAAGATGAAAAGGAAAAAAAAACAATCTGTGATCAAAAAATTCATGCTCATCAAAGCTCTGATACCATGTCAATTTGACAAAAACAGAGAATTCTCCAGATGGATGAGCGTGATTTTAAGAGAGAGAGAGTAAGCCTTTTAGAGAGAGAAAATAGAGAGAAGGAGCTCTGTTTTTATTTTTCTACAAAATGAATTATTACAAAGTAGAATTGGATATTTATACAAGATGCTCCTACTCTCATAATTTAACAAACATGGTGCCAGCTAAGAGCATACGTGACATCAGCAAGTTAACAACTTGGGCCCAGTTTATTGAGGTGGTTGACAATGGGCAGCCGGGTGTATCTCCACATTATATATGGAGATTAATTTTTATTTTCTATGTATATTCAAGTAGAACTTACAAACCCATAAAACCCAATGGGCATAGACATAGGTGAATCTATTTGTATGAGAGGATTGTCCATGTACACTTCTCCCATAAAATTCTAATGAGTTATTTTCAATCGGGTTAAATTGGTACACCCCTAAATTATATCCAAAAAGCTACATACATTTTCTAAATATGTCCAGCCCATATATTGACATTTTTAATTTCTTTAAATATCAAAAGTACAGTTTTAAAGTTGAAACTTGATAGAAAAGCAAAATAAAATTAAATGTACCCAAGCCCAAATTTTTCTCTCTCCCTCCTATCTTATCTAGAGTTTAGAGTTTTACTTTAATCTAATTCTCATTTTTTAAATTTTCTTTTATTGTTATTATTTATTTTTTTGATTGTTTAGTTGCAAATTTGCAATGTGTTCTTGGTGCAGATCTTTCTTTTAACTTATCATTAATGATTGATTTGAACTTGATGTTATTCTTTTCCCATTTGGTGTGATTAATCGGAACATATTGCTTTTTGTTGTTCTATTTCATGTTTAACATGTTCACTTTATGTTCATTTTTTGTTTTTGTTTTATTGCTTTGCGCTGGTGATTTGTCATCTATAACAAATGGGTTTAGTAGTAGCGGTGTTATAGTTTTAAAAAAGTGAGATATATTATTATTACTTGTCAACTTTCGAGACCGAATATCTGTTAAAAAAAAGGAGATGGAATGTTTGTACAAAACAGACTATCATAGTGTGGATCATATAATTTCTTTTTTCTATTGATATTGTACATTATTGATGACGTTAACAGATGGACATCCCTGTTCTAGACGTCTAGATCCGCCACTGGGCATATATATAAGTGTTATTTTCCAATACTTGATAAGTATAAATACGGATGTGAATATAATTTTTGAAGACGGGTATGAATGCAGGGTCGGCTCAATTAGCCCTAAACATACCCGATCGCCATCCCTATAAACCATGTTTATGCACCTCATTTTGATCGAAGTTTCTATGTCAAGTATGATCTTAAAAGATTCACTTTAGACATGCATGACATTGTGTAAATTTTTCTAGTTCAGCTGTATGTTGTTCAAATTAATATGGACCATTATAATTTTGGATGAGTGAGGATATCAACATGGTGTCATTGCCTTATTTCTTATGAATCTAAATGTAACTTGTATAGTATTGCTCAAGAACATTTACATTCAAGTATGGTTTCAGATGAGTCATGCTTATAAATTGTAACTCACCTTTTTTAATTAAATTTTTTAATTCAAGTATGATTTCAAATGATTCACTTAAACATGATGTAATGTAGTTTTTCTTTTAACATGCATAATAGATTATAACCTAACTCTGATTAGGTAGTATCAAATTAAAATCAGTTTCAAGCAAGTTTCCTCCACATTTCTCTATTTTTAACAAGCATTGCGACACCTTCTTATTTATTGTAAACTATATGTACTTTTTATTCCCTGTTGCTTGAGACAGAACTAACCCTTTAATGGTTATTTGCAACTATCACAGTTTAGTGATGGTTAAATGCGAGAATCAACTGATCAAATTTTCAACACAAGCTTGATTAACATTCACGTCCGAAGGACTATAGCTTATCCGTACTCCCAACCTGGCCTCACTTATCTCATGTATTCCTATCCAATGTGACATATCAAATTAGCTGGGCCCATAAATTCGCCTATTTCAAAACAATTTAACTTGAACTTATATTTCTTACGGGCTATATAAAAGACAAAAACCTTCGACTAATTTTAACTCAATTCAAGCGTATGCAGTAACTCGAAATAAACTCTATTATGTCGTCATGGACCCTAGCTTATATCCCCTGAGCCCAAGTTACTAGTTGGGTCCTTAAGTTGTTCATACTTTGGGACGCTGCACTGTAATGGCCCAATGGTAACTGTGATCTGGAAATAATTGTAGCTGTGCACGAGTCTGCTCTGCTGCTCAGTGAATGAAGGATTGGGGAGAGTGAGAGAGGCCCAAGAAGCAACCAAATCAACATTTGGGAAGTCTATGAAGTTGCCGCTCTTATTTTCATTTCTGGGTTGGTTGCATAATTTTGAATCTTTCGCCGCTTTTAGGGTTTTGGTTGTTTATTCTAGGGTTTAAGCAAAGCAGCCTGCTAGACGCGGTTATGGATGTTTAAGGTTTTCTTGCATTGATGTTCGGATTGCTTGCTTCCCATGCTTCATTGTCAGTTATTATCAGCTGGGCACCTGGTGATTTCTTTCTTAATGCCCAATTTACTCTCTTATAAGGGTGAAAATGAAATAGAAAAAAGCTTTGTAATTGGGTTTTGATTCTTTTCGATTAACTATTTATATTGCACTTGGTTTTGCAAAAACAATTGAATTGTTGTCTTTCAGGCTTTGATTCGACGACGGCTGGCACACTTTCAGCTGGAAGAAATGGGGGATATGCCAGATGTGAGAACGTTTGGCCTTATTCTGTTATTGTCAATTTAGTTTTTATTCATTCGGTTTATGCCTATGAACTTTTGCCTTTGTAGTAACTGAACAAATTGTTTGCAGGAGTTATTTTCTAAAATTTATTTGAATCTCTGTAGTAATGGCAATGGGATGGAAAAATGTTAGTTTTCTTGTTACACACCTTTTGTTTAATTGGGCTACAATGCCACATTAGTCTCAGAAGAAAAAGGGGGCGGAATAAGATGAAAGAGAAGAAAGTCCTCCAGTTTTGTTGTATTGGATATTTTGGGACTATTCTTCCTGTAGCAGGAGGGTAATCTCCATTTCATTAGTTCCTCGCTCTCTATAAATTGCATATTATAGACTCAAAGGCAAAACTTAAAGGGTTGAATCTTGTAAGCCACAGTTGCAGGTGGCCCCCCCTCCCGGTTGAGTGTTGGGGGGAGGGGATGTTGGATTTTTGAATTCTGTTAGCTTCTTCAGGGGTTTGTTGCTCATAATTTTGATGACTGAGTGTTGTGTTCCAGATTGCTCCGTTCAACCCAACCAAAAAGAAAAAGAAGAAAAAGAATGCAACTGCTGGTCCTATGAATGATTATCTTCATAGCGTCGTGAAGAGAGCAGATGGGTTATCATGTATGTGCAAACGTCCATGAGTTCAATTACAAACTTAAAACATGCTATATCATTTTATTTTTTTGGATGGGTTTATATTTACAAATGTACACAACCCAGGGAAAATTGAACCTGGGTCTCTCTTGTGGAAACCAAGGGACGCTACCACTAAGCTACTCTCCATGGGGCCAACTATACTATATTTTTGTAGCCTTCTCAAAATTTTTTTGTCTAGATAGATAGTGAGCTTTCCTTTTGTAGTTTGTTAACTCTTTGTAAATGCTACTTGAATATCATTTGGTTCTCTGTAAATGCTATTTGAATTTCATCTGCTTCATTTTTTCTTTGTCTGAAGGCACATCCAATATTATCCTGGTATAATGAAGAATAAGTGGTAAGTTAAAAGAGACTTTGTTCAAATAAACCTAGCCGTAGATGCCTGGGCCTTGTGCATAATAAGACCTTGCCTTTTCTTGCTAGTAGCAACCCGTAGATTCAGTGACTACTATATTGATATCTCAGAAGAACTGAACATTGACGAGCTTCAGCTTCCTGCCCTATTGTTTCAGTAAGGACCTTAGCTTTGTGATCATCTAGATTACTACCCCCCCCCCCCAAAAAAAAATTATGTTTTGACTTCATGGAATTTGAAATGACAGAGCCTCCAGTTTCTCAGAAGTATTCATACTAGAATGTATTCTTGTTGTTGGGAGGGGATGCAGTGGTGGAAGCTCAGTTTTTGCTTTTAACTTTGAGCAGACTGTTATTTTTCTAAGATCTTCATTATTCATTTACAAGTTCTGCTCCAATTGCCTGAGCAGAGAAGGGCTTTTCTATCTGTAGAACTGAAATTTACTTGTCATCTTCAATTAGATCGAGGAGACGAGGATGAGGGAGAGGGTGGACTTGTTCAACAATTCGGGTACTCATGGGAAGAAAGTGAACGGGATTATAAGTATGAAGAGGTATCTTTTTTGTACTTTTGCATAAGACTTTGATGACCATGGCATTTTAAAAGTTCATTGCAAGAGCTGTCGCCTATTGTATGTCTGCCAGGATCATGTGCCATATTGGACTAAACAATCTTGTCTGAAATAAATTCCAGGTGAGCAACAATGTAATTTGTTAGCCTTTCCAATTATCAATTTAATGTCTTTGAGTTTGCTTTTCAGTTTGTGGACCTTACTATTTCAATGAGACAGTTTACATAATGATACCTGATACTTTTGCCAAGATAATAGCAGTAGCTGCGAAACTGTAACCATCTTCCCATTTACCTTGCTGTCTTTCACTAGTTAAAGATTACTCCCCCTTCCCCCCCCTCCCCCACAAAAAAAGCGGGAAAAATAAATGGAGGAAAATCCTTTATTAAACCTTCGGAATGACAGCAAAGTGTCAAGGGAGCTTCATCCCATGTAGAAAGAACATGTTTTCTTTGCAAATGTGAAAAATGTTCCCCAGATGACCAACATGTGGGTATGATGGATGTTCCATTGAACAAGTTGTCATATGCTGATTGTGAATTGTGGATTTTGTTCATTGTGAAAGGCAATTGCTTGCAATCTCAGTAACTCAAGTCATATTTTAGTTTGGTGTTTGTTTCATTCTTCCATTGTACTTTACAAATTTCTTGTTTGGATATGAGCCTCTTGTTACTTTAATCCAAATCATGGTGGAGTGTAAATGACTTTTATTAATGTGCAGCTCCTGCAGAGATTATTCAGTTCCCTGCGTGAGAATAATCCTGAACGTTCTGGAGATAAACGAAGAACAGTCTTGAGGCCACCACAAGTTGTCCTAGAAGGCTCAACGCAAACAGTCCTTGTTAATCTTATGGATCTTTGTAAAACGTATGGATATTTTTAAATAGCTTCATTTGAACATGTTTCATATCGTGGGATTATGCTTTGCCTCATCCATTGTTGCTGTCTTAGATTCTTGACAAACTACACTCTGCAATATGGTCCTGCCCCCCGCCCGCTGCCCGCTGCCCCCAAAAAGAACTTGAAGAAGATGTTCCCTTCTTATGATGTTTTTCTTATATGCCTCAATTTATTAACGTACTAGTATTATTAGTTGTATCTTGTTGTGGTTCCCATTTTGTTTATTTGCCATGTATTCACTTGCAAATCCCGACCCTGTGAATTTGATTATGGTAATTCGGATCTCTGCAATTATTGCTTCGACCAACTTGATGCTGATTTGAAAGGAAATTAGAGCACTTCACATTTTTCATCTAGAAAAAATCTTTTGCCCACCAGCTGCTTGAGACGTGAAAGCACATATTGGCATTTTGATTCTGATCCTCTGATATCTTCAGGATGCATAGACAGCCAGAACATATTATGACCTTCATGTTAACGCAATTACAAACTAGTGGATCATTGGACAGACAGAACAGATTGGTTGTTAGGGGAAGATTTGCTCCTGCAGATTTCGAAGGTTCACTGCAGAGATATATCAGTGAGTTTGTCTCCTATTCTTGAAACTGAAACAAATAAAAATTGTTGATTAACCATAATTTAGTTCTTGAGGAACTAGGGTTTTGCTGAAGATTAACTCTTAATAAATTTGCTGCTTCCATACAGATGAATATGTCCTTTGTAACTACTGTAGAAGTCCAGACACACTTCTTTCAAAAGAAAATCGAGTAGTCTTTCTTCAATGTGAGATGGTAAGCCCATTTCTGTCTCCTGCGGGAAGACCGACGTACAACAATCTTTCTCACTTCAACTTGCAGAGTAAAATTAAGTTTCTCTTGTAAATCTGCATGAACTCTTCGTTTACTGAAGGAATACAACTGAAATGCCCTGCCCATAATTCAAACACATTTAAATCCTTGCGGATTGTGCTCCTTGAAGCACTTGAAAAAGTTATGCAATGATTTCCATGTCCAAAGATTCTGACAATTGAGCCTCATGAAACATGTTCAATGGGGATTGATTGTACCTATTTTGACAAAACAGATTTGGGTTTTCTATAAACACTTCTGTGTTGCTGTCAGTCCTTGTCTTTTCCCCCATATGTTAATACTATAATTTACTTGTGTGCAGTGTGGCTCTGAAAGATCGGTCGCTCCCATCAAAGTTGGTTATATTGCTCGTGTAGAGCGCAGGAAGGCTGGAACGTGACTTATGATGATCACTTAGAAATGAGCAAAGTCTTTGAAGCTCAAAATGCAGAAGCTATCACTGCTAATCCTGGGATTGAGGCGTTGCATTTAGTGAAGAATGCCGATACATGAAGAGCTGGTTTTCCCTTGATCTGAGGACCTTCGATCTATGTGACCAATGATTTGGTTTGTAGGAGTAAGGATGGGTGCATCCTATTCTCCAAGAGATCAGTTTGGTAGTCGGAAGCTGACTGGTTTGTCATCCCAGCTCTGTGGGATTTGCTACTTTCATCGTCTTCCTGCCACAATGCTGTACACCTAAACGTTGTCTTTGTTAGTGAAGCTGTTGTTGGTTTCCAACATCCCTTCTCCCCCTCGCTAGATGCTTCTTTGGAGATGCAAACCGACACTTTTATGCTCCCCCCACCCCAAAAAATGGAAAAAGAAAACAAAAGAAAACAAAACAAGTATTTGCCTTTTTTGTCAATCTGAGATTGAGGATGCGAATCATCTGTTTTTGCATTGTCAAAGTTCACAAGGGTGTTGGAAACTAGCAGTGTTCCATAACTAGATAGATATTAGCTTCGTATCTAGCCAACATGTAGTATTTTACAAAGGCTATCGAGTACGAGAACTGCTACTCCTGCAGTTAAACTAGATAGAGCAACTATGCTACTTTGGAGCATCTGAAAAACAAGAAATAATAATATAACATAGTGTTCCACAATAAAATGTCAAGTCCAGGAAGTACATTAATAAGAGTAAAAAAAGCTAGCGTTGAATGCTGTATTTGACATAAACTCACACAAGCATTACATTCATCAACCCATAATCAACCAACTGTCCACTGTAAGAAGACTCATTGGGTAGCCTGCAGGAGATCCTAAGGCGGAACCATCAAAATTAACTTTGATGGATCCAAAACTTCACAAGGAGCAGTAGGAGGCTTCATTCTTCATAATTGGGAAGGGAAATGTATTCAAGCAGCAACATTCTATTTGAAAGCAACGTCCGTTTTGGTGGCAGAAGCAACACCTATGAGAACCGGCACCAAAGCAATAGGACAAGCAGGTTTTATTGATATTCGTATTAAGGGAGACAATAAAATTTTCATCCAAACAGTACAAGGTCACATTCAAGCGTCACGGAAGATCCAAGTTTTGATACAAGATGTCCAAACTTACATTCAACTGTGTAACAATGTTCATATTACTCATATTTTTAGGCAAGAGAATTGTGCAGCTGACTAGCTAGCAAAGCATGGTCTGTCATTACATTCCACAGTAGTGTGGAATGAGGTTCCGCATAGGAATCTTCTTCGTATCCTACTATGACGATAATCTAGAAAAAAATTTTAAGAAAAGGGTTGCAAATTGTATTCTTACCTTTCTTATCCCCAAAAAAAAATAATTTATGAAAATGTCATCAACAAATCGAGTTGCTACAGATCAGAGTACATTGTCACGGTTATTTTTACTCTTTTTTTATTTATACATTATATGTTTGTTCTCCATTCAAAATCTAGTTTATCTTACAAGTTGATATCTTCACATTTGTATTAGAAATTATGGGCGTTAATCCATTGAACTGGTTTAGAATTTGTTACCAGAATGTCAACAATCATATCTCCTTCACGCCAAAAAAGATGCAAATGTAAAAAGTTCTGGTTCAGAAATTTCTGCTTTTGGCACATCTACTGTCCTTCGCACCAAACAGAGACGCGAAAAGAATGAATTGATAACCGTTCACTTTCACTGTGTTGTCTTTATGTACTCATTGCTAGAAGCTTTCCCCCCTAACCCTTAGATATCACTAGAATCCCTCCCCCCCCCCCCCCTTCTCCTCTCGTTGTGTTGATTGTTGGGGTTAAAATGTCATGTATTGTGGGAGGTCAAATGACAACTATCTGCTTTCACCTTTGCCTTACAAACCAACTACTACTGCTGCTACCAGTTTGCTACTCTTTGTCAAATGCTAAAACCCATCAAAAAAACCTGCTTAAAGGGGCATAGTTGCTTTCCTTCTCAATGTCATCAGTTGATGATCACCCAAAGTCCGACTTCTTGGTGTTCTGCATCTGGTGCCCTTTCCACCGACTTTTCCCCATTACTATCTGCTCCATTTTTCCCTTCTTTTTCTGGTAACTTCACCTCCCTCTTCTGTTCTGCCTTCTCCGGAAATTTAGTGCAAAGTGTTTACTTAGTTTTTGCAAAAAGGGTAGATGTCATGGTTTTCAAATAGTCATGTATGTCCATCCCTCTATATCTTAGAAGCGAAGGACTTAGTACTGAAACGAGGATAAAACCCCACTTTGTACTCTTTTCTCCTTTTGTAACCTTGTGTAAACTTTAAACAAGGACGGTGTTTGACCACTTGTCATAGATTGATCAACTACTAAAACAAGGATGGTGTTTTTCTGGTAAAATGTTGGAGAATTTGATAACCCCTTTAGACTTTGCTTTGAAGAAACAATGGATCAAAGCCACCCCCTGAAATAGAAAAAGAGAATATTTGTGGTATATATTAGCTGGCTGACAAGAGTCTCCAAGGTGTCTTGCTGATAAGATGGGTATCAACAGGAAAGTTTTGGACTCAAAAATTTCTGCATTGCTGACAGTTTTCGCGCTACTTGGTGTCAGTGCAGCCGGTGATCATCTTGAACTTGACAGTGATCAAGGGTAAGTAACCAGATGAAACAAATGTAACTGAACATTTTTATTGTTCATTGTGTCGGCTCTCTCCTTAATTATGTTTCTGATTACTATGTGTATGGTGCTTGAATAGAGTAATGGCTACGTTGGAAGAGGAAGCATGGACAATGGTGGGGAAGAAGGGGAACCAATTCATTCTAAATGGGAAGCCTTTCTACTTCAATGGGTTCAACACCTACTGGCTTATGGTATTTGCCACAGATCAGTCCACCCAAGCAAAGGTCAGTGATGTCTTCAAACAAGCATCCTCTGTTGGATTGTTGGTCTGCAGGACTTGGGCTTTCAATGATGGTCAATACCGTGCTCTTCAGAAATCTCCCGGTGTATATGATGAAGATGTTTTCAAGGTCAGTTGTTTCATTTTATGCCTTTGAAGTTCAAAATTAGTGGGTCTCTTGGAATAGCTCTCTCTGCTTGCACGAGTCCTTGCAGGGGTAAGATTGCCAACATTTGAATCTCCCCTCGCAAAAGCAGTACACACATTGGGAGTTGTTGCTATTGTAAGGTTCAGAATTAGTGCTATATACGAGCGGCTTAGTATTTTTGTCTGTTGTCCATTGTGATTCATGTATTCACAGGGGCTCGATTTTGTGGTGTGTGAAGCAAAGAAGTACAAGATCAGGTTGATACTTTCTCTGGTTAACAACTGGAATGACTATGGTGGCAAAGCACAGTATGTCAAGTGGGGAAAAGATGCCGGCTTAAATGTCACCTCAGAAGACGATTTTTTCTCTGTTCCCACTCTTAAGACATATTACAAGAATCATGTCAAGGCAAGTTCTTCTGCGAAATTCCACACTTCAAGCCCCTGAAAATTATAATAACCATCTCATGGACACCCAGATAATTTGGTGATGCTTTCTATTGCTTTGCATTATGACATGCAGACAGTGCTAAACAGAGTCAATACCTTTACCAACGTCACATACAAGGATGATCCAACTATTTTCGCTTGGGAGCTGATGAATGAACCCCGCTGTACATCTGATGCCTCTGGGGATAAACTGCAGGTTGGCCTGCTTCACCATTGCAGAAGAAAGCAAAAGCTGATCATTTGTCGACATTGATTCCCCTACTAATGGTGAATTTGGGCTTGTTTAATGAACCCAAGACTATGATTATGAGCCTAACTAATTTGTTCCTTCTTTATAACCACACTTTCGGCATCTATGATGTTCTTTTTGCATTTTCTGTATCATTTCTTTGAGGATATCTCGAAATTTGTAAATCTGCACTAGGGGTAAAGCTGCCTGCATTTATATCTCCCACAGTCTGCTAACTTGGGACCTACACTGGTGGTTTTGTCGTACTTTATATTGCATTTCCCTAGGTCTTTCAGAAAAAGTCTCTTTATTAGTCATGTTTAAGGCTGCCTTCATTATGAATATGACTTCCAGGTCCTCCACGGATCCTATTTGAGGAGCACCCAGCATAGGCTTATGTATGGTCCATACTTCACCCTATGACAATGAATATTTCTGTCTTTGTAGGCTTGGATACAAGAAATGGCTGCCTATGTGAAGAGCATTGATCCTAAACATTTGCTCGATATTGGTTTGGAAGGATTCTATGGTCCCTCAACCCCTGATAGGTGTCAGTTTAATCCAAACACATACGCCATCCAAGTGGGGACTGACTTTGTAAGAAACCACCAAGTCTTTGGTGTTGATTTTGCTTCTGTTCATATTTATGCAGATTCTTGGTAAGCTGTCATCACTCTTGGTACTATCGTGTTATCTCTTTGCCCCTCCTTTAGCAGTCCAACTATCTTTTTTGTACCAATTAACTTTCTGATTCGATTGCTAATGTCATTATCACAAATATGGTTATGAAGGATATCGCCCATCATCTCTGACACCCACGTCCAGTTCTACAACTCATGGATGCAAGCTCACATAGATGATGCAGACAGGACACTTGGGATGCCTGTTGTCTTTGCTGAGTTTGGTGTCTCTACCAAAGACAACGGTTATAATTCATCATTCAGGGACACAATCTATAAGTTGGTGTATAAAAACCTGGTGGATTCTGCCAAGAAAGGCGGAAGTGGGGCTGGAAGCCTAATGTGGCAGCTCTTCCCTGAAGGCACGGACTATATGAATGATGGATATGCAGTGGTCCTCTCAAAGGCTCCGTCTATAGCTGACATCATCTCTCTTAACTATGCAAGACTTGAGCTCATCAACGTGGCTTGTGGTTGGCATTGCCGTTGGGGTTGCAAGAAGAGGTTGCTCGCTGTAGATCGGTCACTATCGCAGTCACAGCTCTGACGGTTTGTAACTTTGGAGGTGGGAGGAGAGTTTGAGATTAAAACTTGTAAATTTATGACTTTCTTATCATGAGCATAATTATCCATGTAAATTGATAGATGGTTTTGTAGTCAAAATTGTTGTAATCATGAAACTGCAATTGGGTGGTTACCTGTACTGTATATCGCATGTGCCTAATAGTCTTGCCTATCCAAACACTTCTAAATCAGTCAATATGCTATACTAGCTTCAGACGGATTTCAAAGTTTCATTGCTTCATAAACTTTATTCCTCTTTTGTAGCTTCATTAATCTCTGAACAGCCAGTGACCTTCCTTTAAAGATGTAAAACTGGTGGACGTCACCGATTCTAAGCACACAGCATTATACAGCAGTTCTTCTCAACCTAAGTTTTTCTGATGATCACTTCGCTTACTGCTTTTGGGGAAAGCCTTGACGAAAAACATAGAAAATATGCTTGGGTATGATCCTTCGTTCAGCTCCACACACCTTAAACCTGATTACCAACAGTCCTGAAAACAGTATGAATTAGTTGAACACTTCGTATTAACACAAGCCTTACCATAGGCAGTGAAAATTCTATGTAATAAAACGAGAGATTGTGTTGCTGAAAAAGGATAAGAACTCAATTAATGTTTAAATGAAGGGCCTCCGAAAACCTATACTATACATGGTGCGGGGTTTCGTTACATGAAACTGTATTACTTTCTGCTCAATCTGAGTTTATTGAGAACTGCAGCTGCCTGATCACCACCAAGCAAGAAATAAGGGTGTCTGAGGGCGGCAGCAGCAGATAAACGCCCTCGTCTGAGGAACCCCCTCTCCGAGATGAGCTTTGTAGCAAGGTCCCATCCTCTGCCCTTATCAAGATCAAGTATCCTCAAGTCGGGCCTCATCCGAGTCCTCTCCCTCCACCTGTTCAAGTCATATCCAACAGCCTTTATTTCCATGTTGAAGTTCTTCAACCCAGCTGTGGACCTCAGAGTTGGAATGGCCATTTGCAACAGAACTATCCCAGCAGAATACATGTCAAACAGATCGGGACTATTCAGCTGCAAAACCCCATCAACCAAACATCAGCATATCTACTAGCTTTTCTTGATAATAAAATAGGGCATTTTCAAAAAAGCTTTCTAGGTCAATCAACATTTTCATTAGATTATATACATTCTCATAAGAAAGCTCTGTACTTGTAAGAGTAAGGTGACCTACATCTAAATCTTTACAGAATCGACTTTCATGGGCTGCACACTTTCATTTTTGTCGTCAGAAAGCAACCTCCCCCCCCCCCCCTCATTTTCATAAGATTGATTGGCTAAAAGAAAAAAAAGGAACTTTAACTACCTGCCAAAGGATAGGAGAAAAGAATGCAGCAATAGGCTCAGGAGGTGGCTTGGGGGTTTCCTCCGGAAGTACAAACAGTTCAGGAGGGCAATAGTCCGGGTCAAGCAAGCCACTGTCTGGGACATAATTCTTGCCGATTCGGAGATCAGTAGCTGCCCCAAAATCGATGAGCTTGATCTGCCCTTTCTTTGTCACCACCAAGTTGGCAGGCTTGACATCCCGATGCACAATGCCAGTGTCGTGTATTTTTTTCAAAGAAGTAATTATCTGTCTCATGATTTGTTTAATGATCAATGCATTGCGCTCAAGAGGGTCTAATCCTTCCAATCCACGGCCAAACATGACAGCCTCTAAGTTCAGAGGGAAGCTTCGGTCGTTCATGTAATCAGCTAGGTCTCTATCTCCCTGATCAGAATTTTTTGATGTTATCTTACCAAATAATCAAATTATCATAAAAGCCAAGTATAGAGCCAAAAGTATGTTTTGTTCTAGTTTTTGTACCTCGAATTTCCAAACAAGGCATTTTCCTCCTTTGATATATTGGGAATTTGTTTTGTCAGCCACAAAGCTTCCAAGAAATTCAGCACATGTTTCTGGGGCAGCTCTCGATAGCCTGTAATTGAACCACTCCTCAAAATCACCACATTCTTTGGCCCCGTCAACTCCAACCTTTACCTACTAGCATCACAAATGGATAGGAAACTGATGCAATAATCAATGTCATGAAATTTGTTTTGAAACCAATTATTGAAATCGAAATCAGCATTGGAACCGGATCCTACACAACTCCAAGTCAAGGGTCCTTAGGCAATAGGCCTCATATTGTGCTGC
The DNA here is from genome assembly GCA_029747015.1 of Carnegiea gigantea. NCBI lineage: Eukaryota > Viridiplantae > Streptophyta > Magnoliopsida > Caryophyllales > Cactaceae > Carnegiea > Carnegiea gigantea. The sequence goes on from JAKOGI010000489.1 coordinate 97,570, forward strand.
ACCCTCATTCCTATTGCTGACCCTAGAATGCGATAAGGTGTTAAAAAGACACCATAAATACGATATAGTTGTGTTGTAAGCAAGGATTTAAAATGCGATTTTGATCGCGATATGAAAAATCACTCTTATGCGGAAATCCGTTCCGAATCGCGGCTAAAACGCAGTTCGGTCAACTCAAAAACCTTTCCGATGCGACCATTTCGTCAAGGATCAACCACATTTTGAATCCATAGTTGTATGTAATCAATCGGTCTCTACTTGTACAAGTACTTGCAGGGATAAGGCTACCACACTATGGTTGTGGTCGGCAATAGAGGTTGAAATAAAGGTTAATGGTTTGTAATGTTTAAAATGTCATAGGCCGCTACTTGTGTCTGTTCGGTAAAAGTAATGGAAGGGTAGTGGTTAGAGGTTTATGGAGTGTTTTTCAAAGCTACTAAAGGTAGTTTTTTAGAATCTCTACCTAGTATTTGTATTATAAATTACAAAATTCTACCTTTTCTTTACTAAAAACTTTCCTTTTGTGTTCTTTTTAGCCATTTGACATAAATCTATTACTTGACTAACTACCTTTACCAAACACATTTATTTTAAATTAGCAATAGAACAGCTAACTGCTAAACACTAATGGGTGATAATTAATCATTAGTAAAACGGCTAACAGCTAGTAAAACGGCTGACCATTATTAAAACAACTAATTTTACCAAACACGCACTATGTTGTTGTAGTTGTGTTGTAAGTAGCAAATCAAACTTGACCATACTCATGCCGGAGTTTTCAATACCTAAGAGGGATCAAGTGTCTACACCCATTTTGTAGTATAAAGTGTCTGAACTCTGAATTGGGCACTTGAAAAACGATGAGTTTGACAGAATAATTCCCAAGAAAACTTGCAATTCTATGTTAACAGCCCACATTTAATACAATAATCCCTCACACCCAAATGTCAGAAAGCAATGCTAATCCACAGATACTGGGGAAAGCTTACCTGTTTCAAAATGACCTTTTCCTTGAACCTCTCATCAGACGCAAGAGCTTTTGCAGTACTTCTCTTAATGACTCTATCTCCAATATCCATATTCTTTGGCACAACCACCCCAGAATAAACCACCCCAAAAGACCCTTCTCCCAATTTGTCAGTGATGAGAAAATCGGAACTCTTTAACCTCCTTTTACCCGTCAAACTGTCAAAACCCATTTGCAAGGGAGCCAAAATGTATGCATCAATGGCTCCAATCAGCACTCCAGGCCTTGCAGTGAGGTACAACCAAGACAAACCAGCAAAAAACCCAATTCCCCATTTCTCAGATTCAGGGAATTCAGCAACAATTCTCTCAATTTGCGCAAAACCAGAGCCAACAACTGGCAAAGAAAGAGCAGTACTTGCTAGCTCATTTAGGGCTTCTGACAATGCACTGCACCTAACATGGGTGCCTCTAGAGCGGTTAATCAAGGAGAGGAAGTGGGTTTGAGAGATGGTTCTTGTGGAGGACAGAGAAAGAGAATTGAGATGAGTGGCTGACGGAGGAGAGAAAAGTGCAGAGGCCATGGAAAGGCTAGAACTTGATGGGGTTGTAGGGGAGGGGAAACTGAGGTAAACATTAGGAACGTCAGCAGTGGATGGCCTTTTGCCACGTGGGAGTACTATATTTATCCATTCAGCTTATTTTAGATGTTGAGACAAACAAAATGGCAACTTCTCGATCTGGAATTCAGAAAACAGAAATAAACGGACTTAGTACAGTAGTTGGAGTGTGACAACTGCCAAATAAAAAGCATGAACGAAGAACTTACAGGGCAATTGGTGAAGGTAGTTTTTCCCCTAATTTTCCCTCCTCTCCTCTAATTACCTCTTAATAAAAAAAACTACCTTCACCAATTGTTCAAGAAATGTAATTATGAGAACTCAAGACTTAGTTCTACTATATAGCATCAGACTGTATTTTATACTCCATAAAACATGCAGCCCCCCCCCCCCCCAAAAAAAAAAAATAGAGTTTTGTTTTAAGAACCGGGGGGAAAAAAAAAGAACCTGACATTATCCTTTCAAGAACACAAAGTAGGCAGTCTAAGGATCTCAAAGACAATACAAAACACCAAAAAGCTAGGTCCCACAACTAAAGGACTGCGTCACCATCCCTTCCTATAGCGGGACGTTATCATGAAGGAGTGCATCAACTTCAGTTAACTGGCGGTTGATGCCCAGCAATTGTCTAGTTTCCACTACAATAGCATGATTTCAAATTGCTAAACAGAGATAAGAAAGGGGTGGGGGGAACAGTGTTCATGAGATGACACACTAAGCAGGGAACACAATCTTCAAGTCTCACATTATAACCCAATCCCAAATTAATCTCAGTCAAACGGATACAACAGAAAGTAAAGTTTCGCTTAGCACACGAGCTGATATTTACTTTGAAACAGAAAGTGCGTTTTCCTGAAGACATAGGTAGTTGTACGCAGAAGAACACGAGACACAACATCGTTGGGAAATTCAGAGTCTTCAGCATTTGGTCACCTCATCCATTCAAAGGACTCATCCTCTGAAGAAAGCTTGCCGCTGGCCTCACATATGTGAAGTCCTTGAAGATGAGATTTCCGTTGCCTTTCGGGCTGGCAGCTGGCGAATCCACCAATGGCATATCGGTCCACTTTTTTTCGAAGTTGGCAGTGCAAAGTTTCCCAGAAACCTCAGGGCGGAAACTGGGATGAACTTCCCTGGTTTCCAGTTTCTTCCAGTTAATGGGTTTGAACCACTTGTGTCGCTTCACCTCATCGCTTCCAGCAGGGCCGCTACCCAGCCGCCTGTGTGGTTCTTTTTGCAGCAGCTGTTCAACAAAACTCTTCACTCAGCTCTTCAACAAATATTGAACAAGAACGTACACAAACCTCAAAGCAGCTAACTCAGCTCAGTCAAAGCTTGGCCAAGCAATTGACCCAACTTGACGAGTAACATTTTCAAAGGGTCCCTTTTCCTTATTCACAATCAAAAACTTCAGAGTCAAATGAGAGAAGTTACCCCTTTTAAGAGCGAATGCGCCTCACTAGATAAGAAAGCTGGCAGCTTGATCTTATTTTTTATAATCTTCTTCTGGACTTTGTCCCTGTTACCACCAAAGAAAGGAGGCTGCACAAGTGAAAAGAAAATGTATTGAGAAAGTTAACTTTTCGTCTTTTCCACAAATCAATATGCCTACAGCAAAGAACCAAAGAATCTACAGGTAAACCAAAAAATTGGTAGTCTCTCCATCTACTATCAGCCTTTTTGATACAATCCAGAGCTTGTGCTTTGGTGGGACTAACAAGATCAATGAGATAAAGAAAAGGCAAGTTTGAGAAAGACAAACAACTAAGATCAATAAGATAAAGAAAAGGTGAGTCTGAGAAAGGCAAACGACTAGCATTTCAATAGAGTGTTGCATCCCTCTATATACGAAAATAATGTAGGAGCAAAACAGAAAAAAAGCAAGGCAGTCGAAAGTGGATGGAAGGAATAATGATGTTGAATATCAACATAACCGGTAATTCCAGGGCCACTACACAAAATTTTAAGAGACTTTCAGCGATCACGTTGTTCAGAATTTAGACGTTAGCTCATAAGCGCCAACAGCTGCATAGCTGTGTCCAACCATCACCATCTCATCATAAGGATTGGTAAGGCCGCAAGGAGCCAATTAATTTCCTTCCAGTATAAAGTCAAACCATGCCATCCATGAATGTGAATTTGAGTCCAGCACATTCCATGGAAGCATTGCATTCTGTAATTTTTCAAGTACCGACAAGGAAATATTGGCTTCAAGAGATATTTATAGACTATGAGAAGATCCAAGTAGAGACATAGTGCTCAGATATGCCAAGGCCTTCAAGGATTGGGCAGTCACAGTGCTTCAGCCATAGATGTCAGCAGCAGTGAAAATGCAGCATGGTTTGATCTTCTAGATATATGGATGGTCTATCACTGAGTACAGTGACTGTACTGCTTACCTGTCCAGTAAGCATCTCAAAGATCAAGACTCCTACACTCCACCAGTCAGCAGCCTTGTCATGACCCTTTCCCAGAATAATTTCGGGTGCCATATATTCTACTGTTCCACACATGGAGTTCGACCTCTCATTCTCTTCCAATTCCTTTGCAAGTCCAAAATCAGTCAACACAACCTGTGATACAGGGATAGCCAAACAAAATGTCAAACATCAACATGGCTTAAAAGCAAAAGAAAGGAAGGTAAAGAAAGGGTGCTCAAGAAGGAAGCATACATGGCCATCTGCATCCAGTAGGATATTCTCAGGCTTCAGATCCCTGTGCATAATGCCCTTAGCATGGAGATGAGACACCGCAGAAACAATTTCTGCAGCATATATACGAGCCAGATCTTCCCTGAAATCACATAATGTTTGATTAATTGATTTTCTAAATAAACATCTGCAATAGCTGAGACTCATAATAGTATACCTGAAGAGACCATGATTATAAAGCTGAAAGAAAAGGTGACCCCCATTTATAAAATCCAGCACAAGATATAGCCTATACTTGGTCTGCATGGGGAAAAAAGACGAAAAAGAAAGGCTAAGTAGAAACACATTGATAATCAGCAACTAGATCTCCCAAAAATAATAGATCTCATCTAACACTTTCATTGATAGGGGATAGATATAGCTAGAAAGCATCATAATATAACACAAAGAAAAAGTAGAAATTACTTGAAATGAGTATCTGAGCTGGACAATAAAAGGATGATCAATCTTTGTCAAAATATCCCTCTCTGCTTTCATATACTCAGCATGGTTCCCTTCCATTATCTTATCTTTCCGCATGACCTTCATTGCGTATATTTCCATTGTACCCTTCTTCCGCACCTGGTACACCTTACCAAATGCACCTTGCCCAACCACCTTCAGTATTTCGAAATCATCAAACCCAACTTTCTGGGCGTTCATAGAAGGATCATCTTGCAATAAGTCCACAGGCTTTGCTTCATCATCTGTTCCTCCAGTTTCAGACTCGAGGAGCACATCCACTTCTTCTGTGCCATGTAGAATAAGCTTACTCAGCTTCAATGACTGACTAACACAAGCAGAAGGGCCAACCAGAGAATGTGATCGCTTGCAAACGACAGCTGGGTCATCATATACAAGGTCGCTCACATCAGCACCCAAAGTTTCAAGGCTCCCTTCATTGACTTCAAGTGGTAAGTGCACTGGTACAGGGCCAAAAACATCAGAAAAATCAAACTCATCGCCATGTAAAGGAACAACATTTGGAGGGTTGCTGGGAAGAAGCAGCTGGCTCTGGAAGGATTTGCAGTTGCGGGTCAAAACAGGAAATTGAGAAGAAACCATGCTTGTCAAATTATGCAACAGGGATCAGCAATGCAGATGGCCGAGTTTTGTCACAACTAAGGGTCAAATGATAATAGGCGTAATGCTGAAGGACTCCTGTCAATAGCCTTTACCAAAAGGAAGTTCACGAACACAATTGGGGTTCCCAAAAACTTAGGCAGCAAGCAAACCAAAATCCAGAGGAAGAAGTTGTTCTTGTTTCCCGGAATGCAGGAAACCACAGATGTCGCAGATTTAGTCGAACTCATGAAGACCAGGTACCAAGTCTGCAAGGATGGTATATTAACTAATCACAGTAATGAAAGAGAAAACGAGCCACTAGTCTGTTGAAATTATGATGGAACAACCAAAGAAAAAGAGAAAAAATAGTTGCACAAAATGTTTACGGTGGCAATAAAAAATAATACAGCAAATAATAAATGATTTGCAATACCACCACGAAATAGTCGAAATGATGAAAATCGAGAATGGATTCTAAGTGCAGCAGCTACAGTCAAATCTTTTGAGGCAGGAAGAAACAATATACACTCTTGATGTATTGCTTTACAGTCCCTCTATTAGTAAGGGTAAAGGCTGTCTGCAACTCTGCATTGCCTCAGAAACCACTTTGGTAGATTCCACAGTAGGTGATTTCTGATCTAGAGTTTGATTTAACCAAACACAATTGGAAATCCAATGAAAGTCAACAAAAGGAAATACAACAAGCCAACAACGCGAAGGAAAGATATAGGAGGAAGTCCAATTTTTTCCATTCATGGGTTGATAAAGAGTAAAGACAGTGACACATCAAATATTCATGATCTTGACATCAATTAGGTAAAGCAACACTGACTAAACCCAAGTTCTAAGCTCAAAAATAGACTTGATGGGGTTTCCACCAGCCTTAGTTTCAAAAGCCTTAACCAAAAACCGACGTTCATGAAGCTGCCCTAGCTTTATACCCAAAAACCTTTTTGCATTACCGCAACTCCATGATTCAGGCCTCCTATTAATAACACTAGCAAATTAAGACTAATTAAAACCCAACAACAAACCAATTAAACCCCACCTCTAACAAAATTAACGACTATAATGCATTGATTACAAAAACGTCAGCCAAATTTAAAGCATGCAAGCAGTACAATACGAATGATTAAGACCAGATGCAACCCCCCTCCACACCCCCCCCCCCCCCAAAAAAAAAAAAAAAAACACTATCCATCTAATACTACCAAAATCTCGACTCCAAATTTCACCAAAATCTAAACTTTTCTTCATTAGTGCAGTTAAAATCCAAACAGATTGCCACCCAATTGAAGAAAAAACCTGAAACACAAAATCGAATCGTAGCCACAACCCCCAAAAAAAAAAAAATTGAAACCTAAAATTTCCACGAATACCTCTAGGCTTCAAATACTGACCAAAATCAAATCCATATGAGCCAAAAACTAGAAGGAGAAAAGCAAATCGTACCCACAAAGAAAGAATTCAAAACCCAAAACTTCCACAAGCACCTCAAGGCTTCTAATACTACCAAAATCCCAAACCCAAATTTCACTAAAATCTAAACTTTGCTCCATTAATGCAGTTTAAATCCAAACAGATCGCTACCCAATTGGATAAAAAACCAGAAGCACTAAATCAAATTGCACCCGCCAAAAAAAAAAAAAAATCAAAACCCAAGATTTCCACAAGTACCTCAAGACAAATTGCAGCCTGCAATTGTGAAAAGAAGCCAAAATGGAGAATAAAAAGAGCAAGAGGAACTGAAAGAAGAAAGAGGAGAGAGAAAATCGATGGGTGACCTGTGAAGAAGGTACTGCTCTGTGGATGAGGAAGAATTGGAGAAGGAATCGGAGCGAGATGTGGCGAATCCTCCAAGAACGTTTCCTTCTCAATCGTCTTTATATTCCAACGGAGGCTGGACAATGAAAAAGAAAAGGAGAATTAAAAAATGTGGGTTGAAAAAAGAGGCTCTCACAATTTGACCCAGTGAAACGTGGACATAGTCTAGTGGTTGACAGCCAGCAAGCTTTTGGGCATGGAAAAATAGAATATGCTTGAATTTTTTGGTTTCTTTGGGGGGGATCACGTGGTTTTTTATTTTTTATTTATTGGTATTTTTTGATAATTTGGGAGAAATTCTAGCTAGGTACCTATCAAAATATGCTCTCTAATTGGATGATGCCATGGTGCAAAGAGGGGTGGGCGAAACTATGCAAAAAAATCCTTTTTGTATTTGTAGGCATGTAATTTAGACCTGATAAAAGTAACCTAAATTAAATGATTCAAATTGAACAACTCATAATCATATCTAAATTAACATTTACAAATAGCTGACCTAAAATTAATCCGAATCGAAAATGATCAAAATCGAACTAAACCCGATCGAAACATTTTCTATTGAAGTTAATTTTCTTAGCAAGAAAAACTTATTGGACCAAATTTCAACCAATCCGAATTAAGAATAAACTACTTGAATTCGTACTGAACCAAATCTTCTTGATCCAAACACACATACATATCTGTTCGTAGAACGTTAAGAGTCAATTAGGAAGGACGTTGAATAAGTCTTCAGTATGTTACAAGCTTGATTTGTCATTGTACATAACCCTGCTCGTCTAATGGATCAAAGAGAAATTGGTATTATTATGAGAGCATGTGTAATACTCCATAACATGATTATCGAGGACGAGCGGGGCAACTACGAGCTTGCATTGACTACGACATTGTCGAGGGAACTGTCCCGGAGCCGAATGTTAAACACACCCACCATTCGTACTATGAGACGTATTTTCAAAGATTATGCGAAGTTCGCAATTCCGGCACACATACAGCTTTTTAAGCGGACTTGATTGAGAAAATATGAAAGCGAAATTCGGGTCAGCAGCAGAGATGATAATTGAATAACAACAACACCTCCCTAGTGTGGGTCTCATTTTCGCGGGATCTGGGGAGATCCAGCTGTAGATAATTTTATCTCTACCGGCATTCCTACCCGTAGAGAGGCTGATTCCAAGAGGTCCATAAAAAAAGAATTTTGTGAAAATATTTTAAAGAGAAAAGATTTTGTGAAAACACTTAATGGGAAAATTAATGACACATATAAAGGAATGGCCAAGATATATTAAAAGGATTAGCTGCTGGAGCTATACAGCATAAGAACACACTATCAGAGGAAGATGATATACCTTAACAACCCGGGGTAGGCAAACGATGACTCCTCCCAAAAGAAAGTATTACCTGTATGCAAACACGATATGTGAAAAAACCACTACCAGTACTATGCCACTGCACCAAAAGACAACTACGGTGCGGACTCCCTGCGATCTAAGATCCTAATCCTATCCCGCCACAACTTCCTATCCTGAGTTAGGTCCTCCATTAAACCGACAACTCTCGAATCTTCTCTAATCACCTCGTCCAAACTCTTCTTTGGTCCTCCCTCTTTTGCCTTCGGATATGTTGATCAACTCACATCTCCTCACTGGAGCGTCCACACTCCTCTTTTTCACATGGCCAAACCATCGGAGTCTTGTTTATCTCATCTTATCTTCTATGGGAGCTACTCTAACTAAGTCTCAGATAAATTCATTCCTAATTATGTCTATCCTCGAATGCCCATACATCCACCTAATTATCCTCATCTCTGCTACCAACAACCTTTGAACCTCCGTTTTCTTTAGAGGCTAACATTGCGATCCATAAAAAACAGCCGGTCTAACTACCATACGATAGACTTTGCCTTTCAATCCTAGGGGCACCCTATTATCACACAGCACACCTGAGGTATACTTCCATTTTTGTCAACCCACTTTTATTCGCTAGTTAATGTCTTCGTCAATATACTCATTCTGCTGAATGATCAAGCCTAGATACTTAAACTTATCGACGTCAGTTATCGACCTCCCATCCAGGGTGACTTCTCCCGCCGCATCTATCCTTTCACTGAAACCGCAATGAAGGTATTCCGTTTTCTATCTGCTTACTCTAAAATCTCTAGATTCCAGTGTATGCCTCCAATGCTCCAACTTTTCATTAACTCCCTGTCTGATCTCGTCAATAAGAACAATGTCATCTGCAAATAGCATATACCATGGTAACTCATCTTGAATTAGGGATGGCAACGGGGCGGGGTTTCCCCGACCCCGTCGGGGCCCCGCCCCGCAGCGGGGAAAATTCCCCGGACCCGCCGGGGACGGGGCCGGGGACGGGGGAAAATTCCTCCCCCGGCCGCGGGGACGGGGGCGGGGCGGGGGAAAATTCCCCCCATCCCCGGACCCGCTCCCCGTCGGGGAAATATACCCGTCCCCGAACCCGTTTCCCCGCCCGAAAATTAATTAAAATTACATATATATATATCCTTAATTTATTAGTTTAATTTCTCTTTTTTGTTTAGGGCTTATTGTTTGATTATTTTTATATTGGGCTCGTAATTTTCACTGTAATTGGGCTTGCATTTTGTGTAATCTCGTCACTAAAATTCGGGGAAGCGGGGCCCCGGCGGGGAACGGGGTCCCCGACGGGGCGGGGACGGGGGGAAAATAATCCCCGACAGCGGGGGCGGGGGCGGGGGCGGGGGACGGGGTGTTGAGCGGGGACGGGGGCGGGGGAATATTCCCCCGTCCCCGCCCCGCCCCGTTGCCATCCCTATCTTGAATCCTTCTTGTCAACACATCCATCACAAGAGTGAAAAGAAAAGGGCTTAAGGCGGAACCCTGTCGCAAGAGAAAAGTTTTAATATTTATAAACCCCAACTGCAAGGTGTATCGTGGAGTACTTGGGGTGTCGTCCGCAGGGAATTGTGTTTCCAACTACCAGAGCTAGTTAAAGCGTCTCGAGTTAGGACAGATCGAAGGGTGAAAAGGGAAAACTAAACTACGCTACAAACATAGAGAAAGCGACTTAGAGTTGTGATTTGACCAATGAACGAATCAACTAATCGAGACAAGTCCTAACCTACCCAAACTACACTACGAATAAGAGATGGTCGGTTGCATCATCAAAGACCACCCAAACCCTCTCTCAGGGGTCATGAGCTAGTCTAGTTAGCCTAACCACCTATTTTCATGGGGTTAGCCCAACTAGACCACAAAACTAGCAACTCTCGGACCTAGCTCGGATCGAGTACTATTTTCATGTCCCAAACTCGGCTATTCCCTTTCCCACACTAGCTAATTGACCTCACCTCTCAGCATAAGTCAATCGCCCAAAAATATGGATGAAAGCTCTCTCAAGCATTTCATCGAACACTTGGCAGGCGTGAGGAAAAACTCTAGGTTCTAAGCATGGATTGGGTATGGCTAGGCCTAAAACAAGATCAATTAGCCATCAAGAGGCTAATCACAACCCAAGTCCACAAATTCTAATAACTAATCATTAACAAAACACAAAAACCTAAACCTAAACCTAAACCTAAACTAACGAAGAACGTAATAAACACGAACTGAAGGAAAGAGAATGAAATCTAACAACCAAATAAAACATAAATTAACAATCAAAACTAAACACTTAAACTAATACAATCTAAACTAATAAGATTAAGCAAGAACAGACAATAACAAAATTGAAATAATAAGAGATAGAGAAGAAGACTTATGCTTGAATTGAATGAGTGAAGTGGAAATCTCCAAGCGTCAATCCCAAATCAATACAGCTAAATCTTAATCTAGTCCCCTCAATGGGGTTTTTATTGGTTAAAAATCTAAACTAAACTAACCTAGAAAAGTAGAAGGAAGAACCCCCGAACAAGGTCGAGAAAAGAGGATTAAATAGAAGACAAGGCGGGCCGCGAAGAACCGAAGGAAACAAGGGGGCACGACCGTGCTTAGGTGGCACGGCTGCACCGTGCCATATGGCACGGCCGTGCCACCTTGCTGGCCGGCTGCCCCGGCTGGCTCCCGTTTTTCCGCCGTTTCGCCTGTTTTGATCCTTTTCCGCCTTTTTTCGCAATATTTGCTTGGTTCAACTTATTACCTGCAAGAATAAACAAAACAAGTAAAAATCTCAAAGAATACTTAATAAAACAAGAAAAACTCTAAAGATTACGTTATTATACGAGTTAAGATTAGGTGAAAAGGGCATATAAAATGCGACAAATTATCGCCTAACAAATACCCCCACCCCTATCTTTTGCTCGTCCTCGAGCAAAACAATAGAAAAACTAATCTAAAAACCTAACTCACTATCGCAAGAATCGCGATTGCATTTAGCGTATGCAACAAGCCCTTTAAACCCCTTGGTTCCCCCAAGTGGACGAGTAAGGTCTCGTGAGGGTTTGCAGAAGATATACCCACAAAATCTCAAAAAGGAAAAACAAATAAAAGAAAAACAAAAATCGAAAAATAAAAATGACAAAACACAATATATACATTACGATAAACTGTACACAATCGAATCAACCAAAACCCCCTAGTAGCTCAAATATAAGTCTGTACACAAGCATCATATGCATTTCAGGACACATCATCCCAAAGAATGGCATACAGACATCAGCTTTTCACCCCACGATGCATGAGAATATTGAATCCATCCTGGTGCCTAGTGTGCAAGTGTATCATTACCCTAAAACTTGGCCTACCAAAATCAAACTCAATCCCACGCAACTGACACAAGCTACTTTTTTGAATGGCTAGCATGGAAAGCAAGCTTCCCCAGTGACAGTATTGCCTCAAAGGGTAACACCCAGTAGCGCATGCCTCAAAGGGGTACTTGTCATTTCAAACTCTTTTCTTCCCCAAATTTTTTCTTTCCATTATTTTTTTTTCAATGCAAACTCATGCCACGCCTCAAAGGGATACACCCAGTGGCGCTTGAATTTGTTTGTTTTTGCTTTTGTTTTTGAAAAAGGGGGTGCAAGCACATACAAAAGAAACTGTGCAGTAGACAAGTGGGAGAGCCGATCATGAAAGATTAAGAATGTAAGATGATGATAATACATAAATCAGAACTAGATTGCAAAATTACAATGGACTGTTGGGATTAGAACTGAGGCCTAAAACGGCAAACTGGAGATGAATATCTATCATGCACCTTATACTTATATACGAGCTAATAGTCAAGGTACCGGATATCAAGACTGATTAGAATAGTACAAAACTCCCCTAAATTGAAAAGGAAAAGAAAAATTTATACAAAAAGGAGAAAAATTGAAAAATTTGCACAAAAAATGAAAATTTTTCACAAAAATAAGAAGAAAAGGGGAGATGGCCCCACCCCTACACCTAAATCTCACAATGTCCTCATTGAGAGCCGTGAGTCATCACCAACACACAAAAATAAAGAAAACAAAATCAAATACAAGAAAAACAAAAATCGACAAAAATATACACAAGCTAACACACTCTCCCAAAAACACAATCTCACCCAAAACAACAACACGATCACACATAAATACAAACTAACACCACCAAAAACAAATATAGACCAATCCAACAACACCACCAATCACAACACAATAAAAATCCACAAAAACACAAAAATGGTGATCATAGCCAACAACGGCTCAACAACATCCAAATTTCACCACAAGATGATCACCAACAAAAACACAATCCTAATATTCACAACTAAACAAAAACAAAAAGAAAAGAAAAGAAAAATAATAAAAAGAAGGGGGGAGAGTGAGAACGATTATACCAGGTCGGGTATTGATTGTACCCGAACTATTCCATGACGACTTAAAGAGCATCAGCCACTCCTTGCCGCTTAAGAGGCGAGTCGTCAGCTCGGACGCAGTCAAAGCTCGTAAGAGCTTATCATGCATTATTGCATGCAACTCAAAATGATGTGAGTAAGAGAACACTGGTAAAGATGGAGCAAACAAAGTTAGTGCCCTCTTAAACTCACCAAATACCTGTGAGAAATTAGCAGAATAATCAAATGCAATAGTCAACGCGATTTCTCCAGGCATGCCCTCTGGGTACAGATGATAAGGATCAAGGAGGGGGTCATACCCTCTAAAAGTACCTAGAGGCTCAGAACAGTCAACCACATTCCCCTCGAGCACCGCAAGAGAATCGATTGATGAGAGGTCACAATACTGAGGGGAAGGGGAGGGTAGTGAACATGAAGAAGCATGAGAAAAATCAAGGGGGTTGATGGGTACATGGTCAGTAAGATCAGGACTAGATGAAACTGCAGCCACAGCATCCACACAGGACTCCTCCTCGAGAATCTCGTTGAGATCATGCACCTCACTAAAAGTACCGTCTGACTCAAGATAGAAATCATCCCCATCGATACCAGCACCAACACAAAATGTCTCACCTACCTCGAACTCCGTCGACTGAGCTAAAGGGAAAGGTGGATCAGGATGGGTCATAGTGTTGTCCTTAAAGGTGCTAGATAGGGATGGAGCAACAAGAGGTAGAGTAGGCAGAGGAGGGTTAAGCACGTCCTCTAATCCGGATTCTAGAGGAGGGAAGGATGCACCATCATCACACAGATTAACATCAAGTCTAGGAGTACTAGAATTAGGGTCAGTCTCGGGCGATAGGTCATACTCCCGCAGTTCATTAACAAATTCAGCAAACTCAACTTGTTGCTTGTTCATGGCCTCTGTCATACTAGAAATTCTAGCAAAACCATCAGCAGAAATATGATATGGACAAGAAACACTGTCATGGTCAGAACGATGGCAGATCTCACATGCAAGAGGTGTATAATTAGGAACGCAGGGGGATGGGGTGGATGAAGTAAATTGACTAGTCTCAAATTCATAAGTATCCCTAGCCACCCACTCAAGTAATTCCCAAGCTTCGTCGACATTTCGAGCACAGAAATCCCAATGCTTCAAAAGAGTACGGGTCTCACAAGTCACATTCTCATAGACCGCATGCAATATTTCCCATTTCCCATACAAACACCCACATGAAGCACATTGAGCAAGATAAGCATGTAAACGATCCCAATAACGGTAAAATAATTCTTGCTCACATTGGAGAAGATGGAAAATTGCCATTGAAAATTATTTTTTTTGAATTTTTTTTCTTTTTTCGAAAATAAAGGCCTAGTCTCGAATGCCTAAGTAAGTGCTAATATTGGAAAACGCCAACTCCCCGGCAACGGCGCCAAAAACTTATCGCAAGGGAAAAGTTTTAATATTTATAAACCCCAAGTGTAAGGTATATCGTTGAGTACTTGGGGTGTCGTCCGCAGGGAATTGTGTTTCCAACTACCAGAGCTAGCTAAAGTGTCTCGAGTTAGGCAAGATCGAAGGGTGAAAGGGGAAAACTAAACTACGCTACAAACATAAAGAAAGCGACTTGGAGTTGTGATTTGACCAATGAACGAACCAACTAATTGAGACAAGTCCTAACCTATCCAAACTACACTACAAATAAGAGATGGTCGGTTGCACCATCAAAGACCACCCAAGCCCTCTCTCAAGGGTCATGAGCTAGTCTAGTTAGCCTAACCACCTATTTTCATGGGGTTAGCCTAACTAGACTACAAAACTAGCAACCTCGGACCTAGCTCGGATCGAGTACTATTTTCATGTCCCGAACTCGGCTATTCCCTTTCCCACACTAGCTAATTGACCTCACCTCTCAGCATAAGTCAATCGCCCAAAAATATGGATGAAAGCTCTCTCAAGCATTTCATCGAACACTTGGCGGGCGTGAGGAAAACTCTAGGTTCTAAGCATGGATTGGGTATGGCTAGGCCTAAAACAAGATCAATTAGCCATCAAGAGGCTAATCACAACCCAAGTCCACAAATTCTAACAACTAATCATTAACAAAACACAAAAACCTAAACCTAAACCTAAACCTAACGAAGAACGTAAACATGAACTGAAGGAAAGAGAATGAAATCTAACAATCAAATAAAACATGAATTAACAATCAAAACTAAACACTTAAACTAATACAATCTAAACTAATAAGATTAAGTAAGAACAAACAATAACAAAATTGAAATAATAAGAGATGGAGAAGAAGACTTATGCTTAAATTGAATGAGTGAAGTGGAAACCCCCAAGCGTCAATCCCAAATCAATACAGCTAAATCTTAATCTAGTCCCCTCAATGGGGTTTTTATTGGCTAAAAACCTAAACTAAACTAATCTAGAAAAGTAGAAGGAAGAACCCCCGAACAAGATCGAGAAAAGAGGATTAAATAGAAGACAAGGCGGGCCGCGAAGAACCGAAGGAAACAAGGGGGCACGACCGTGCCTAGGTGGCACGGCCACCGTGCCTAGGTGGCACGGCTGCACCGTGCCACATGGCATGGGGTGGCCGTGCCACCTTGCTGGCCGGCTGCCCCGGCTGGCTCCCGTTTTTCCGTCTTTCCGCCTATTTTGATCCTTTTCCGCCCTTTTTCGCGATATTTGCTTGGTTCAACTTATTACCTGCAAGAATAAACAAAATAAGTAAAAATCTCAAAGAATACTTAATAAAACAAGAAAAACTCTAAAGATTACGTTATTATACGAGCTAAGATTAGGTTAAAAGGGTATGTAAAATGCGACAAATTATCGCCTAACAAACCCTGATGCAGACCCATACCAACGAAGAAGTCATTGGTGACCCCCTCCTGATATCCTAATACTCATCCTACCTCCCTCGTACATATCCTTAATAACTCGAATATACAAGGGTGACACTCCTTTCTTTTCCAAGCATCTCCAAACCACTTCACGCGGAACTCTATCATATGCTTTTTCCAGGTCAATGAATACCATATGGAGATCCACCTTTCTATCTCTATACAGACCCACGAGCCTTCTGAGGAGGTAAATCGCCTATGTAGTCGACCTGCCTGACATAAAACCAAATTGGTTCTCTAAAATCGAAACATCCTTCCACAACCTTCTCTCAATCACCCTCTCCCATAACTTCATAGAGTGACTGAGCAACTTTATACCCGTAAAATTATTACAATCTTGAATATCCCCTTTGTTCTTATACAGGGGATGACTGTACTAGCGCTGCATTCTTTGGGCATCTTAGCGGTCCTAAAAATGACATTAAAAAGCTCTGTCAGCCACTCTAATCTTTCTTCACCCAAACACTTCCACACTTCCACCGGTATCTGATCTGGACCCTCAGCCTTCCCATTGGTCATCTTCTTTAAGGCCTCTTTAATCTAGTTCTTGCTAATATGACCACACACTCGCGGATCCAGTCGCCTCCCACTATACTCTCTTACCCTACTACGGGAGTCTTCCATCCCTTCACCATTGAGGAGTTTGGAAAAGTATCTTTGTCATCTCTCCTTGATTTCTACATCCTCATACAACATCTTATCATTTTCATCCTTGATGCACCTCACAATACTTAAATCCCTTGTTCTTCTATTCCTAGCCCTCACCAGTTTAAAGATTCCCTTCTCCCCTTCGTCGGTCTCCAGTCTATGGTATAACCTATCATAAGCTATACTCTTAGCTACCGCAATAGCTTTCTTGGCCACCTTCTTAGCGGTCTTATATCTAACTCTACTAGTCTCTCTCTTCATCCGCTTCACTGTTCATGAAATCAGTATATGCCTCTTTTTTCTCCTTGACTTTCTCATTTACCCTCTCATTCCACCACCAGGCACCCTTCATTTTGTTACCACCTCTTCTAGAAGTACCGAGGATTTCTTTACCCCACCTTCGAATATAATCTGCCATTGCCTCTCATATTTTATCTGCATTCTCTGCCCCCTCCCAAGCTCTCTCTTCAGTAATAATCTCTGATAATAATACGGCGTTCTTCTTCATAAGGTTTGACCACTTAACTCTAGGGTCTCCAACTCCCCTCTTCTTCCACTTTGAACATTTGAACTCCACATCCAACACTAGCAACCTATGCTGAGTTCCTAGATACTCACTAGGAATCACCTTACAATCCTTCCAAAACCTCCGACTGTCCGTCCTCATAAGGAAGTAATCAATTTGGGTCTTTAAGGAGCCACTCTTAAAGGTCACCAAGTGGCCCTTCTTCTTCTTGAAATATGAGCTTGCCACCAACAATTCATACGCCACCGTGAAGTTGAGCACAGAAACTCCTCCGTCGTTTCTCTCCCCAAAACCGAAACCCCCATGGGTTGTATCATACCCGTCTGAGTCAATACCAATATGGCTATTAAATTCTCCTCTTATGAAAAGTTTCTCGCTCCGAGGCAACTCCTGGATGACCATATCCAAATCCTCCCAAAAAAACTTATTAATATCGTTCATCAGACTGATTTGAGGAGCATACACACTAACTATATTTATGACTTCTGAACCTACCAAAACCTTAATGGCCATAATTCGGTCACTCTTACGCCTCACTTCAACAATAAAGTTTACCAACTCCTTATTAACTAAGATGCCAACTCCATTCCTCATCTTGATTGCCCCCGAATATCACAATTTGTACCCATCAACTTCTCTAACTTTAGCCCCCACCCACTTCGTCTCTTGAACACAATTGTTGAACTATTGTATTTTTTTAATCAAATGTTAACCAATGTATCGGTTTTTTCATTTATTATCGAACTCTAGTAATCTCTATATTCAAGCATGTGTAATTTTTTTTTAATTGAAACTCTTGTTTTGTTTAAAAAAAATTATGACCCTCTAATTAGTTGTGTTATCAAATTATGATGTGTAAATTATTTTTTTCAAAAATAATAAAGCCAAATAACAAACCAAAATGTAAAAACTGAACCAATTATATATGATTAGGTGTAGGGTTCATAGGAATTATTTTATTTGGTGAGCCAAAGTGGTGAGCCTTCCATTGGAGATAGTGAAGATTGTAAGGCAAAAAAGTTAGAGAGAATGCTGATGTAACAGTGATAGGCCCTACTTGTGAGACAAAAAATTGGCTCACCATTAGGGGTGCTCTTAGATTTGTTTTTCGAGTTATTGTCTTCATAGTGGTAATTTTGATTTAAATTCTCCTTTCCATTTATTAGGTTCATAGTCATAATTTTAGTTAGTTTAATTTGTTAAGCATTTGGATTGGAAGTGATCAACTACGAAACACTACAATGTTAGATCCAAGACAATAATATGAAGGAATATTAAAGATTTTACTTATTTTCATTGATTTCATTTTGCCTTTTCTTTGAGCATAAATGTACGTATAAAATGGAATATTAGATATTGGATACAATACAATGACAATTATGAATTTTATATGTATCAGATAATAGTACATACAAATTACCACCAGAAGGTATCAAATTGCTTTCAATTTCGAGAGAATTTTCCCAGTGGTCATCATTTCCTTTATTAGCAATGTTTGCCGACATTCATATTTTATAAGTAAGATTAATCTCTATTGGTGCACAACATATGATATATTTTTTTTTTTTACGAAAAATAATTTGTATGTTTAATTTCTAATGTATTTTATTGTGGATGTTTTTTTAACTTCAATTATGGTTATTTCTTACAGGGTTTATAGTCGTTGGTTGTATGGAATTTTTGGGCTATTTTGACTACCCAAGATGAAGGAGCATCTTTTTTTTTTTTTTTTTTGGGTGGCTAAGTAGCCAAAGTTCAAACTTGATTATTGGATTACAATTATAAAAAACGTATTATCTAAGTTACTAATAATCTACTTTAATACAGTGGAAATCTCAAATTAATAATTTTTTAAAGTTTACACCATTTAGTAACTGTAGTTAATTTGAAAACTATTGATCAATTAAAAAAACTTCAAAATTATTTCATATCTCACATAAATCACTAGATGATTTACTATAATTTATATATATAATTATTTAATAACTATACACAAAAATTTTAAAAAATCCTACATCGCACCGGGCAACAAGAATAGTACAAAAATAATATCAATTTTACATTAATATATGAAATTAAATGATAAAAAATGATGCTAATGATATAAAAAAAAGAATCAAAAAACACATTAAAAATAGAGGGACTTTTTTGATAAAAAATAAAAATATAGAGGGTTTAAATATAGGAATTGTTCCTGGCAAATAAATAAATAAATATAGAAATTGAAAAATTCTTTTCAGTTCGAGCTTTTCACACGTTTGCCACTTGTAGGTCTTTTTACTTTTACTTGTCCAAAAATTCGTGTATACGAAATTATGAATAGACATTGTAAGAATTTAAATATAGTAATTCAATCATAATTCCATTATGTAACTTATTTAATTTCAAATCTGATTTCATTACCTTACATAATTATTCATTTAATAAAAGGATTAAACATCAGACAAGCTTTATCTCTTTTGCGTAATTTGCTTTTACAAGTACAATCTTGCTACCTCTCGAATAGAAGAATATTAACATTGAGGCTCTAAATTATTATTATATTTGAAAATTATCTACTATTTTTTGTTTGGATCTTGGATCCTCTATTTCATTAAAGTCGAACTACTGCTGGCCCACTAAGAATTTAAAGCTTATGACGTTTTGGCTCATGTCAACATTTTGCTTTGCTATCATATTGGTCCATTAATTTCGGTGATATAAGAAGTTGAACAATTCATTAATTCAACCTGACATCCAAATCATGATAAGGTCAGTCCATATCAGGCCCATCCCATCCCATCCTGTGATACCGTTATCTCAACTAAGGGATTACTGAACCCAACAGAAAACGGGCTAATCCATACTATATCTCAACAAAAGGTTTGGGCTCAAATAGTCTACTCCATAATTATCCAATTAGGACCACCAAGCCAGTGACTTTGCGCAAAGAGAAGTTATGATTTAATCATCATCAAACATCACCTAAAAATTATATAGTATTTCAACTTATTATAAGTACTTACCCTGAATATTCAACATTGATTAGCATTCATCAACATCAATCAGCACTCATGTGCACTTAGTTATATTTCGTACTCACAAGCTCATCTCTGATCAACAATTATTACTAGTAATCATCAACAGCTCAGCACTGATTAGCACTCATCCCTATCTTAAGCCTCCATTAACTTTGTATGTCATTTTGATTGGGCTCTGATCTAGACATTATAGGCTTGGTGCCTAGTCAAACACGAGAGACAAAAGTGCTCTTGTAGGCCTCCGATATTGAAGAACCATCTCAACCAAAAGCTTAAACTGATAGTTGAAGGTTCAGAAAGAGGTTTATACTCTAATATCTGAGATCTTGCTTCAACCAATTTGCCAATGTAATCCGAGCAACCCTTCCTTGAGTTCTTTGTAGAAGCAGGGGCGGAGCTAGAAATTTTGATTGCGACCCCCTAATATAACATTATTCAAGGCTTGCCGATAAAGATGTCTTAGACTTACAGACTCATAGACTCAAAGTCATAGTTGACCGGTGGCCAAGCCCAATCAGAGGATTTGGGGGAGGGGGTAGTTGACCCAATGATAAATCCTCCAGGCCCATAACCGAATCGTTTCTTGAGGGAATGGGAAGAGGGGGCTAAACCATGCTTAGGAAATGAGGGGAAATATTGTAGGAGAAGATAATTAGTTAAATGCTTTATTGCTTGAAGTCCTCCTCTAGCGAGGACAAAGAAGAGTGCAAAGAACTAGAAGATTTAACACATAGTGATCCGATCTCAAATTAGCAATTGAAATTAAAATCATGATATATTAGATTTCAGATTTAATTTCCCTTCCCTCTTTAAATTGTACTCATATTGGCTTCTTCTTTTCTATTCGCGATAAAGATATGTGATTATGCGCTGTTGTCACATGTTCTCCATCAAATAACGGGTAAGGTTAGCAAACAGTTAATGAGAAAGCCTAAAGTCTCTTTTATAGTTCTTATTTGCCAGCAAAAAAATAAGGGGTAAAAAGGTAGAAAATAAGAAGATGAAGATACTCTTATTAATTTTGAATTAGCCATCCTATTCTATCCAAGATCAAAGTTGGTATTCACAAGTTTGAATTTTAAGAATCACTTGCTAGCATAGAGACAACTAATGAAGGTTATAATTTTCTACAACCTTTTTTTTTTTTAACATGATTATTCCATTGCAAATGGTATTTATGGGGAATAAACTACATATATTTGGATTATCTTTGACTTTTGAAGGTTTTTCATGCACATAATTTTTGTACAAACTTGACAAAAGATACAAAAATATATACAACAACTTCTAGTGTGAGTCTTATCGTGGAGTTTGAGGAGATCTAGATGTAAGTAAGTTTACTTTGCAGATATCTTTACCTACAAAAATATATATGCAAGTTACAAGAGAATTATCTGAATCCTAAGATATAAAAAAAATATAGAAATACACTCAAAAAAATATACCTATAGTTATGGGGTGTTATTCTTGACAAATAGTTGTTTATTTATATAATCATAGTGATATCATTCAATGTGCTCAATGGTCTATAAAACCATGGGTGGGCAGCAGTTTGTACCATCTTCATATAACAATGGAGTTGTTGGGCCAATGGCAATAGACTTGGCACAATTGACATTAAGCTGTTTTAAAACAACTTGTTCAATCCAAATTAACTAGAAATATAACCATGGACAACTACAAACGTATTAATACAAATCGGTTTAATTAGTTTGACATTTGTTTTCCTTTAAGTAAGGTCTTGGATTCTAATTTTGTGAATGAAAAAATTTATATTGGAGGAGTTCTACCTCTTTATGGGCCAATAATAGTTCGACTCTAGTAAAAACAAAGACTTGAAGATGAAAAAAATGAACAAATACGAACATATAACAATAATATCTGAGGCTTAGGCTTAGTCGATATCTTTTGTCATTAGCAGTTGCAAGTTCTCGAATCAGTCTTACAAGGTAGATTATTCAAGGTTGGAAATACCACATCCTCTAATTCAATAAACCTCGAAGCCCCACCAGCAAGCCTAACCTAGAAGCCACTACACTAGAGCTAGGTTGGGTGTGAGTATGTGACACTACGATCATCGAGTTTACCTCTTCCATTTTGAAAAAGAATTTCTTATTAATCACGGGACGATCAATGATCTTGTTATCACATGTATCAGATCAATTCAATGAGCTAAAGTTGTTATTTTCATTTGCATGGATACTTCTAGAGATAAAATTGCTTATATTAATATCTCTCCAAATCTGACAAAACGGAAACATATACTAAATATTATTATTGTATTTTCTTCATTGTATCTTACCAACAAACATATACAAGATGATGATGAAAGTAGTGTTGAAGCACAAAAGGCGTGCAAGTAGTTTTGATAGCATACATCATCATCATTACTATTACTATTATTATTATTATTATTATTATCATATTGGTGCCATCGTAGGAGTTGACTTTAGATGATCTACTCCACTATTACTATTTATGCTGCTTTATTTGGCAGTTTTCCCTGTTCCAATTTCTTCTCAATTAAACTACTCCAACAAGCTGGACAAAACAAGGGTCAAACCCTAACATTTGACCAATCTTCCTTTTGATATTTCCAGCTTAGCTGAGCTGCACCAAAACGTGGTCAACTTAATCCACATGTTATGTTTTTGTCATCTTTTGAGATACACCCTATAAAAACACTAATAATGAGATCTAGATATCTACCTATCAAATTATGCTGATAATTTTATCAATTTTCATATTTTGACGCTATCTTTAATTAATTTGTAAAATTAAATGCGATATTATTTAACCCTTAATTAATTTTAATTAAAGTACTGACATAGTGGATACATAACTAATTATATAAGTGGATACATACATAATTTAATGTCACTAGGGATAGCAATGGGGTGGGTACGGAACCCGCCCCGTACCCTTATCCATACCCATTTTCAAAAATCGTACCCACATCCGTACCCGTACCGGTACCCATCGGGTATTAAAAAATAATGTCCATACTCATACCCATTGGATTTTGCGGGTTTGCGGATTTTATTCGGGTTCATATAGAAAATGAAAATTAATACACATATGAAATCCATATCCAAGTACGATATATGTTTTTGTCATTATAAGATTACAAAGTTGTGATATTTTGAGAATATATTATTTAGAAATGCGAAATCAAATACATTATTGACTAATTTTTTTGTTAGAACGGTTTAGATTGGACTTAAATCGAAAAATACTAATCGAAAATAATTTTTTTCTTACTATAAAAACGGGTACGAGTATGAGGCAGGTGAGGGTTATACTCATAGCCGTACCCATACCCATAGCCATTTTTCAATACCCGTCTCATACCCATTTAAAACCCATTTTGACCATCCATTTGGGTTTTAAATGGTGCGGATTTTGCGGGTTTTAAATGAGTATGTGTTTTATTGTTATCCCTAAATGTCTCCCAACAACTTTGTTGATAAATATTGAACTATCAACTACTATAGTACTATTACATTATGTTGTATAGATTACTACAGAACGTTGTGGGTTGAAAAATTAGTCTGTAATAACTCAAGAGGTTATATTAGATGTGAACACTCAATTTTTAATCATTGACCAATTGTAATATTACCTAAAGATAAAGAATTTGCCTTAGAAATCGAGATCGAGAAAAAGGTAAAAATTTTAGAAATTTTAATAAAATATTGTACAGGCTAACGATTAGTTCAATAAAACTGAAATCTCCATATAATTTACATGGACATAAAATGGTATAGCTCAAGTGTTGCTTTAATTGGTTCATTTTTGCTTGGATTAAAATTGGATTAGTTTAATAAAACTAAAACCTCCATACAATTGGTTAATTATAAATAAGGTGAGAGATTTTCCCAAGCTCAACATTTTTCAAAAACGAATTTAATTTGGGCGATGATGACATATTAAGTAAGCCTCTGCCAATCCACGTGCAGCAGGTGAGGTGGATTTGGTCAGGTTTTACTTGATATTACCAGCAAATAAAATTCGACACTTGCATTTTATTTTAGTAATTTTTTTTTTCCAGGTCTTCTGGGTTTGATTTTCAAATTAAACAACTTCATATAATGCGAAGCCACAAAATTTTTAATACAATATGGGCTTGACTTTGTTGTTTCTTGGACAATTTACATTAGATGAAAGAGAGAGGGGGAGAGGGGGGGAGGGGGGGGAAGTGTTTTGTCCAAGCCAATGAGAAAATTGATATAATTTGGAACTATTGGTTTGTGTTGACTCAAATGGTAGTTTATCTTCAATCTGTCTCTTCTATTTAATTTCTTTTACAATCTTCAAAGTCTATATCATACTTCTAACAGTACATACTGTCACAAATCACATCAGCGCCACATATTTAAAGTTGACTATATGACAAATACATACTAGAAAAATATATATGCGTAACAAGTGGGAGTACACACTCCCAGGTGTGTAATATGCGTTACCTATAATGTTAGATAACATTAGCAAATTTGCTAGTCCTTTTTTGGTTCTTTTATTCGATAAAAAGGAAATTAAGCTAATACTAGGGGAGTTTTGTGTTTGTTAGAAGGATAAAAAAACAGAAAGACTGTTTTGATTTATGGCATAATTAATTTTATTTGTATGTCATTTCTTAATTATTATAAAAAGTCAATTTGTTTTTCTTCTTCTTTCAAAATAGAAAAAAAGTTCGAAAAACACATATTAAATCTCTACTTCACACGGTGTAGGAGTTAAACTAGATCATATTATTTCATGGATTCAACGAAGGATTAAAACTAATCACACTAATGACCAACAATAAAAATATCCGTTAGAAATCAATTGAATTGGCCATTAGGATCGTATAGGAATTAGATGGAAATAACAAAGAATCACAAAATACAATAATAAAGAACAGACACAAATCAACACAAAGATTTACGTGGAAAACCCGATGTGGGAAAAACCACGGACGACGATGAGCAAGATCCACTATAGAGATGGGAGACTACAGAATTGATCTCAGAGCGATGTGTTCTAAGGAGATATCAATTAGTTATTACAATCCACTATAGAACACTCTCTCATCAGGCTAGAATAGCGAAACAAGAAAGCTCAACAATTATGTTCGTGTATTGTTGTGTGTTGATGATGATTATGGAGGCTAGAGGTGTGCCCCTAATAAAGGGATCAAGTAAACAGGTACGAGCGAACCCTAGCCGTCATGATATTTGAGCCATAAACCCAACATTGGCTAATATACTTTTAGTTGGATTTAACACCTATTTCTCGTTTCTCAGGAGGGGGGGTGGATGAAAAATGATTGAGGAGGCTATAGTTTACCCCAAAAAAATTTCCCAATTGAGAAATCCATTATACATATCTTTCAATTCTGTAGAACTCAACTAGATTGAAATTAGTTGGCTTATTAAGCTACTTCTTTTGCTGGTATTTTCATCATTAACTTCTTTTAGGTTCAAATATAATCTTGAAGCTTAAGCGGTTCAAGAATGAAGTACTTCATACCATACTCTAAAGTTGGCACATAAGAGGGAAGAAAAATTGGTCAAGTATTTTTTATATGCTATACCTTTTACAATGTTAAACGGTCTTCCTCTGCAACTTTGATTGATGTCTATTGCACTATATTACATTACATAACAAAAGGGGGGAGAAAGAAGGGCAAAATTTGGTCTGAATTTCTTAGCATTCTGTTGAGTGTCTCCATCTAGACTGTTTTTGTAAAGATATCTCATTCTATTTACACCGATGAATGCCATATCCTTCCCTCCAAAGATATAACGATCACAGACACATCATCATGGTACCTTCGACGCTCCCCTTGTGGGATTTCCAGCAACTCATGGAAGTCAATTCCTGCAGTAGATTCAACAATTCATATATCAGTTTGGACAGTCACAACGTTTTTTAATCACGGGTCGGTCTAATGGATATCATGCACGAGCTATGAACCCCTATTGATCCTTCTTGGGTGAGTACGGACTGGTTTGGATTTGCTCATTAGTTGTGAGTCAAACTTTAAATCAATCGAACTTGAAAGAAAATCAAAGTCGCGATTATATACCAGCTTTTTTAGCAGCTCGAAACAGGACTTCCTCGATGAGGTGCTGAGCGGGGTCTCCTTCAGGAGTGGTTGACATGAAGAGCTCGACTGTAGAGACGACTTCTTGGTTGGTGAAGTACTGATAAAGTCCATCCGAAGATAGGATCAAGAACCTGTCTCTCGGACCTATTTTGTGGTGGGAGAGTGATGGGGAACATGTTATGTATGGTGAGTTGCCAATGTAGTCTATTCTGAACATCTCTAGCAATGCTTCATTCCATTTTGGCTGTTGTGAAAAGTTGGCAGGCATTAGGATAACAAATTCTCGATGTTTGAATTTCATGTAAAAAAGTTGGTTTTGTGATTGAATTGCTGGTTACCTGTTTAAGAAATCCTGCTCCAAATGCACGAGTGACTTTCAAGGAACCTTTGACTCGATCATTCACCATTGCGCAAGGATCATCTGGATGTTCGCTTCTAATCCTCTCAACTTCCTAGAGATCAAGCATATGAATGAATGTAAAAATTAGTCCTAGTCCTGGCTGGATTGATCTCCGAGGCATTATGACAATCAAATTGACCAAAACAGACACTTATTATGAGGACCAGATATGTGCCGTCTTATCCCTACAACTAAATTGCAAAGAGATTGCTTCTACCGGACCTAAAGTTAAGAGCCTTCAAGACAATTGGTCGAATTGAATGATGAATCGAAGGGATTGGTCCTACTACCTCTTTCACATATGTATTGTGATCGACAGTGAGTTGAAGGGATGAAACATCAGGCAAATCATCATAGAAGTAAGACTCAGTTGGTTTTTGGCCTAGAACAGCTCTACTATCACCCACATTCATCAAGTAGATATCTTCACCCATCATCAACATGGCCAAAACACAAGAACCCATTAGAGCCAACTCAGGGTTTTCCTTGACCATCTTATCGGCTACATCCAAGTAAGCTTCCTCGGTCTTCCTCAACGCCTCAGAAAGCGCCTTTAGGACCTCTGAATGCTTGAATTTGTTCGACAAATTTGAGCCCATTTGGCTCATTTTCTCTCTTATCCTTTCATCGAGCTCCATTATATTACTATCCCAAGACACCCCTTTCCTTTTCCTAATCCCATTCCCATTTTCCCCCTGTTTTTTCATCAAAGTGTTAGGGTCAATACTTGGATCACCACACCCAGAACCACTAGAATCCATCCCACTAACTCTCCTCAAACCATTGTTGACTTCTTCATCCAGTTGAGTTGAATCCTTAGATATAGTAGACTGATTCGAGGTAGAAACCGATTCCAATTCCGACTCTGATCGATCATTCCATAACTGACGCAACCCTATGAGCTCCTTGTGAACAGCAGAGTAGAGATTAGAAAGCAGGAAATCAGGGGCATCAGGGCCGTTGAATCCATCATAGATCCCAACAAAAACCCACCCATGATCCTCTGAAATCACAATATGAACACGATCTTCCCCTGCTTTCCCTTGTGCCCATTGAAGATTCTGACACTCCATTGATGAAGAACATGAAACTTCGTTCTCCAAGCTTAAGTTACTGCTGAAATTGATAATGCTGCTACTTTTACCCACACTGCTTTCATTGTTGTTGTTCTTCCAATCTCTATACTTGATCGAATCATACCCTTTCCCACTCCCCCAACTTGAAAGCGCACCCAAAATCGAATCCTTTATCCCTTTAATCGATCTCCATTTGCGCAATTTATATTTGTACTTGATCTTCTGCTCCTATCATCATTCAAAACAAAACAAAAATTCAAACTCAACTCAATTTCGAAACGCGGGCGTGTCGAAAAACGAAACGGTAAAATTTCGAACTTCGAACTTGAAACATACCTGGAGAGTCCGATGATCAAGGGGTCCGGAGATGAACCCGCGTTCGATGGGTCCAGACAAGAACCCGCGCTCAATCGGGCCCGACCCGAGCATGGATCCAGATCCGGAGTGTCGGGCCGGGAGGGGACCGGAGTTGACCATGGCGTGTCGAGGGATGGGTTGGAGAGGAACAGATGCAAAAGAGGAGGAGCTGTCGAAGGAGGCTGCTCGATCCATCTGGGCCGGGTACGGGTCAAGGAGGAGGGTGGTGGAGAGAGGGGTGGAGGTGTTGGCGCTGATTGATGCGCCGGAGATCGTCCTGAAAACCGGCGCCGTTTGAGCCGCGGAAAAGGGTTTGGAAGCGGGCATCGGACCGAACTGGTCAGGTCGGATGTAGCAGAAGGAATGGCCCAGTCCATTGTCGTGGGTGACGGCAAGAGGGTGGTTGAGGACGACGGCGATGTCATGCCGCCGGGAAATCTCGCCGACAGTGGAGGCCGGGCAGAGGCAGGGGGTCAGTTTTCCGGCGGCGTTGCCCATCTATCTATCTCTGACTGTTTGAATGAAAGAATGAAGAGAGAGAGAGAGAAAGATGGGGTTGTGCTAAGCCTGATTGCTATTGTTCTGCATTGCTGCTGATGAGAGACAGAGACAGAGAGAGAGAGAGAGAGAGGGCGGGAAAAGAAGAGGTTTTATCTCTGGGAAATCTAGAGAGAGAAAGGAGAGTTG
The DNA here is from genome assembly GCA_029747015.1 of Carnegiea gigantea. Taxonomy (NCBI): domain Eukaryota; kingdom Viridiplantae; phylum Streptophyta; class Magnoliopsida; order Caryophyllales; family Cactaceae; genus Carnegiea; species Carnegiea gigantea. The sequence continues at coordinate 126,246 of JAKOGI010000489.1, forward strand.
ACTTTTGATAGTGGGGGATGAGTTAGAAAATTGATTTTTAAAAGGAATGAATTTTTTAATGTTAGTGGGTGTTGACATGTAAAGATGTAAATGAACACAAATATCTGAAGCAACGCATGACATGGAAAGAGAGAGAGGGGGGGAGGAGGTGGTTGCCTCACTGGGGGAATTTTTCTTTTTATTTTGGGCTAATGGTTTAGATTTTAGAATATTACTGTATTCGTTAAGTTATAGTATCTATTCTTTTCGTAGGTAAGTTGAAATTTATATTTTTTATGGATAAATTTTAAAATATTCACTTCAATTTATTTCAATTTATTTTAACCTATTTCAACCTATTTCAACTCACTTTTATTATTTTAATCAAGTTTAATTTATCATATAAAAAAATTCAACCCGATTCAAACTACTTCAATCCACTTCAATCTACTTCAACTCACCTCAACCTACTTCACTATTTTACCCACCCCAATTTACCTACGAAAAGAACAGGCCCTTAGAGTTAGTAAAATGATAAAGTTGGTTACGGCAAATTAAGTGAGTTGAAATTGATATTTTTCGTTGAAGTGGGTTGAAAGAGGTTGAAAGTGGTTAAAGTGGGTTGAAGTAGGTATTTTTTTTGAAGTTGGTTAAAATAGTGATAATAAAATTTGAAGGAGGTGGGTTAAAGTGGGTTAAGTAGGTTGAAGTAGGTTGAAATGGATTGAAGTTGTTTATTGAAGTGGGTTGAAATTTTTAAGTTGGTAAATTGAAAAGGACCAACAAAAAGAACAACCCATAGTCTCATTCATGTTGCATGCATTTTCAAAAAATGATTAGCATCAAAAAAAGATATTGTCCGCTTCATATTGTGGAGTAGGACCACTTTTATACTGAAAATAGACATAATTAGTATTTACATAATAAATTTAAAATTATAATTTAGTAATTTTTATTCATAAAAATTTTTGGTTTTATTAATATAATCATCAACTTGCATGTCCACGACATATTTAGTCTCAAATTATATGAGATTTCTAAACAGGTATAAATACGATTTTTCTTAAGAGTATATTCGCATTTTACTAATAACAACAACAATAACAACTACTCCCAGTTTGGGTCTTACTTTCATGGGATCTGGGGAGATCCAAACATATACAACCTTACCTCTACTGGCAATCCTAGCAGTAGAGAGGCTGATTCCAGAAGACCCACAAAAATAAGATTTTGTGAAAACATTGTATAGAAGAAGGATTTTGTGAAAATATTTTTTGGAGAAAAACTAAGGATAAGCCGCAGGGAATGAACTAAGAAATACGAAAAAATCAGGTGGCAGTAACTACGTAAATATAAGTGCAATACGACAGATGAAGATACTATACCTTAACAAATAGAGATAGGCAAATAATATCTCTTCCCATACGCATGTACTACATGCATGCAAACATGATATACGAAAAAAATCACAACTAAACCCACTCTACTGCGGCCGAGTGACAACTACGAGGCTAACTCTCTGCGATCTAAGATCTTAATCCTATCCCGCCATAATCTCCTACCCTGAGTCATGGCCTCCGTTAACTCTATAACTTTCAAGTCCTTTCTAATCACTTCGTCCAAACTCTTCTTTGGTCTTCCATTCCCTCTTTTACTTTTGGGGATGTTAATTCTCTCACATCTCCTCACTGGAGCATTCACACTTCTTCTTTTTATATGGTCAAACCATCTGAGTCTTGTTTCTCTCAGCTTATCTTCGATGGGAGCCACTTTAACTAAGTCTCTGATCATTCAATTACTAATTCTATCCATTCTCGTATAATCACACATCCATATAATCATCCTCATCTCTGTTGCCATTAACCTTTGGACCTGAGTCTTCTTTATAACCCAACACTCCGATACATATAACACCGCAGGTCTAACTATCATACTATAAACTTTACCTTTTAATCCTACAGGCATTCTCTTATCACACAGCACACCTGAAGCATACTTTCATTTTTGCCAGCTCACTTTTATGCGATGACTAATATCTTCGTCAATGTCCCCTTTATGATGAATGATCGAGTCTAGATATTTAAACTTCTCGACCTTTGGTATCTGCATCCCCTCAATGGTGACTTATCCCCTCGCATCTTCCCTACTACTGAAACCACAATGAAGGTATTTAGTCTTCGATCTACTTATTCTAAAACCTCTAGACTCCAGTGTATGTCTCCATCGCTCCAGTTTTTTATTAACTCCCTCACTGGTCTAATCAACAAGAATAATATCATCTACGAATAATATATACCAAGGCAACTCATCCGGAATCTCTTTTATAAGTTCATCTATAGCTAGAGTGAAAAGGGCGAAACCCTGATGCAGGCCCATACCAATGTAGAAGTCGTTGGTAACCCCTCCTGGCGTCCTAACACTCGTCTTACCTCCCTCATACATATCCTTAATAAGTCGAATATACACCGGTGACACTCCTTTCTTTTTCAACCATCTCCATAACACCTCAAGCGGAATTCTATCATATACTTTTTCTAGGTCAATGAACACTATATGAAGAGTTAAGGTTTAGCAATAACTATTGATCATATCATTCTAGGTATATCCATGCGTATCATGATGCACATATTTATACAAATGTTCATAATTTTTTTTATAAAACATTACTTCGAAACAGACATATCTCTTCAAGATTATAGGAGGTCTATTTAGGTATTCAACCAACTTACATATCCTCATAAATAATAATTTCACTAATTAGTATTTATATATGTTTTTTTTGTCATATTTTCATTTAATGAAATAACTCCAATAATTTCTATGCATTTAACTATAATTTATATTCAAGGTTTTAAATGTTTTTATATATTTGGATTTTTTTAATTAAAAAAACTGCTACTGAAAGTAATTTTTCTAATATAAATAAAAATATTGGTAAAACACAATTTACTCATATTTTTAGAGAAAATGTCAAATAATCATTGATTCACCTAAATGGACAACACTAAGGGTTTTGAAGATGATTTCATGAATCAAGATTAGAGGGAGAGAATGATTTCATCAGTGAGGACTAGAAAAAGAAAATCTCCCCCCGGGGGGGGGGGGGAGAAGGTCAAAACAATAATAATAAGCGTAAATAAAGACATGGAGAATTAGAGATGGAGTAGGCGTTGCCATGTTGGTGTTAATGCATTAGCACTGGCCAGCTTTGTCTTAGAAGGCAAGGACATTTGTGCCACGTGGCAATCTCTCCTTTTGCCTGATTTTCTTTGGGGGGTGGGGGGGTTCTTTCAATCCTTCCTTTTCATTTTTACTTTCCAAAAAAATAAGTAATTCGATAGACCTATGAGTATGGGGTAGAAGAGTAAAGGTGCTTTAGTTACTCCTTGAAGACAAGACATGAAAATTGGCTTAATGCTCACTCTCGCTCTTTCTACTTTTGTTTTTTTGGGGTGACATAAAGGCAACTTAGGGTCTGTTTTTTTCATTAGAAAATTTTTATTTATCAACTTCAACTAATTTCAACTCATTTCAATCAATTTTAATAAAAAAAGTTTCAGCTTCAACCCACTTCAATCAACTTTAACAAAAAATACCAATTTGAACCCATCATTTAAAAAAAATATACAAATTTCTTCCAATTTTTTTCAGCTTCAACTCACTTCAACCTACTTCAACCCGCCATATTTTCCAACGAAAAGAAAAGACCCTTAATTATTAATTCTTAATTAAGATAATTAAATACAGTAGTTGAAGCCTGATTTTGATGGTTTGGTCATCTTCTGCAATAAGGCCATTATAATGATGCCAAAGGCAGAAGCCTGCTGAAAGTACCTACATTAGTTTAGTTAGCATTGGTTTTGACTTTTAGTTTAAAAAATTAGTATATTTAGTTTTTAAGAAAAATACATGGTTGCCCACTAAGATATATTTTGACTTTTTTCAAGTGTTGACTTTTTGCGAATTTTGAATTGTATTTGCCCCTGGTTTGGCTCCCATGTTAGTGTAGTCAAGGTCAACATGGCATATTATTTTAAGAGGGGAAAGCTTTGTCGTTTCAACAAATACATATGTAAATTATTTTAATTACGATATAAATAAATTTAATGACACTTAATAAATATCAATTAGTTAGTGTTGATTAAAAATCATTTAATCATATAAACCTTTACTACAATGAGCAAGTAGTCGTTTTAATCTTTCTGATTCTGCCTAAATCTTAATCATATTAACTTACGAACCAGATTTGGATCAAGAAAGGCTTGTAAAAATATAAGAAGAACTCATCATCCCAAGAAATGGAATACTCAAAGCTTTAAAAGAATGTAATCCAGTACAAATACATGCCTGAACTAATCTACATCTCTTTGTAACAAATGGTAAAATATAAATGACAGCAGGTTCCACCATTGGGCTCCTCCAACTTGTCTAAGGTATGTATAATATAAACTTCCATTAAACTTTGTTTACTTGCACATAATCAAGAACTAAAATTATAGATCTGATATCCAAGAACCATCATTTGCAGAGGGCAGAGCAAAGTTTTAATAGCTTTGGGATGACTCAACCTGACTCCATAAAACATCAGCATAGGCTTTCTCCTCTTCCTCTTCCTCTTCCAACGGCGTACCATTCACCGCTTGAGCAAATACGTCATCTTCGTCGTCTTCATCAGGAACCTCTTCCATCATATCCTCTGCAGCATCTAGTTTGGGGAGTTCCATCATTTGCTCTCGTTCGGCTAGCTCAGCCAAGGCTTCTCTCATAGCACGCATCGTGGCAGGCCTATCTTTTGGCCCATATTTGGGCGCAGGCATGACAAAAGGCAAATCAATATCATCCAAACTTGATGAGTTTTTTGCATTGCTGCCTGTTGTCCCCGGCGGTGGAAAGATGAATATGACTCCAAGTTCATAGTTGCATACATGAAGCCTTTGGCTTGAAGAGTTGCTCTTCTCGGGTCCTTTCACTTGGCCCCCAGATTGGCTAGACATAATCCGACCCCAGGCAGCAGAACTCATATTATGGGACCCGCAGTAAATCCAGCCAAATGAGGATGAATATTCCTCCGTTTGGAAACGTCTCCTTGCAACCTGGTTGAATTGTTCTCTTTCAGCTTATCTTTTCATCAAGTTTTTGACAGCTTTATGTGTCCTCAAATATAACATCATAAATAGGAAACTTTTACATCCACAGGACAATGGCAACACAGAGAACTTTACAAGCATATATCTGATGTCAATTAGGAAATTAGCTTTGTTTGTGTGTGCGTGTGTTTGTTCTGGGAGAGGGTTGTCAAGAAAAGAATTGGTCGAATTTGTTTACCAAACTCTCTCTCACCTCATGCATCCATCTACCTGTCTCAGCACTCGTGTCTCACTGGCATTTCACACAATTTTCTATTCAAACCCCAAACCGCAAAGTTCTCATAAGATGAGCGAGGTCTATACCTTAACATGCACCATACTCATTAACAATAATGCCAAAAATAAAGTAAAATGGGAAGAGAGGTCGGACAAGGAAAAGTAGGTATCGCCATGAAATTGTTTAGCCAGACAGTTTGCCAGCAAGTTTATATATCACCCAACAATAGAGGGAGGGGGGGAGTGATCTTACCTTGACATGCATTGGATGCCCTACTCTATCACTAGGATTGGGAATGGCATCATTAAGTATATCTGCAGTCTTTAACCTTTGCCACGTTTTCTGGACAATGAAAATCGAAAAACCCACTGTCAGACATGATAGAGAGCACAAGCCACAATCTTTAATCTTAAAGAAAATATTAGTCTACAAAGTACAAACTCAACAAAATGGAGCTTGCAACAGTCGCTCCTCCACCAAAGATGCACTGAAAGTCTGGAACCTTTATCCAACAAAAGGAAGACTTCTTTTGGTTTCCCAATACCCCCACTGCTCTTCTTTTGAGGCATAGAAAGATTATACACACTATAAAACAGAATGCTTTTCATACTGCATGGTCTGGGTATTCAACTAGTTACATAATAAACCCCAACTAGAATTCTAAACAAAATCAGGCAGAACTAGAAGAGACAAACACTCCTACTTCTGCCACTAGCTCTACATCTTCAGCAGTTGACACACATGCTCCTCCTAGTATCAGTGATACATTATAAATGTATCTGACTTCCCCAGGCTTAACCAGCTTAAGCAAATGAACTCCCAACGTATGCCAGTGAGAAGCACAGCCATCCAGGAGGGGTGAGAAGAAGCATGGGAACAGTGAAATGAGGGGAGAGCAATGCTACCTCTGAAAAGCAAAGCAGGCGTCTTGAAGGCAGGATTCCACAGTGTGCACTCTTCACTCTCTGAATGGTTGGGAAAATGATCCTCAGAGATGGATGCTTCAGCTCATGGCTGGCATCCCAGTAACCCCACTACAAAAAATATCATTAGAAGGCTAGGACAAAGCACAAGCATGAAATACTTTGGGAATTTTGTGTATAGGATTATAATTTAAAAGTAACTTGAAAAATGGTCTGAAATCCAGAGGCATTTTGTGCCCAATAGTATAAATGTATACCAGCAAATCCCTAAACTATTTGTGCCAGAGACATAAAAATTAACTTACCTCTGGATCAGATTCTTCAGAATCAAACAATTGTTGGAATCTTTTCCCGGCAGCTGCCGAAAAATCTGCTAGAAATTGTGCATTCACTGATGTCCCTATGGAGGAACAGCCTGAAAGGCAAGCCCATGATGAGAAAAGGCTAAATTGCGAAATGTTTAAAGCCTCAAACCCTGAAAGAATACAACATATAAAACCCACTAAACACTTGCCATAAATGAAATCCGACTCCAAATGCTCAGGCCATTTATGTTGGTGTAGTACCTGAAAAGAACCAGCACACCCGTGAACATAGAAGGAAACAAATCGCAAACAGAACTATCATGAGAAACTAGAAAAGGCACATCGTAGGACAAGTATAGTCTTCCATCCAAGTTCACCAACATTACCTCCTCTAGTCTCCAGAGACCCGTACACCTCTGAACAGAAGCAATGAGAGAACAAAAAGCAACAACATGTTGAGGTTTCATCATCTTTGGTATGTCTTGAAAGTGAGGACCCTGTGCATATTCATATGCATTTGTATTACCAGGGCATATTAAAACAGGCTATCATCAATCACAAGTCACTAGCACATCACAAAAGGTGCTTGGAACAGTAGCAAAATACCATGCCTGAGATACATAAAGAATCAGTCGCACTTTCATGTTCTCTTCTCCAAATGCAGCTGCAAGAGCTTCCTGAGGATGGACATACCCACAGAATCTGAAAAATCCAATATCCCATAATGGAGAAACCCATCTTGCAACAGCTCGTGGAAGGAAGCCAAGTTGAACGCAATCTATTGAGAAAAACAAACCAAAACATAACTCAGCCGCTATTTTTAAAGATATAACTCAACTAGATAATAGACTGAACCACCACAAAAATATAAAGATCCAGTGGGAGCCAGCAGAGATTTTGTGTTCAAGATATCCCCGTTCTGCTAACCTAAGAAGCACGGACATTGATACGTGACACGGATACGATACGACACCGGCACGCGGACACGTGATTTTTTGAGAAGTAGGACACGACACGTAAAGTGGACACGTGGTGGTGAGAAAATATTTATTCTATTACCTATGTGTTTATAATTTGTCGTGTCTTTATCCTTGAGAGGATCAAGTTTGGATGAGAACGATAGCAAATTGTTCATAATATGTGCATTCTACAACTATTAATAACATAACCTAATTTCTTCATGTTGTCTAGATGCTCTGCATGCGTTTGAAAGCGTCCAAAGAGTGTCCGAGAGTGTCGTTGTCCGACACGTGTCGGACACGGATACGTGAAGCCGTGGAGAGTGTCCGTGCTTCTTAGGCTAACTTGCCCAAACAATAATAGAACTAGAAAGGAAAAGCAAGCTTAATCAACTTTCATGACGCTAAACATAATAGCCAAAATATTGTTTAGAAGATAAGGCGATTGATAGTAATGTGCTCATGTTTTGCAATATCATCTACATAGCCAAAGCAACTGAGTGCTAATAACTAGCTGTTACTTCACCACACATACTTAAAAAACTGCTAATGCAGTAATGCCATCCGCCAGCCACATCTGTTTAAGCAACAAGCTAATAGCATTCAAATTTGTTAAAGCAACCTGCTCATCAGCCATCTGCTATCTCTTGGTTGCTACAGCTATTCACAGATAAAACACCACCGCCATTTGGAAGTTGCAACACACACACACAGAGTGTCTCAAAATGCATAATATTAAAAAGTATGTGAGTTACCTCCTTTTACTAAATCCATGGGGTCGGGCACAAGCACACTCACAGCATTTGCATCTGCGGGTACATTTTTATCTCTTCTTAATATAATCTCTGATATTCCACAACTTTTTTCAGCAGAGCTGGCAAGATAAGTTGCTAATTTCTTCAACTGCAAGCCATTTGAATCTTTTGCAGCCCGGAAGAGATGACTTAATCCCACAACTGATGCTTCTACTGAACCCAGCAACTTTTCACCACATCTAAATTTGTAGGCCTGCATTAAGGAAGTATCTTAGTCATGTCTGCAATATGAAGCATTGAAAAAGGGAATCAATGACTTATCTATCTTATACAGCATGCATCAGAAAAGTTGAAATGAAAAATTCAAAAGAAAATAAAGTGAGTGATTCAACAGTTGGAGGTGTAAAATTGCACACATCATCTCATGAAAAATACCTAAGAAAACTTAAACAAAGAAAAATCAAACAGAAAATCAAGTGAAGAGTTCAACTTTTAGAGGCACAAATTGCCTGAAATTCACAGAAGCACAAAATACTGTTCATGTAAAGCAACAGAATATTTTGAATAATGGCAAACTAGAAGAAAATAAAGCATGCACCCAACCAAAGTGATACCGAGGATAAAGTCTGTAGATTCAGATACAAACAAGGCAGCTAGAAGACAATGCTCATTACAAAGAATTATTATCAGCGTTCAAAAAATGTTTTCATATCCAACACATCATAAAGTATTAAGTATTCGTACAACTAGACATTAATCATATATCATATAGCAAACACCATAAGAATCAACAAGCAGCAACTTCAAAGATAAAAACCGCAATTAGGTGTCAACTCACTGGTAACGGTGCAGATTGAGGTTTATAGGAGTGAATTCCAGGAACCGAAGCAACTAAGTATGCACTAGCCTTTGTAAAATCATACTTTGACAACTCAACAATCCAGTGAGTCTGACTTGGTACATCAGACACAAGCGTTGCCATGAATCCAGCTAGCTGAGCAACAAAATCAGAATTTAAGTTATCATCGGCATCGCCATGACAAATTTGATTAAAAAAGGGAGCACAGTCTGGAGAATTCCTGCGGGGAAAATCTTGCCACCAAATTGTGTTGGTCACATCATTCCACTGCACATGTAGAACAGATATAAGTATGAGATAGACATGAGAGAAAAAAGTAGGAATCATAACAGGAAGATTCTAACCATGTAAATAAGCGGGGAGGGGGAACCATAAAACAGCAATAGAAAGTAAGCAAGTTAGAAAATGCTAATATGCATTCAAGAGATGCCTTGCACTTTGTTTTGGAAGCAAGATATTACAAGGTCTCACATTAGGGGACAAAGTAAACACGAAAGGAGCCTAGTCCCAAATATAACAGAATACGGTCCTTAGACAGCGCTTCAATGGGCAAGAACAGTCCTCAAAAAACAAGCCTTTCTGATCTTGTTTTGCTTTTGTATAATCATTTAGCAACCTTGTTTCAACTCTCACTCCCATTAAACGAAAGGTGTTACATTAAATATGCTCAGTACCCTCCTTCTACCCACTCACCTCCCCAAAAACAACGGAAGAAAGAAAGAAAGAAAGAAAGAAAGCGAAGCTTCTCACACCAAAAATAAAATATCAAGAAACAAGAACATTGACTGTAACTCCAGGAGCTTTCACACTTGGCCTAATATACTTGTCCATCAGTGGTAATTGCACATTAGTAACACTTAGTGTGGATCTCATTTCAGCAGGCGGCGGAGAGATCTAGATGTATGCAATCTTACCCCTGCAAGCACTCCTGCTGGCAGCAAGACTTTGCAATCACGTAAATAAAAAATTGCACATACCTGAGAATTAGATTGGTAGGACCTCAATATACTAGTGGAAAGTGTAAGAACATACATGGATATCCATTTTCCAGTCAAAATTATTGGCATAGGATTCATAAGTAGCAATGAGTTCATACGTACTTCACGAACCCAAGTTGGGATCAACCAGTTTCTCATGAAAATAAGGCTCATCAGCAGCAATGAGTTCACATTTATTTGATTAAGTAAAAAAAAACCCTTCCTTTTTTTGATCAAAGATTAAGCATAGTTAGGATCAAAAAAGAAAGCAAAACCATCATAAGCAAAGTGATCACCTGTTTTGCCACTAGATTAGCAGATGTTATGATGACGCGTAGTGTATGTTCTCTTTGCAAAACAAGCAGCTTTGGATGATGGCAACCAACACCTTTTCTCTTCCGATCCTTGCCAAAGGCTATTACCTCCGGAAAAGGAGGATACCTGTTATAAGCAAATGTTACGAGTGAGAAAATGTTGACTAATAAATTGAAAGAATCACCCATTTTCAGGACGTCCTCCATGAAAAGAGCAATTGAAGTTTCAAAATGAGGATAAGGAGTTTTGACACTCACACCACAACCAAATTTGGGAAGTCAGGATATGGCACACCAGATCTCATCTCAGGATTCCCACTCCAACATCTCTCAGTATCATGGCATGCCAATGTGACAGGCAAATGGGAGGGAATATCACAGTATGACAAAAACCTGTCCGTGAAACTAATCTGATTAGGATTGGGAAAACAACATGTGCCCATCAACAGAACATAGGTCCTAGCAAAACAAAAGATTATAAATTGACAAAATGCACAAAAGAAGGGCATACACAAATATCATTACCATCCAATATCACTTGTAAAAGTCGCAACAAACATTCTAGAGATGGTATCAACAGGATGCAGGAGTTCTGGCAACGCAACACCATTCTTTTGGCTGAATGAACTTTGTTGCATGCTTTGGAGCCGATTTAGGTAAAAGTTCTTCCCAGGTGGTGGAGGTAGAACTTTCCAGCATTCACTCTGCCTCACAGACTCACAATTGGGAGGACTCTTCCCATCCGTAAAAGCCAACCCTGGAGCATTAGTCAAATCACCAACGTTACTGCAGGTATTACCAGCACATCCTTCCAGATGCAAATGGTCATTCTTTGGTTCTGAAGACACCATCTTTTCACAGGAAGCTGGAATATCAGTAGCCTGTACCATGGGAGCCTTTGAAATGACAATGTCTTTTACAAACTCCAAACTGTCAGACGGTAGCTTTTGTTGCCTGAAAACTGGCACAACTGGCTCCTGCTCGCTACTTGCTGGTGATGTGATGCTATCATTCAGCTCAAAACCAGGAAATTTGTTCTCCTCAGTCTTACAAGCATACGACCCACGAACAGGAGAGTCGGAAGCGACAAACTTTCGGATAAAAGATACGGGGTCATTGCTATGCAATATGCGCTTGCAGCAAGCAGAAAGAGCCTTCGCTCTTCCAACGACTTCATCACATTCTGAACTTGGGCATTCCGAATCACTCACTCTCAGAGCAAAAACCCTCTTGTTGACCTTTCCTGACAACAAAAGCCTATGTAACCTCGGCCACTCAAACTGAAATCCATCATAGCCTGGTAGAACAACCTCTTCTTGGAAAACAATCCTTCTAACAATAAATCCAATACTAGAATGAGAAAAGCAAGCGCGATTTCTATTTGCACAAACAAGTATGACCTCATCTCCAGCAGACAACTCCACAGCCAAACCCTTACCAACCTTAACCCCATTGACAAACACTCCGTTCAAAGAGGCCTTCAACTTATATCTACAATAATAACAAGCAACTCCGCTCTTCTTATCCTTATTTTGCAACCTATCTCTAAATTGATCAACAACACAAATACTACTATTGCAACAGTTTGAACTAGAACGCAAAAGGGCGCCATTAAGAAGGTACACTTTCTTAAGAAATGCATCAAATAAGATCTGACAGTGTCGCTTACTGACACGGGGATCCTTGAATATGAACTGGGCATCACGATGATTCCTCCCAATGGTGTACGGTTGATCAGGTTCAAGGAGGGAAGACAGACAATGGAATCCAGAGCTAGAAGGTAGTTCACGAACACCATCATCATTATCATCATCAACTACCATAGCATCATCACCCATGAGTTGAATTAGATCAACCAAAGCAGTAGCCACCTTCTGTTTTTTACTTTTGCAACCCAACAAATTCCTCACTTTCTCACTGTGGGAAGATGAGTGCCCTAAAATCTGGGCATCCCTTTTGACCCTCTCGGTTTTACAACCAGTTGTATAGCTCATTTTGCTTGATTAAACCTTCCAATCAAACCCGGATTCAAGAAACGGTGTATATGGTGAAGAATAGAAATGGAATTAATCAACGAATTTTGGTAACAAATAAAAGGGTATAGGAAAAAATAGAAACTTTGGGGAGACGAAACAGTGAACTCGGAAAGAATAGCAAAAATTTGATGTGGGAAGGAGGGTCTCAGAATGGTGAATGGGAAGATCGTCTCTCCAGCTTCCCTCCCCCTCCCCCTCCCCCTCCTTCCCGCTCTATCCTAGTCTTCTCTATCTGGGCATGTGTCAAGATTCAAGAGCAGCAGAATTAAGGGAATCGCATAGAGGGTGAAATTGCCAGAGGGGAAGACGAGAAGTGATAGAAACGCAAAGAAGGGGAAAAAAAAACACAAACCAAAAAACAAGAGGGAAAACCTGCACCTGCACTGCAGGCAAAGGAAGGGTCCGCGATACGCTACGCCCTAGTCAAACAAATCTGTCCAAAACTACTGTGCCTAAATTCTCCCTGTGATTATATGGAATTTTCTTTTTTTTTTTTTTTAAAGAGGGACAAGTTTATTCATTTTTCTTTGAGGTTGTATTATATTAAATTAAATAGGTAGTATCCGGCATATAAGATGCAAATTCAGATTAAGAAAATACATTTTTTTATCAAAATAAATAGGTAGTATTATATTAAATTAAAATCAATAAATTGGTACATATTGTTCTATATATGAACAATAACGTTAATTTTAAGGTACCCCACTTTCTGTAAAAATAATTTTTAGAGGATTATGTCATTAGAATGTATTCTGAGATGCATAATATTATCAGGTAATTATTAAGGGGATACTTTCTAGTAACAAATATGCAAGTGCCGATAAATTTTTGACGGAAATTACATTTTTAATATAGTGTTCCAATTATACCCTTTGAAAGGGTGAAGATATAACGGTAACCTCCGGTCTTTCTCATCCCATTAATACCTCCAATCTCTCTTCACAATCTCTCTCATCCCTAATTTCCCATCTCTCTCGCAAGGCACTCTGTTCTTCTCCACATCTGAAGGATGCCATTGAAGCAGGAGAAAAATGTAAGTTTGTTATTTTTTTTTTTTTAGTTGTTGGCCTCTCTGCCGTCCGAAGCACTCTGTTACTCTCTCACCTTCAAACTTTGCTTAGTGTTACGTAACCCTAGTTGGCATTGAACTCACTCTGTTTTGATGAGTGAACTCAGATCTGAAGGTGAAAATGCAAGGATTAACTTCATCAAGGAGACGTGACGATGAACATGCAACTATCATGTGCCCAAGGTGCAACATCGAAGGAATGAAAAAGGTGTCACCTCCAAGCCAAAACTCAGACAGAATGTATGCTATGTGTTTGGGATGCGAGAAGTTTTTAGGATGGGTGGATGAAGCAAATCCAAATCTGGAGAAAAGATTGTTAAGTGAGACTGAGATAGTGAAGCATGAGCTAAGGGAGTTGAAGATGATGTTGAAAATACTAGAGAAAGGGTAGAGCATTCTTGCTATGTTAGAAATTCATTTAATTGTATTGCTTGCACTTATTTTAATATTGTAATATGTTAGAAGGTGGTTGTTATATAGTGTTGATTGTTATGAAGTCCTCATGTTTTATTTAGATCTTGTATATAGGAAAGTGTAGTTATGGTTGGTGTATTGTTTTTGGAATTGATTAGGAAGAAGCAAATTGTACTTAAACTTAAGTTGAAAAATGCATGTTTTGAATACAAGTAGAAGAAGCTGAAATTGCACTCTAGATCCATGCTTAAACTGAAGCTGCCCATCCATACATGTATTTGTCATACACAAGATGTTCTTCTCATACACAACATCCATGAGAATTACAACTAATTGTAACATTAGTCAAATAGAACCACCAAAATGATACAAGCAGCTTATACAAGAAGCTGAAGATGAAGCATCTAAAATACATCAAATCTGACTTAAATAGCTTGGAAACCCTGATGCTGCTGCTGTTGCGGTAGAAGCTTGGCTGACTCTTTGGATCGTTTTTGACCTCCCAACTGGATTGGCAGTCTTTTGTCGAGGCTTGTTCTTGTATTTACGTTTACCATTATTATCCCTTGGCTGGCCACATGTGAGGCTGTTATGACCCAGTTGCTTGTACTTCTTGTACGCTTAGTGCCAGTCAATTGGATGATAGATAGTGGTGGAGGGATGGGAAGTCTGCTTTCTCTTCTTTTGTGCTTCTGTGGCCTTCCTCTCTTTCGAAGCTCAAAAGAGGATCCAAAGTAGGCAATTCCCTCTCCTCCCAGAAGCATGAGTCAGGGATGGGGTGTATTATGCCATCATAAAACTTTCTATACCTCTCAACATGAAACCAAGGACAACAATAGTCATCCAACTTGTGGTGTAGGCTAAGAATTCACCCGGCAGCATGCTTACAGAGTATGCCACTGACTTGTCACTTTTGACAATCACAGTAATGGTGTGCCAACTTCACGGTAAAATTTGTGGATTCTTCTCTAACATCAAACTCCCCCCTCTCAGGTGGCACTAAGTTGCTGCAGTTTCTGAACTCTAACTCAAGTTGCTTAAGTTTTTTCTCTACAAATGGTGTCACTTTATCTTTTCAATTAGCTGACATTTGAAACCTCTTATCAAATCTAGGCCTAATAAGCTTTCTAATCTTTTCCAACACAGTATAGGCTGGCTTTCCCCTATGCTTGACAATTACATTATTGAAACTCTCAACAAAGTTGTCTATATTGTCATTTAGCTTTAGGATCTAGTCAAATTTAAACCTTGCCCAATGTTCCAATGGCTCATTGTCTCTTAACCAATGAAAAGCAGAAATATCTGTCCTTAATTTTCTCCATGGCCTTTTTGAAAACAAATTCTAAGTATGCGTTAGCTGCAATGTAAAACAAGTAATGAAACCATGCACCTTCACCATTTTAAGGAGAGAGGAATAAAAAATATGTTAATATTAGCCATAAACCATAGATAAAAAACTGAAAGCAAGTAATACATGCTCAATATACACATCCAGGGTAGTTTGAGGCAAAGTTTTTGTAGAAGTGGAGGACACAGATCCTCCTTGAAGCTAGAGCATGACATTCTTTAATACTTTGATTATGCCCTGCATCATAAACAACAAATTAAGTAAGTAATTGACAATTGCACAGAAAAAAAAGAAAGCAGTGTCAGTTAACTTGTACCTTATGCCTACTAGATATGATTGTGTACTTCGAACTATCTTCCCTTGCATCTAGTGCAGTTGCTAAATCATACAGAAAAAAGCCCAATTCCTTTTCATCCTCTTGGGGTGCAACTCTATAAGCTAAGGGATATTGTCCATTGTTCCCATCTAACCCCATGGCAGTGATGAGGATACCCTTATATGACCTTTTGAAGTGATAGGCATCAATACCAATAAATGATCTGCAGTGCTGTTTGAAAGCACTAATAGCTGACCCTATACAAATCTGACATCTCTTAAAAGATGGATTCTTGCCAGGGCCCTCATCCTTCCAGTTGATAAAACATAGAGACTCTGGGTTTTTTCCTTAAACACCCTTATATAGTTTGGTAGTACTTTATATCCTTCATTATGTTTGCCTTCAACCACATTTTTCAATAACTTTTTTGCCCTTCAGTAGGTGTAATTAGGAACTGCCACTCCAAATCTTCTCATCAGAGTTTTTGCATTGTCCTCTTATCCATATTAGGTTGTCCTTAAATTTATCCAGTAGCTTAGATGCAACCCATCTGGATGAGGCATACTTATTGAATTGTGTATTGAGACACTTTTGACCCTCATTCAAGGACCTATCATCCAAGTACACTTATCCACAAATACAGCTGTATGGATTTTGAATGGACAGTTATTGTTGATGCATCTCTGTGTGTATCTGCTCTTAGTGTTCTTGATTTTCCTTAAAGTAATGGCATGCTGAATATAGTAGTCCTTCATTACATTCAACAAATTCTCTTTACTTGTTAATATATCACCATCAGCTAAGCTCACATTTCCATCCCTATTTCTACTCTATAACTTGCCTTACCTGAATACCTTAGCCATTTTGTTCACAATCAATAAGTTCTCACCCACATCATCATCAATGCTACCATGTCTTAAGGTCATGCGCAACTGAGTGTCATTCTCTAAGTCAATATTGTCTAACGACTCATTTTCAGCCTCCAAATCATCTTCCTTATCTAATAAGAAGCTCTCGGACTCCTCAGACCCATCTGATTACCACTCCCTGAAGTCATTATCCTCACTGTCATCATGGTCATTGTCTTCATCATTTGCTTGCCCCAAATTCTCCTCCACATCACTATCAAACATATCAACATCTCCTATTGCCGGTTGGCATAATGAATGCACATCAAAATCATACAAACCTACTAAATCAACCCTCATTATCCCCAAATCAAAGTCCTCCCATGTTTCTAAAGTTCCAACACTTACAGCTTTCCTTTTTGAAGGGATAGGGGTAGCTTGCAATCTAGTGATAGGGCTTCTACGACTATAGATTTGGGAGGCTGTTCTGTGCAGCTACAGGTTGAGAAGGACTCCTTAGAAGGGTTGCAGTTGGAGACTTAGGGGTTGTAGGTGTAGTTTGAGATCATGTCAGTGACCTTATGGGGTTGCAGATTTGCTGGGAGGGGATGTTTTCTGTAGCTACAGTTTGACAAGGAGTGCTGGGAAAGGTTGTAGTTTTGAGAATTAGGATTTTCTTGGGCACTTTAAGATCTACTGACAGGCCTTCTAGGGCTACTAAGAACAGATGCAGTTTGAGATGTTAGGGAGGCAATAGGTTGAGAAGCCACTCTTTTAGAAGGTGAGGCTGGGCTTGGATTTTTTACACTAGGAGTTGAGTTTGATGAGGGAGTAGCTTTCAAGAAACAACTACTTTTGGATTTTGTTGAAGTGTAGTATGGGACCTCATTAATTTGTAATGGTGTGATTGGTTGCTTTGCTACTCTTGGTCTGGGTCTCCTAATTGGCAACTTATTAGGTCCGTTTGCAGTTACTTTGGGTTGAGATTTTGAAGAATTTTCACTGAGAGTCACTTTTTCAGTTGAAGGGAAAACTATCAAGTTGTCAGCCCATGCCCCAACTTCACTAAGTGAAGGCTCACTATCATTTTGGGCTTGGGATTGGGCTTGGGGTTGATTTTGGGTTAGGCCTTGTCCTGGTCTTGGGCTCGGGGTTGGTTTTGGGTTAGGCCCTGATCTTCAGTTCTCTGGTTGGCTTCATTTAACTTGTCCAGACTTTCAACAATCTTCAGCAACCTGCCTGCCTTAGGTAGCTCTATAATGTACAAAGGAATCATAATATTCTTTTTCATTTTCTCTAAGTGACTAGCCAACCTAACCTAGTCACCATCTGTGGTAAGTGGCCACTTCTTGTTTTCTCTACCAGGAGGATGCCATGTAAACTCAGGAAACTTAGGCAACTTCACTTCATTTCCAAGAGCTAAAGACCTCACATCCCTAAACAAATCTACACTTTGATACTTATCAATGCTAATATCCTAGATTAAAATCATTCTATCCTTACAATGAACTACTAAACATCTGTCACCCTATTAAGCAAATGAGAACTTGTTACAATCATGCCAGCTACACTAAACTACCACACAATTAACCACAATAACTCATTCAAATACAAGACATGCAATTGAACAACCCTCATTGCAATCATTAACTTTGCAAGCATAAAAAAACATAGCATGGAAGATAGCACATGAACTACTAATTTGATGAAAAAAATTAACATACACACAGACAGATTATGTGCCCACCCAGTATATATTCAACACAGTCAGCAAGACAATTACCAATAATGAAACCCTAACTACTTAATTAGGCTTTTCATGCCCAACCAGTTTCATAAACTCTAACCCACCAAACCCAATGAACCACCTAAAATTATTCATTACATCACATTATAACTGCAGATTTCTCAAACAATCGTATCAACAACAAAGAAGACATGAATTTGTCACAGAATTGATGCAACTAAACATCAAATTAGATTAAAGTTAGGGTTTTAAAAATAACTTACCATTGCATAACCCTCCGATTTCGACATGCAGATTACCGAACTCTTCAATTGCTCCTTCTTCCTTCAACGATGGTGTTAAAATTTTCAACAACGGCTTTTCAATTTGAACATGGGATTGAAGAAGATATATATATATATATATATATAGAGAGAGAGAGAGAGAGAGAGAGAGAGAGAGAGAGAGAGAGAGAGATGATGATGATGATGATGATGATGAAAAGATTTTGAGGGTTTTTCTGAAGACCGACAGTCATACACTGCTCTGCTTCTAATTCGCGGGTTTAGATGAAGGGCATTTATGTCATATAATTAACTCTCATCGGCACTTGCACATTTGTCATCGGAAAGTACCCCCTTAATAATTATCTAACAATGTTGTGCACCTTAGAGTATATTCTAATAACATGGTCCCTTAAAAATTATTTCTATAAAAATTGGGGTACCTCAGAGTCGTTTTTTGTCCTATGCCCAAATTCTCCCTGTGTTATGTAGGATTTTCTTTTTTATTTAAAGAGGGACAAGTTCATTCGTTTTTCTTTAAAATGCTATCCGATGTATAAGATACAAATTCAGATTAAGAAAATATATTTTTTTATCAATAAATAAATAGGTAGTATTATATTAAATTAAAATCAATAACTGGTACATATTGTTCTATATATGAACAATAACGTTATCTCAGACACTACTCTCTTATAATCATCAACACCCATAATTGCAGGGTTGTGGATGAATAAGTTCATGGGTGACATGGTTAGTCCTCCTTTTTAATAATAAACGATGAACAAAAATTTAAAAACACAAAAGCAAGAATGTCATTAACAAAGACACTGATAGAATTATATTCTGAATTTGCTTATTCTTTAGCATTTAGATAAGCAACAAGTAGCCACTTTCCACGACAATATAGTTGATGTTGCATCTCGAGCACACCACAACCTGGACAAACAAGCCATAGCCTCCTCCACACTCAGGCCAACAAAGTCAACCCCTTTCTTTGAACCTATAGTGATGACATCTTCGTTACTATTCCTTACAACAAATCTCTAACCCCACTTCGAATCACCGACACAACTCTTTTCGGCAGTTCAATTCGGTAGTACATTTTGTATGAAGTGCCCACAACAAGTGAAAAATGACTAACTACCACATCATTATTTGCTTGAATTTTGCAGTAGGCTTTAACAATAGAAATGACCCCCACATTGAGCATTTTCAAGTTCCTATTTAGTTTCTTTCAAGATAATCAATTCTTATCCATTATACTAGTTTTAGTCCTGTTTGGTAAACAGCTATTAGTTGTTAGCTACTAGCTATTTGTATTAGCTGTTAATTGTTAGCTATTTGAGTTAGCTGTTTGTATTCACTGTTTGTTGAAAAACTGTTTGGTAAAATTAGCTGTCTCTGGTAAAGTTGACTACAAGAAAAGTGGTCTATGGCAACACCCAAGATGCAACGATTTGGAAAACTGTTGCAATAGACATCTTCTGCAACAGTTTCCATAAGTGTTGCCCAAGATTTCTACTTATTGCAACACTACCATATAAGCGATACCATAGATAAATACAACAACACTACCAAATCGTTGATGTAGTTTGTTTTGGCTTGGATCATTGCCAAAATAAAAATAATTGAAAACCACGCCCCACAATCCAAAGTCCAAATCCACCCTTCTTACCTTCTTGTGCAGGCCTTCCATTTTTCTTTCAAACGACGCAAAATACTGTTTGTATAAAAAATATGCTATTTTACAATACTCTTATACTTAATTTATTCTCATAATAATTATTATTTTTAAATTTTTATTTGATTTTATTTGATCTTATTGGTGTTGAATAAATTGGAAAAAAGCAAGGCAAGAAACAAAAAAAAAATAATCCTAAATCTACCTGGCTTCCCCCCCACCCCATGTGACAAGCACATGACCTCCCATACCACCCCCTTCCCCACAAAAACCCCATTTTCTCCTCTCTCTCCTCTCGGTTCTCTAGGAGCCCCAGAGGCCCAGACCCAATTCTTCTCCTTTCCCTATGTTCATCTCTCTCTCTCTCTCTCTCTCTCTTCGATGGACCACCGGCACACGCCGCTACCTTCATCTCTCGAACCTCATCCACCATCAGCATCTATCTAGCTCCAGCACAACATGCCCATCCACCGTCCACATCGTCCCACAAATCAACGACCAAGAACCGACCACGATCGAGTATAAATCGAAGGATGCAGCGACGCCAGGAGGTATTAATTAGGTTTAGTTTACGTTTCTCAGGTTTTAATTAGGGTTTTTAGTTGTTTTAATACGAGTTTCACAAATCAGGGTTAGATTTTTAGGGTTTAATTTCAAGTTTTGTTTCAAATTTGTTAGGGTTCTATTTCGTTCGAAATTAATCTGTTTTTCGTTCTTAATCTACGTGTGTTAGCCAAAATTAGTGGAATCAGTTTTAGTTTTGTTGATTTTTGAGTAAGCGTTGCGATTTTTAGCTTCGAATTTCATGAAATTGGTTCAAGTTGGAAGCTGCTGATGATTTGATTTTTCTGAGTTTTTATTGGATTCTGTTGAAGTTGGGATTGTCTTCTTGATGAACGTTTTTGGGTTTTCTGTTGTCGCTCAATCTGGCAGTCATGGAAGTCGCCATTCTTGGAGCACAGCGTAATTAATTTCTCCTTCTCATAGTCTTGGGTTGGCTTCTGTTTTAATCTACTTATCTTGAATTGCTTAGGTTGATTGTTGATGGCAGCCTCGATTACCCTATTTTTGATATGTTTTGGTTATGCTGCTCCCCCTCCCCTGCTGTTATGCTTCATTTCAGCTTAGTCCTGCTTGTTCTGTTTCTCTGTTGATTTTAGTAAGTGCCAAATTAAACTGGTTATTTGGTGTTCCTACTTCCTATAACCCTATGCCTAATCTTTGTTGTTGAAATTCATAAATTGTCATAGCTAAAATTGGTAATTTTGTATTCTTGTAATTCTAATTGAGATTCTTGTAGCAACTTGCACCTTACCTTTAATTTTTTTCTTTGTGTGTCCTATTACTGGCCTCATCAAATGTCTGCAAGTTGTGTGTGTCTCCCTATTTTTTCCTTTGTGCTTTCATTGCAATTTTGAAGGTTTGAACTCACTAAGAATGGGTTTGAATAATAAAGTTGTTAAGATATTGCGTTTGATTACATAGACAGCTTATTCTTTTGGGGATTGATCTGTTTGTGGTTATTTTCTGAGTCACCATTGAGAACCAAATCCAATGGTGGACAAAGCTAAATTGTGAGTGAAGGAAATGCTCAAATATTCTTTGGTTGCATTGGCTAATATTGATAAATTATGCAAACTGTTTGATGTTATTGCCAGCTATATATAGGTGTAACATGTTTTGATATGTAATTTTGGAGCTACATTGGTTTTCGTTGATCTGTTTTTGGAGGGCAACTTTGATGTTGTGTTGGTTCAGTTTTTGTCAACCTTAGATTATGCCTCTTAGAATTTGGTTCTCATTCTTTTTGAAACTTTTAGCACAATAGTAATACTAGCTTTTAAATCCACACTAGAAGAGTTCTCATTTGATTGAAGATTTAATGGAATTTTTGGGACAAGATGCTTTTGGGTCTTTTATATATATATATATATATATATATATATATATATATATATATATATATATATATATATAGTATATATATATATATATATATATATATATATATATATATATATATATGTTCCAATTTTTCATGGACCTATGTGCCTAGCTTTCTGTTGGGAAACACTTGATCTTCCTCCTAGAATGTGAAAAAGATCCGCTTAAGAGTAAAAATTAACATTTTGTTGGGGCTCCTATTCTTTTGAGGAATTTGAGCATTTGCATGTTATGGCATTGTTGCTTGTGTTTTATACATTGAAAAGAGACGTAAAATTTGAATGTGTATATTTCTCTTCGAACTTGGATGGAGTTAGAAACACAATAGTTATTATTTATAAAGTTTCTAAAACTGTTCATATGTTATATTTATTATATTGCTCTTGTCTAATCAAGTTTTTGTTGGTTTTTTTTTTTTTTTTTGGTGTATTCAATGCCAATTAAGTGCTACTGTGAAGGTATTTTGGTCATCCATGCATCCACAGAAGTAAGAAGACTTGTTTTGAAGGATTCTTTTTGTCTTTTGGCCCTTTCGTTATTTAGAGAAGAATTATTGTATTTTGAACTATGATATATGTACGGTGATCTGAGAGACTTAGATGTATGGTGGATTTTAATATGGAGAAACTTATGTATTAGTGAAGTTTGATTGAATATAATATATGAATTTTCATTGACAACTAGAAAACTTGCAATCATGATCGATACTTGTAGCTTTGATGAATGATAGATTGTAAGAAATTATAATATTTCCAAGGTATAGTTTCTATCTGAAAGGGGTCAAACTCTGTATTGACTCAAAGTGTTGCAAGAGATACAGGAGGTGTTGCCTTAGCATTTACTAAAAATTGTTGCAACAGCTCAACCTATAGCAACACTTTTTATGCATTTCTACAACAGTTGAAGGAACCGATGCTTTAGAACTAAAAACTGTTGCATTAGGTCTAATGCAACGCCCATCAAATGCAACGCCTGAAAAAGTGTTGCATTAGACTTATGGCAACGGTTTAAACTGCTAAGGCAACATTTTTGCCTGTTGCTAAAGCCTAATTTTGTTGTAATATTGTGAGACAAAAAGATAATTTTTTTAAAAACTGTTCTAAAAAGTTATTTTTGGACCCAAAAAGCTCTTCTGAAAAAGTCTTTCACTAAACATCCAAATTAACTTTTTTGTTTGATCAAATAGCTAATTTGGTCAAAAAAACTCTTTTTGGCCAAAAAGCTATTCAAAAAGCTATTTGCCAAACACCCATTTGACATACGTGTTACATAACATATTAAATTAGAAGGTATTTGATAAAATTTAGCTATATTTGAGGGCTTTGGGGGGGGGGATGTTACACAACATTTGCAATAAATTTTTAAATCAAGTGCATGAATATCTTGATGGAAAAATTGAATGTGAAACTTAAAGTTGAATGATTTTTTTAATGAACACTTCCTATTGTATAAACTACGCTGTATTACACCAATTTTCCTAAAAAAAATAAAAAATAAAAAAAATGCTATGTTAGACCAATACTTAGAAGATATCTTTAGGCATAATTAAAATAAAGTGGAGAAATTTTTGATAACCTACAAAAATTGGGCCTTAATTTGTCTTATCACCTCATAAGTTCTCTTTTTTATGGTACTCAACTTTCAAATTATTTTCACAAGAGAGGAAAAAACAGAAATTATAAAAGTATGTTTTCTTGTACTCAAAAACCGGGGAAATAAATTAGTTTTATGTTACATGAAAGAAATAATTTTTATTATCCCAAAAATAATTTTAATTATATTTCTCGTCACTGCATAAAATTCGGTAATGTGTATTTGTTTGTTTGTTTGTTTGGGGTGCAACACAAAGTATGTGGTTTGACAAGTGGCGCATCTGGAGCTAACCAATTTTTACATGTTGGTGCATGCCCCCACTCTTAAGGATTCTTCTCAGAGGCCTTTCGGGTGGAGGGGCAGGGAGCGCTTCTCCAAGATTTCCTGGGCAGTGTTTCCCAGTCTAGACTTCAATCCTCAAATCAATCATGTGCGATTCTGTTCAATTATCTCTTATTGTACCAAACGGTGGCACCAAATTTCGAAACTTAGGGCAGCTTGGGTGCAATTCGAAGTCAGTGTTTTTGCAGTTACCAGGAATAACAGTTGGGTCAAGTGATTGTTCAGTACTTGCAAAACGCGCGGTCCTAAACATCGAACATGTCAAAAACTTGATGGTTCTCGGAAAGAGAGAGAAACCCTTGATGAATGTGAAGGTTTGCTCAGGTTTGGGAGGGTTCGACTCAAATGGGTTTGATTTTAGTTCAGAGTTGAGGCTGAAAGAGGGAGAAGATGAGAAATTTGAGCTCGGTTTGCGAAATGGGGGAGATAAGTTGACGGATTTCATCAGGGCAAATGACCGTGATGATCTGGGTCTGAAAAATTTGAAGAGAGATAAACAGCAGCATCCCAAGTATAAAGGTTTGAGGGATGATAAAGGAGGTTTGAAGGGCGAAGATTTGATTGGTATTGGAAGTGGGAAAAATGAAGAATTGAAGGCGAAGGAGGTGGTGCAGTTACAGCCAGAGGGTAAACAGTTGATGAAGAGATCGAGCTTGCTCGCAAAACAAGTTATTGGAATTCAGTCTGCCCTTAGTTTCGGTTTTGTCTCTCAGCTTTGGGTTGACACTACTACTGTAAGTTCTTCCATGTTCATCAATCTCAATTTGATTTGGAGTCTAATTCAGCTGCAGATTTTCATTTTCTATTCACTCCCCCCCCCCCTCCAAAAAACACAAAGAGGGCACTCTCCGGGTCTGGAAATTTTGTTGCGTGGGTCAATAATTCAATGTACTATGTCTAGTGACTGAATTCGTCGATGGATCTCTTTGTATTTTAGTCTTATTGTATTATGCTCTAATCCTGTTGGAGACAATGTCATATTATTTTTTACATGATCATCATATTGTCGTTGGTATGTTAAATTTCCTTGTCTGTGAGCTGTCATGATCCCGAAATATAAGTTTCAGATGGCTTGATGACTTGTTCAGCATTGATTATATTATACATTCGGTTTGCTAAGTAAATCAATTGACATAATGTGGTATCAGTGGATGAAGAGGCTATCCATTCGCTCTAAGTGATCTGTTAGGCCTTTTCCTTCTGTGTTTGAAATTGTTATTGCAGGTCGAGCTGGCTGGTGTAAAATTCCAAAAAATCACCATAACCTTAATTGTCCATTTCGTATATGTACTAATTGGATACCTACAGGATTCAAATTTTCATCGAAGCTTTTGAAGCAAATTCACGGATTATCCACTAGAAATTCATGTAGGGGGAAAGCAGTAGCACCCATAATTTTGTTCACCAACAAGAGTTTGCTTGAATTTGATGCTAAGAGTCATCTGAGCTCCTTGGTTTTCAGCTCTTTGTATGAACATTAGCATCCTAATTCCCAACTGCCAGACAATGACAGAAAAGCATTTGCGTACTACCTTTTCAATTCTTTGTCCATGTGCAATTTCACATCCCGCATGTTCTTCCTGGTTATGCATTCAGTGGGTGGTACTGGAGGTAGAAGTGAGGCCGAACTTGCTTTCCTCTGAGTCGGGGAAATTTCGTCTTGAAGATATTAAACAGGTATTGGAACTTCACTTTTATGACTGCACTTTTAAATGTTCAATTAGTCTCATGTCATGACTTCTGGGCTCTTAGTTATGTATTACTTGTATGTGTGCTGCTTACTTTGGCCTCTTCCATCTTTCATCATGTTCATAATTGCAATGTAGGTTTGTCTGCCCTGTACATATTATTTGTATGTGTGCTTCTTAGTTTGGCCTCTTCCACCTTTTCATCATGTTCATAAATGCGATGTTGTTCGTCACACCTGTTTTTCTGTAGTGCTTGTTTTGTTGGATTTTAAACATTCTTTGCCTTTTAGTTTATAAGGCACTCTAGTCATACTGCTGGCATGCATCTTAGCTATCCTACATCCTGGGAATGCCCAAGAAGTTGCATACCATCAATTTTTACCCTGTTGCATTTGACCTTTTTTTTTCTTTTTAAATTTTGATTGATACGCAATGCCTTTTACAGATAACAGAGGTTGGTAGGAGAGAACTCGTGTTGTCGCACTTTACTGCATCTACATGTCACTATATGAACTTGAGGGTACTTTT